>JANFOE010001602.1:0-27500 GCA_025667525.1 Glebionis coronaria | reverse complement strand
AAAGTAGAATTAGAAAGTGTTAAGGAGGTAAAAGCTGAACCTCACGACGATGCTGGTTCTGCTACCGTGAACCATGATACTAAGGTTAAAGAAGAAGCCGTGCAAGAATCAGATACTAGGGTATTTTTTATGCCACCTATGGATTCGGACTTGGATAATTTAATTCCATATATAATAAATATAATCTTAGTAACTCATTCATTCATATAGAGTTGAGTATATATATGATAAACGAAGACTTACCTGTTTTTAGGCACCTTTGGTTGTTCTATTCCAGTTGACATGCTCATCGGTGTAAGCGTGTGTGTTCTCTGCTCCTTTCATTACCCATCCAAAATTGAAATTCCACAAATGAGCATCTATAAATATTAAGCCGTCATAGTCAGTTGTCGTCAGAAATCCATATACAAATTCATATCCAATAAGCTGCAAGCAAGACAAAAAAACATATCAGCTATATGAGTAGATAAGTATATCTGAAGAACGAAACATTAGTATGCAGATAATAATCTTAGTTTAGACAACCAAATTATGTAAAAGAAAGCTTAAAGCCTAATCTATGGGTAAGTTTGAAGGTTTATGCATCAGAAAACCATAAGCTATGCTTGGTTATCTGACTCGTTTGAGATAAAGCTTAACCCAAATTAACACATTAATATTTGTGTCAGGAACTGTTGTTCAGACACATCAGTAAACACAAATCTAAACGCCCCCTAAAATATGTAAGTTTGTTCAGACCTGCACGTGTCAAGAAATGAAATTTTATTATCTTTCTTACATTACATACCTACGTGCTGTCAAGAAATGAATTTTTTACATGTAGTAAATTTAACAGACGAAGAATTCTCACCATTGAAGCACACCAAAAAGAAATAAATAGAAAGCAATGTGGATCAAAAAGGGAAAACAATGCAACGTGAAAAAGTAGGAGTTGCAAAGAAATTTCTCTTAATACCGGTTGTTGGCTTGTTGCACAGATACTATAATTTATCTGAAGGCACAGAAGTAGAACTTCAATATAGATAAATCTTTGAAACGACTTTTAAAAGTTTAGGATTTGTCTCTAGTGGTTTTTTTGTTCGCATGAAATGGAGGTTTTTTTAATTCCTCATACACAAACATGGATGACCTGATCCGTCATGAGGAAGAAGGGGTCTATCTATTCTCACTGCTTCAATGTACCGAAGTAAGGCATTCTTTGAATATGTGTTAGTGATGCTTTTGCATTAGATGTCATATAGCCTCTGCTCTAGCTTACTCGAAATCCACCCTCCACCCCCTACACCTAAACGATGAATACAATAGTTTTTTTTACAGTGAAATTTGAATCTCTATAACAGAAATTGGAGATGCGGCATTGAATTCCTTGGTGTTTTAAAATATTCTGATAAATCAAATTTTCCCATTATGTTTGAACCAGAATAGACAGTAGGAAAGTCAACAAGATAATGAGATGCTTCTTGATATCTGCTTCTTGATATCTAACCTAAAGAATCCCAAGAAGCTTATATCGAATGTTTTCATTATGTAAATCCCAAGAAGCTTTATGTAAGCTAAACAGTCATTAACACTTGGTTATCTAACCTAAAAAATCAGTCACAAAAGTATCCACATATTTTACTGACATATAAATAAGTGTACGTAAATGTGCCATTGGTACACCTATATATGTTTGGTCCTATAACAACTTCTGATTTAACAAAGGTGTGGATATAAACTTGTTAAAAAATATAGAACTGGATGAAAACTTCTGATTTAATAAAAGTGAATATAAATGAAGATAAAAACAGCTGAAAATACTTAATGACACATTTTGAATTTTAGTGTGTGTCACGCAGATAAGTTTCATGCAGTGTGACCCCTCTGTGAATCGTGACAACATTGAAACTTTTGAGACTTTATGTGTATGATATGAGACATGCATTGCTCTTACACAAACATTCTTATGTAGCCAAAGTTACTTAAATATTTGAACATAAAGTTGCCCTCTATGTAGAGAATATAGAGATGAAGCAATAACTGTAAAGTTACCTATAGTTAAGAAAACTGATTCCAAACATAGCGAAGCGAGAGTAGATGTGCCACTGTACACACTCGTGTCAAGTAACTAACTAACTACAGCTGAAATAAGCTGCAAACATCCTCAAACTGATGCCAATGATCATTACATAGACAGTCTGACTGAAAAGCAGATAGTTAAGTGACTACCTCAATATGAGAATACTACGTCTTAACTGCAGCCACAAGAGTTGAAGAAAATACCTGACAACTAAACTTATTTAAGAACTAATGTGATTAAGAAACAATTATGCTTGAAAAACAGCCATACTATTTTCATATTAATTTACAAACAAATTATCATTACATGTCCACTAAACACTCTTCTCAACTTCTCATATATACATATACATCGGATTCACTTTCCAGGAACAAAGTTAGTGGCATATGACCAAGCATTGTTGACAACAGGTTCAACAAGGTGGTAAGCTAGGTTCTCCAATGGACCCTTTCCGGTAACAAAGGCTTGTATAAAGAACCTAGACATTGAAAACGTTGCCAGCCTAACATTCTTTAGTTCCTTCACCTTTAGCTCAGCGAAATCCTCTGAGTCATCAGCAAGACCCAATGGGTCGGAGCTACCACCTAGGTAAAGTGGGTCAACAACCTCACCGAGGGGTCCACCAGCAATTCTGTAACCCTCAACAGCACCCATCAAGATAACTTGTGTAGCCCAAATGGCCAAGATTCTTTGTACATGAACCAAGCTTGGGTTTCCCAAGTAGTCAAGGCAACCGTCGCTAAAGATTTGTGATCCAGCCTTGAACCAGACAGCCTCACCGAACTTGACACCATTTCTGGATAAATGCTCAAGAAAGACATATCCAAGAGCACCAAGCATGGCCCATTTGTTGTGAATAACTTCTAGCTCACGGTTCTTGGCAAAGGTTTCAGGGTCTGCGGAAAGCCCAGCAGTGTCCCACCCGTAGTCACATGGGAATTCACTTGTAAGGTAGATTGGGGACTCCCCTGAGAAGGGTCCAAAGTACTTGACACGGTCTGGGCCGTACCATGGGCTTCCGGATGCAACTTATTTGACTTCAACCTTCCTCATGGAAACACGACCAGTCCCAGATAGCTCAAAACCAGAAGGATCTACTTTTAATGCCTGTCCCGCAAAAACAGAGGAAATAACCATGTTGGAGGCTGCCATTACTGAGTGTGAAAGAAAGAGAATGTTTTACAGTCGAATATATGATTTGAGTTATGAAAATAAGAGTTTTAGAGTAACTTTATAATCTTTAACAACAATTTTATTGGTTACAAAGATTATAATTTTTTGACTTAGTCTCTCCAGGTGGTGCCTGTCTTTGTATCACAAGCGTTTGATATTTGATATACCTCCTGATTTGTAGACAAGTGGCATTCGTTGTCATTTCTCCTCAGCCACAACCTAAGATTTCATTATATTTTAGTCAGCAATAATTACATATCCAAAATCTGTAGTTTTAGGTTCTTCTGAAATGGCATCATCTTGTTATCCCATTCAAATCATTGGTTACAAATCTTTATCTAACCTATACATTTCATTATTTAAGCACCATGCTTGACTTTTATCTAAATTTTGTTTTGAACCAATCACCAAAAAATGTGCATTTGATTTCCAGATAGTTTTCTATTATCTTTAAGACCAATACATACTTCAGGCTTTCCAAAGCTACTTTTAACGTCCTAAACCGCGGTTGATTAATTATGATTTTTCAAAAACACTGCAGAATCTGCCCATTAGATTCTCGAAAACTAATATGAACCATAGACCAATTTGACCCAAACACTACGCTTTTACAAAAAAAAATGACTAAGACATGTTTACAAACTTCGCTAATAAGTTCAAGCCAAGAATTCAACATAAAAAGTTCCAACTGCTAATTTTCGAAACAACTTCTCCATAAATCTTAAGATCATCAATCCTAGCTCTGCAGCTTGCACTATGGCCATCATCATGTCGATCAATAAATACTACAATTTGAATGATCGAGCAGAAGCAATGATTCCATGCAAGAGCTCATGAAGAATGTATGATCTGCTCCATAGTCCCAATATTAGTTATGTGTTGTGAGAGAGGTTCATACACTTTAAAATTGTGTATAATTGAAGTTCGTTTTCACAGTTCTTAACCAATTGAAAGTCCTAACAAAATCAGGTATATTATTGTTTTTGGTTGATAGGGTTATTTGGCTTTTCTATGTCTAATTGAACAATCAAGTGAAAAATGCAAAATATTAACTACGTATCCGTAAAACAAATAGTCAAATACCAAATTTTATTCAAATAAGGACAAAATTGTAAATCTATGAAATTTAAGTGCTAAAAATGTAAAATATTGAAACTAAAGTGCTTGAAATGTAAATTCAGTTAACTACAAGGACTAACTATGCAAATTTAACAAACTTCTAACAAATTGTAACAAAATGCAAAAATAACTAACTGATTTTGTAAAGTTCTGAAAATGAAAGGACTAATTAAATGCAAACACTAATTAAGTGCAAGTTTAGCTACTAATGCAAACAGTTACACACTTGAGGGACCAATTTGCAATTAAATGCAAAATATTATCAAAAACGGGCAAACATGTTCAATAAGCTCGTATAAGCTATTCAATGAACCAAATAAGCTCTAGTAACTTGCAAAAGGCTTAAAAATTGATTTTACCTAGGCTTGTAAAAGGAATAATTCTAAAACTTATTAAAACTCAAATAAGCAAATTCTAATAAGCCAAAATTAAGCAATCTGATAAGCCAAACGTGCACAATCAGATTTTCTTGTTAAAACTTGTTTGTCAAGCCATAAGAAGCAGGGAATGTCTTTTGAAATTGAAAATGGTCCAGTAATGAATTCAGAAAATGGAAATAAGCTAAATCAAGTTTATTTGACCAACGTTTACCAACTTTTGAAAAAGCTGAAAATTTCAAAACCTACTCAGGAACACTTTCTTAACACAAATGTGAAAGAAAATCAAGTAGTTTATGAAGTAGAAATGCTTGTATGAGAAATCAGTTTAGCTCAAAATCACAGAAACTTGCAATTGCTATGGTGCTTATTCAAATGCTTATTCCTAACTCAAATCAATATACTGTAGAAATTCCTATTACACACTTAAACTTCAGATGTTGGATGATGTTTAGAAGCTGGTTTGAAGGAATTTCATCAACTAATGAAGAAATGCCAATCAATTGAATTCAAGAACTTTTCTGAACACTTTTTAAACAAAGACTGACCCAAACCTTTTTGTTGCCAATTGCCTTTTTGACTTATGTGTTCACTTGAAAACTACCAAACTTTGTTTGTTATGACTTAATGACTGAAAGTGAGCTAGAATTAACCAATTTCCAACACTTGAACACAAAGTGGAAGCTTGTACCAAACACCACTTTACTGAATTATAACAAACTTTTAAGAACGGAATCAAGGCAATTAGCTAAGCTGATTAAAATGTGGTATCAGACTAAGTTTGATAAGTAAAATGAAGTATAAAGAAACCATTACAAACAGTTTAACAAACTAGAACTCAAATTGAACTAGTAAACTAAAATGATTGATATACTGATAATAAGAACAAGTATTAAGCTAATGAACAAGTATCAAACTACTCTTAAGCTACTCAAACACCAACATTCAGTTCAAATTCAATCTAAGCACATTTGATCATACAAGCAAACAAAGTTGCACTAAGAATTGATCAGGCAATGCTGCTTAGTGGAACAAGAACTCAGAAACTCAAAACCTTTTAGCTTAGGCCTCCGTTGAGGGAGTAGAGAAGCGCTGAGCTTTCTAACCAATGCTAAACCACCACCTTAGCATTTAAATCTACCAATCAACAGCTATTTTCATCATAATCACCATTAATGAACCTTTAAGCTTCAAAATCAACAAGGGCTAGTACTGGATGAACAGAACACTCTAACAGCTCAAGTCTTTAAACCTTAGCTAATTATGATCATTTGTGATCATAATAAGCTAACATCAACACAAGGATAACAGAATTGCAGGTATGAGCAGTAACTGAAGAAGATGAAATGTGAATTTTATTGATTTAGGAATGAAGTTTGTTACAAAGCAGGTAAGGTAGTTACAACTAAGCTAACTAACTCAAGAGCTTGTCAGACTCTTGAGTTGGTTGAGCTAACTAACTAGAACTAGGAATGAGAGAGAATGGAGATGTGTGTGAAATTTACACACATTAACTACTTGCAAAAATAAGAGATTACAATCCTATTTATAGACAAATGTGAGGAAGTTTTGGAGTTGATGACGTGTTCCCACCATTTGATTTTTGTCACGTGTCACTAAGCTGCTAAATGTTCATCCTCATGTTCTTCAAGAATTGAGGATTTTTTATTCATTAAGTTTGAGCTTAATTGGTTGTATCCAATGTAATCCTCTCTAAAAAACGATCAACTTTCATGTAGATAACTCTTTCTGAAATCTAGTGTAGCTCAAAATCGCGTCTGGGTTCTTTGTTGAAGAAGAAGACCACGTGTCACTTTCTGGTTGGGAGAGGAGTGAGCACACTGATTATTATCCAAAGTGGATAATTGGATTATGGAGTGTCGTCTTCCTATTGGCTGCTTTTGGATAGTGGAGATTATTTAATTAATTGCGGCGCAGTTAATGCAAGAGGTGAGGTGGCAACTTGGCTGGCAATCCATGTGCTTAGTTTTCTGCCTTCTCATTGGTTGAGACAATGTCACACGGATTGAACTTGTTTAATCTTTGGAAAATGGCAATTTAAGCCCCTTAAGTATTATAGATTCACAATTTACGCTAGGAACTTCATTTTTTTGGCATAAATGGTCCTTCCACTTGCATTATTGATTGATTTGACCCTTTGACTTGGTTGACTGAAGAGTTGACCATGTTTGACTTTCATCTTGACTTTGACAAATTTACACTTTTGATCCTTCAACTTTGGAGTGTTGTCAAGATAGGTCCCTTATCTTCAAAGTCTTGTCATCTTTGATCCTTCTTTGTCTTTTTCATCCAAATAAGCTTGATTTTCTTCTTGTTTGCTTGAAAATGTATCCTTCTTACCTATTTATACACAAACCCAAAACATACCACATAATTCCGCTTTATAGCACAAAAGTTAGGTATTTTCCTTGTGTTTTAGGGTGATTTGTTGATTAATTGATATGAGTTTTTGCTCATATCAAATCCCCTACACTTGAACATTGCCGTGACCTCATGCAATGCTATATTTTAAAGCACAAATTTACATTCTCCTCATAATTAATCCACCTTGGCCAATATGGAATGTATCTACACTACTCTACACTATATGATGCATGATTTTGAATTTGAACAATGCAATGCAAAAGAAACAATTCTACTTATATCTTTTTGGATTTTTATTGGCATGGTTTTGATGGAAATAACTCATAAAGAAATCAATGACTTAGACTAGGGCTTTGGTACCATGGATACTTATCACCCTCAAGTTTCACTTTCCCCATACCAAGCTTAAAAATAGGATCATTGCATTCACAAGTAAAAAGTGCATCAACTTATTCATGACAATTAAATGTGGAACCGGTTATTATTTGAGCAAATTGCTTGAGAGCAAATTTGTCATTATTTAAAGCGTGAAGTATAAGAAATGTAAAATCCAAAAATAAGGAAGCACGGTTTTAATCCTAAGTAATCCTCTCATCCATTACTTGAAAAACCGCTCACAATTAATATAAGTCCGTTTCAAGAGTAATAAGTCATTCGTTTTATGTGTAAAATCCTCATGTCATGCGTTAATAAGTAGCTACACACTCGCTAAGGAAAGGAAAATAAAACTCACGCAATAATTTACATCCTCCATCTTTTTGAGACTTTGGATCTTCAACCCCGCAACCCGTCAAGGTAATATTTGATTGAAGCAACTATAAAATCCCCGCAACCCGTCAAGGTAATATTGGAATCTAATAGTTACTATAATTAACACTTCACTGCCCCTCTTGGGAGTCTTGTATTATTTTTTTTTTATTTTTTTTTCTAGCCACTCATTTTTATAAGCCGCTCTTATTTTTCTTTATTCCTCACAAAGAAAGTTGAAAAGAATAAAAGGAAAAACACCCGCTAAATATTAAGCATGACATAAGTCTAGTACACATAAAACGTTCTAACTTAGAATCTTAAGACGTACTTATATCAACCATGAATGATTAGACAAAAATGCATAAGAGATTACAAACCAATTAAAACCGTTCTTGATTATTTATTAACATATATACATGCGAAGAAAATAGAGGTTAAGAAGAGAAGGGTTTAGCCACAAGTAATTATCATGAAGTTTATCTAGCCCTTTTATACTTGCTTCAACTCTATCATTTCCCATTCTCCACAAATTTAAAATCTCAAATAATGAGAGTGGTGGATGCTTAGCCCAATAGACCAATGAAGGACTATATGGTTAAGGATACTAGCTAGAGAGTGCTAAGATAAGCAAACTCGGGTTGAGTCAAAATATCCATGGCGGGCCTAATATGTCAAAGAAGTCTAAATTTGTTAAACCACATCCTTTATTATATTTTTTTCTCTTTTATACATTTTTGATGAAAAACAAAAGAAGAAATACATACAATGCAAATGTGTTATGCAAATGAAAAATGATTGATGCAAAAGTTATGAATGCATATTTTTGGTGGCCAAAGTAGATCAAAAATTTGAAAAATGTTTGAAAAATTAATTTTCCATGTTATCATGAAGGTCAATGACAAGTTCTAGGTAAGGTCACTTCGATAGAAGACCCCCCTACACTTAAGCTAAACATTGTCCTCAATGTTTAAGAGCATGGAAGTATAAAACTTCCCCTACACTTATGACAATGAATAGACTTTGCTTATCCCAAGTTAAGGAAAGATCAACTATAGTGAATTCATTTTTAAAGCACAAGGCGTCTATGAAAGATCACAATAGTAACGAAGTGAACCGGATACAAGGGCCTCCTCCATAAGCTCCAATGCATGAAATGAGTGAGCAACCCTAAAAACATCATGAAGACAAAAGAAGGTCTACCCCAACACTTCTCAACAAATTGCTATCCTTATTTCTAACCTACAACACTCTAATTCTAACAACTTCTAAACCTAGTTATTCAAGCTTGATTTATGGAGTCTCTAGCTCGACTCTTCCCACAATGAACTAATTCATGGGGAAAATGGGGATCTCTTGGACCATTTCAACGGAAATGTCCTCCCCAAAATAGTGCTTCACACGGTGACCATTCACTTTAAAATTGGGACCATCGGGTTGTGACAACTCAATAGTTCCATATGGAAATACTTGAGCAATAGTGAATGGACCGGACCATCTCGACTTAAATTTGCCCGCAAAAAGTTTCAACCTTGAGTTGAAGAGGAGAACCGGCTCTCCAAATTTAAACTCACAGTTCTTGATCTTAGCATCATGCAATTTCTTATTCTTCTCCTTATAAAGCAAAGAATTCTCATAGGCATTGGCTCTCAATTCATCCATTTCATTAAGTTGATCCTTTCTATGTGAACCAACTTGGTTTAAATCAAAATTAGCCCACTTGAGAGCCCAAGAAGCCTTGTTTTCTAACTCGAATGGGAGGTGGCATGCTTTTCCATAGACAAGCCTATAAGGAGTACAACCAATTGGTGTCTTAAATGCCGTCCTAAAAGCCCACAAAGCATCATCAAGCTTATCCGACCAAGAAGCTCGATGCTCTCCCACCGCTCTCTCTAAAATTCTCTTTAAAACACGATTTGTGACCTCGATTTGACCATTGGTTTGAGGGTGATACGCGGTAGAAAGTCTATGATTAACTCCATATTTCTTCATAACTCTCGTGAATTGACCATTACAAAAGTGCGTACCACGATCACTTATGATGGCCCGAGGTACACCAAATCTAGCAAACAATTTCTTCAAGAACTTCACAACAACTCTAGCATCATTAGTAGGTAAGGCTTTAGCCTCAACCCATTTTGAAACATAATCTACCGCTACAAGTATATACTTGTTTCCCTTGGAAGATGGAAAAGGTCCCATAAAATATATGCCCCAAACATCAAAAATCTCACACTCTTGAATAAAATTTTGTGGCATCTCATCACGTTGCGTAATTTTTCCTTGTCTTTGACATACATCACAAAATTTCACCATCTCTTGAGCGTCTTTGTAAATGAAAGGCCAATAGTAACCCGAATCAAAGACTTTCTTGGCGGTATAGTTGGGCCCAAAATGTCCACCCGTAGGTCCTTTATGACAAGCTTCTAAAATCTTAAATGCCTCGGGCCCATCTACACATCGTCTAATGATTTGGTCCGCACATTACCTAAAGAGGTAAGGATCATCCCAAAAGTAGTACTTAACTTCCTTAAGAAACTTCTTCTTTTGTTGGGAAGTAAGACCCTCTATAAGCACATTCCCCACAAGATAGTTTGCTATATCCGCAAACCAAGGGGTGGCATCCTCTTGAGAAGAGATAGACATGAGCTCCTCTAATGGAAAATATTCATTGATTTCTTTATTAGGAAAATATCCTTGAAAAGGATGCTCAAGTCTACTCAAGTGATCCGCCGCTAAATTCTCGGCTCCTTTCTTATCTCGAATTTCTATCTTAAACTCTTGAAGCAATAAAACCAATTTCAAAAGTCTAGGCTTAGCATCTTGCTTTGTCATGAGATACTTGAGAGCGGAATGATCCGTATACACTATGGTTTTGGATAGCACAAGGTATGGTCTAAATTTCTCAAAAGCATAGACTATAGCAAGAAACTCTTTTTCTGTGGTAGTATAATTAAGTTGTGCATCGATCATGGTTTTACTCGCATAGTGTATAGGTTGAAAATGCTTATTCACTCTTTGTCCTAAGACGGCCCACACCGCATAATCACTAACGTCACACATAAGCTCAAAAGGCAATTCCCAATTTGGAGACACCAAAACGGGAGCCTTTGTCAATTTCTCCTTAAGAGTCAAATGAATCCAAACACTCTTGGTTGAAAATGAAAGGAACCTCTTTTTCCAAGAGGTGGGTCATCGGTCTTGCTATCTTAGAAAAATCTTGTATGAAGCGCCTATAAAACCCCGCATGACCTAAGAAACTCCTTACACCTTTAACCGTAGTGGGTGGGGGAAGCTTAGCAATCACATCAATTTTAGCTCGATCCACTTCTAATCCCTTATTGGATATCTTGTGTCCCAAAACAATTCCCTCTTTCACCATAAAGTGACATTTCTCCAAATTAAGAACTAAACGTGTTTCCTCACAACGCTTAAGCATTCGTTCTAAATTGGTGACATGAGGTAAATGAATCCCCAAAGACGGAAAAGTCATCCATGAAAACCTCCATTGTTTGCTCTATCATATCATGGAAAATTGCCATCATGCACCTTTGAAATGTCCCCGGTGCATTACATAAGCCAAAAGGCATTCTCTTGTAAGCAAAAGTACCGTAGGGACAAGTGAATGTGGTCTTTTCTTGATCTTTAGGGTCAATGGGTATTTGGAAATAACCCGAAAAGCCATCAAGAAAGCAATAGTATTCATTTCCCGCTAATCGTTCAAGCATTTGGTCCATAAAAGGTAATGGGAAGTGATCTTTCCTAGTAGCCTCATTAAGCTTCCTATAGTCAATACAAACTCTCTAACCGGTAACAAGTCTCGTAGGAATAAGCTCATTGTTCTCATTAGGTACTACAGTGATTCCACCTTTTTTGGAACACAATGTACCGGGCTAACCCATGGAGAGTCGGAAATGGGGTAAATCATGCCCGCATCAAGGAGTTTGATAACTTCCTTTTTAATGACCTCATGTATTTTTGGGTTAACCCTTCGTTGACTTGGAATGGGGGTTTGTAATCATCCTCCATAAGGATTTTGTGTGTACAAAAATGTGGATCAATTCCCCTTATGTCGGATATTTTCCATGCTAAGGCTTTCTTATGTTTCTTAAGGACTTCTATGAGTTTCTCTTTCTCATCCTCTTTCAACTCTTTAGCAATGATCACGGGTAATTGGTCTTTGCCCTCTAAGAAAGCATACTCTAAATGGGATGGAAGGTCCTTAAGTTCAATTGGAGGTGGACTCTCTATGGATGGTTTTACTATGGAAGGATCATCATTGGTTACTTCTTGTGGAATGGGGGAAGGAATAGGGTCCTCATTGAGCAACTTTTGGTTGGTAAGAATATCTTCTTCCCAATTGATGGGAGAATCATCATTTCCAAGAAAGTTGGACTCAAATTCGTCCAAGAGGAAATAACTCTCTCCAAAAGGTGTTAAGGAGGGAGCAATTGAGGCTACGGTTTCAACATGGGGCATATCCTCACTATGACTCTTCCAAGCGTCATGAAAATGCTCATCACACACCTCATCTAGCACATCAACTATGTTAATAGTCTCATAAGGTTTAGACTCCTTAACCTCTTTCTTATCACAAACTTTCTCTAACTTAAACACCACTTTCTCATCCTCTACTCTCATAATTAGTTCTCCCTCTGCCACATCTATCAAAGTACGACCCGTTCTCAAAAACGGTCTACAACCAATCAAAGGAACTCTAGGATCCATGTCATAATCAACCACTACAAAGTCGGCCGGGAATGTAAACTTATCTACACCTACAAACACATCCTTCGCGATACCTACGGGGTAAGCTATGGTACGGTTGGCTAACTCAAGTGTCATCCTAGTGGGAATGATCTCAGGAAGAGAGAGTTTTTTCCAAATCGATAAAGGCATGAGGTTTATGCTTGCCCCTAGATCCGCCAAAGCCATGCAATTTTCCACACCGGGAAAATTACAAGGTATCAAGAAGCGCTCGGATCTCCAAGTTTTGTTGGTAATGTTGTAAGTAGGACGGCGGAACAATTTTCATTAAGGCATGTGTTGGGCAAATCAACCAATTTTTCCTTGTTGGAGAGTAAATCCTTGAACATCTTAGCAAATTTTGGCATGTAAGCAAGAGCTTCCGCAAAGGAGATGTTTATGTTGAGTTGCTTGAACATCCTTAAGAAATTTGAGACTTGGATATCATCCTTTTTCTTTAACTTGTCCTTTTTCAATCTTGAAGGGTAAGGAAGATTTGGTTTAGGTGTAGGTGTTGTAGTGGAAGATTTATTTTTGTTAGCTTCGTCATTGGGAGTTGTGGAAGGTAAAGGAGAAGTGGGAATAGGTTGAGAAGGTATGTTTGATTGAATAGGATCATTTGGAGGTGGTGAAGTGGATGTAGAAGGCTTATCACATGTAGGAACAAAAGTGGGCTTAACAATAGGAGGTGTAGGAGGTGAAGGATCCTTTGTTGACTTTCCACTTCTTGTTGTAATAGCATTGACATTTGCCCTTGGGTTTGATTGTGTGTTAGATGGTAAAGCTCCTTGTGGTCTTTGATTGAATGCCATCAAAAGCCTATTAGTTTGTTCCTCTGATATACGTTTCATTTGATCATTCATTCCTTTCTCGGTTTCACGAATCCTCCTCTAAACATACTCATGAGTCTCTTGTAGCCAATATCCTTGATTTTGAAATTGAGGGTAACCTTGATTGGGAGTTTGAGAATATCCTTGATTTGGGAAGGGTGGGAGTGGTTGATTAAATCCTTGATGTGGTGGAAAAAAGTTATTTCCTTGATGTTGAAAATTGTTAGGTGCCTTGTAGGTATTCCCTTGGTAATGTGGTCTTGGACCTTGATTTCTTTGTAACAATTGAGGAGGATTTTGTTGAGGTTGGGTGGGTGGTTAGGGTGGGAATCCCGATGGAGTAAGATAATTTTGAGACTTGTAAGAAAGGTTGTTTGGATTGATGTTTGGCTTGAAATGTGCACGATGTTCCTCTTGATAAGCATAACACTCCCCTTGATAACCTTGCACCTTATCACATTGTTGATAGGAATGAGGACCTCCACAAGTCTCACATGAAAGGGAAATAGCATGCACATCATTTGTGGAGATGTTCAATGAAAGGCTCTTAATAGCTTGGATCAATTCTTGATGTGCCTTAAAACTCATCTCATGATCCCTATCTATCTTTTGAAGTATCTCTTGGTGACTCTTGAGGAATTGGTTATCACAAGGTGTTTGAGAATTGTTTTGGATAACATGAACCCTTTCTTCAAATTGAGTGTTTGTTTGTACCATTGCTTTGGTCTCAATAATATCCCAAGCCTCTTGAATGGAATTAAGAAGAATATTTCCTCCCGCGGAAGCATTGAGTGAGTCTTGGTGATGAGGTTTAAGGCCATTGTAGAAAGTATTGATTTGGTGAACATCATCCAATCCATGGTTAGGGAATCTCCTCAATAACTCTCTATACTCCTCCCAAGCATCACTAAATGTTTGACTAGGTTTTTTTTGAAAGCCTATAATTAAATTCCTCAAAGCCGTGGTCTTAGATGGGGGGAAAGAATTTGTTCAAAAACTTGGTAGTGAAACCATCCCATGTGGTAATACTCTCGGGTGGTTGTGTATCTAACCAATGCTTAGTCGGTCCCTCTAGTGAAAATTATACCAATATCAACTTAATGGCATCATGGGGAACTCCATTGTACTTAATGGTATTGCAAAGAGCAAGAAATCTCTTAAGGTGATCATGAGGATTATCATTCTTGTTCCCATAAAAAGGTGTGTTTGAAACCAAGTTAATCATGGATGTTTTTAGCTCAAATGTGTTTGCGGGAATATCGGTTATCTTGATAGCATCAGCATATCCGTGCACATTGGATTGCAATTGCTCCATCAAAGATCGAGTATCAACTCCGTCCATGGCTTCTTGTTGTGGATGAATCAAAGCACAATTCTCGTGATCGGCTTGATGGACGGTGGTGTTCCTACTCTTTCTCTTTTTCTTCCTTTTCGGAGGAAGGGGTTGTACAACAATCGGTATTTGTGCACGCCCGCGAGTGAGCATGCAACTCAATACGAGGAATGAGAGAGAAGCTCTCATGTGACTTTGAAGAGAAAAGGATTATCCTCTTCGAGTTTCAATATGAAATATCCATAAGAAAATAATAATATACGTATGTACTACTTGGGTGCAAGACCCCCAATGAAGCCTTCCTTCTTAGAATACTCACAAGTGAACAGGGGGTTAGGTGGCGCGAAGCACTTAAGTACCTATTGACCCTTAGATGGCATTTTATAGCTCACCGCCTTTCTATTCACTTAATTGTTTGTATTCTTCGAATTATTGCTTATTGGAAGTATTTATCTATTCTTTCTTTATTTTGTTTGATCGATACGCGTGTCAAGGACCGGAACGCCCCTCAACACGGTGTATTGCCTTGGCAATACTTATGGAGAATATGTGTGTTGGTTGTTCTTATACGTATACGTATTTACTTATAATAATATATGGAAAATATTTTTGTATGTATGAGTTTTTAAGAGAAAATACCATATGTACATAAAAACCGAGATAATCCAATAATATATATTTTTGGGTGCAATCTCTTAGGAAAAAGATTGCTTTTTGGATTTTTTAAATTTGTTTGGTCAATTCTTTAGGAAAAGAATTGTTTTTGTTATTTTTTAGTTTTTATATATTTTTATATTTTTTATTTTTTATTGTTTTTGATTTATGATACGTAAAAATAACGTTCACTAGGTGAACGGATCCCAAAAGCCAATAAAAACCGTCAGTCGATAGTCTCTCGTAAAGTCAAAGAACCGGGAGCGGCGCCATTTGAAATTGTGTATAATTGAAGTTCGTTTTCTCAGTTCTTAACTAATTGAAAGTCCTAACAAAATCGGGTTTATAATCGTTTTTGGTTGATAGGGTTATTTGGCTTTTCTATGTCTAATTGAACAATCAAGTGAAAAATGCAAAATATTAACTACGTATCCGTAAAGCAAATAGTCAAATACCAAATTTTATTCAAATAAGGACAAAATTGTAAATCTATGAAAGTTAAGTGCTAAAAATGTAAAATATTGAAACTAAAGTGCTTGAAATGTAAATTCAGTTAACTACAAGGACTAACTATGCAAATTTAACAAACTTCTAACAAACTGTAACAAAATGCAAAACTAACTAACTGATTTTGTGAAGTTCGGAAAATGAAAGGACTAATTAAATGCAAACCCTAATTAAGTGCAAGTTTAGCTACTAATGCAAACAGTTACACACTTGAGGGACCAATTTGCAATTAAATGCAAAATATTATCAAAAACGGGCGAACATGTTCAATAAGCTCGTATAAGCTATTCAATGAACCAAATAAGCTCTAGTAACTTGCAAAAGGCTTAAAAATTGATTTTACCTAGGCTTGTAAAAGGAATAATTCTGAAACTTATTAAAACTCAAATAAGCAAATTCTAATAAGCCAAAATTAAGCAATCTGATAAGCCAAACGTGCACAATCAGATTTTCTTGTTAAAACTTGTTTGTCAAGCCATAAGAAGCAGGGAATGTCTTTTGAAATTGAAAATGGTCCATTAATGAATTCAGAAAATGGAAATAAGCTAAATCAAGCTTATTTGACCAACGTTGACCAACTTTTTCAAAAAGCTAAAAATTTCAAAACCTACTCAGGAACACTTTCTTAACACAAATGTGAAAGAAAATCAAGTAGTTTATGAAGTAGAAATGCTTGTATGAGAAATCAGTTGATGAAGTAGAAATGCTTGTATGAGAAACTTGCAATTGCTATGGTGCTTATTCAAATGCTTATTCCTAACTCAAATCAATATACTGTAGAAATTCCTATTACACACTTAAACTTCAGATGTTGGATGATGTTTAGAAGCTGGTTTGAAGGAATTTCATCAACTAATGAAGAAATGCCAATCAATTGAATTCAAGAACTTTTCTAAACACTTTTTAAACAAAGACTGACCCAAACGTTTTTGTTGCCAATTGCCTTTTTGACTTATGTGTTGACTTGAAAACTACCAAACTTTGTTTATTATGACTTAATGACTGAAAGTGAGCTAGAATTAAACAATTTCCAACACTTGAACACAAAGTGGAAGCTTGTACCAAACACCACTTTACTGAATTATAGTAAACTTTTATGAAAGGAATCACGACAATTAGCTAAGCTGATTAAAATGTGGTATCAGACTAAGTTTGATAAGCAAAATGAAGTGTAAAGAAACCAGTACAAACAGTTTAACAAGCTAGAACTCAAATTGAACTAGTAAACTAAAATGACTGATATACTGATAATAAGAACAAGTATTAAGCTAATGAACAAGTATCAAACTACACTTAAGCTACTCAAACACCAGCATTCAGTTCAAATTCAATCTAAGCACATTTGATCATACAAGCAAACAAAGTTACACTAAGAATTGATCAGGCAATGCTGTTTAGTGGAACAAGAACTCAGAAACTCAAAACCTTTTAGCTTAGGCCTCCGTTGAGGGAGTAGAGAAGCGCTGAGTTTTCTAACCAATGCTAAACCACCACCTTAGCATTTAAATCTACCAATCAACAGCTATTATCATCATAATCATCATTAATGAACCTTTAAGCTTCAAAATCAACAAGGGCTAGTACTGGATGAACAGTTTACTCTAACAGCTTCAAGTCTTCAAAACTTAACTAATTATGATCATTTGTGATCATAATAAGCTAACATCAACACAAGGATAACAGAATTGCAGGTATGAACAGTAATTGAAGAAGATGAAATGTGAATTTTATTGATTTAGGAATGAAGTTTGTTATAAAGCAGGTAAGGTAGTTACAACTAAGCTAACTAACTCAAGAGCTTGTCAGACTCTTGAGTTGGTTGAGCTAACTAACTAGAACTAGGAATGAGAGAGAATGGAGATGTGTGTGAAATTTACATACATTAACTACTTGCAAAAATGAGAGATTACAATCCTATTTATAGACAAATGTGAGGAAGTTTTGGAGTTGATGACGTGTTCCCACCATTTGATTTTTGCCACGTGTCACTAAGCTGCTAAATGTTCATCCTCATGTTCTTCAAGAATTGGGGATTTTTGATTCATTAAGTTTGAGCTTAATTGGTTGTATCCAATGTAATCCTCTCTAAAAAACGATCAACTTTCACGTAGATAACTCTTTCTGAAATCTAGTGTAGCTCAAAATCGCGTCTGGGTTCTTTGTTGAAGAAGAAGACCACGTGTCACTTTCTGGTTGGGCGAGGAGTGAGCACACGGATTATTATCCAAAGTGGATAATTGGATTATGGAGTGTCGTCTTCCTATTGGCTGCTTTTGGATAGTGGAGATTATTTAATTAATTACGGCGCAGTTAATGCAAGAGGTGAGGTGGCAACTTGGCTTGAAATCCATGTGCTTAGTTTTCTGCCTTCTCATTGGTTGAGACTATGTCACACGGATTGAGCTTGTTTAATCTTTGGAAAATGGCAATTTAAGCCCCTTAAGTATGGCAGATTCACAATTTAAGCTAGGAACTTCATTTCTTTGGCATAAATGGTCCTTCCACTTGCATTATTGATTGATTTGACCCTTTGACTTGGTTGACTGAAGAGTTGACCATGTTTTACTTTCATCTTGACTTTGACAAATTTACACTTTTGATCCTTCAACTTTGGAGTGCTATCAAGATAGGTCCCTTATCTTCAAAGTCTTGTTATCTTTGATCCTTCTTTGTCTTTTTCATCCAAATAAGCTTGATTTTCTTCTTGTTTGCTTGAAAATATATCCTTCTTACCTATTTATACACAAACACAAAACATACCACATAATTCTGCTTTATAGCACAAAAGTTAGGTATTTTCCTTGTGTTTTAGGATGATTTGTTGATTAATTGATATGAGTTTTTGCTCATATCACACTTCAAATCTGGCAAACTGTGAGTCCAGCTTATTAGCTTCTATTATTGGTTCACCATTCTTTCTAAATCCTTGTATTTCATTTACTGACGAAATAGGAGTGTCAATTGTGAGTATCCTTCTAAATGACGTTATGCCACCTCCATCATGCACCATCATCCATACGCCACAAATTGCATCCTCAAGCATTTCATTCTCCCTAATGTATTGGAACAGAATAAGAGATTCCCTTAACTTTGATATGGCAAAGGAACCTCCGACAAACTGTATTATACTATCGGGTATGTCTGCCACTTTGAATACTTTGGTAATCAAATAAAATGACACACTTATATGCTTTTGGTGAGATACACCATCATCGGCTATAATCATATCATAAGCAGCCAATAAATAGACCCATCTATAGCAACCTGATCGGCTATAATCATATCATAAGCAACCAATAAATAAACCCATCTATAGCAACCTGAATTAGATAGGGTTAATGTTGCGTTAAACTAACCATTTTAACGATACTAAGTCCCTTAACTATTATGTATTAAGTATCCTTTTTGCCATGTTGGTATTGCTCTCCATTTTTCAGTAAATTAGGTTTTTAATTCTTATTTGTATTTTGTATCAGTTATGCTAGTAATCAGTTTGATTAATCTGTAAGAACGCGTCATGCTAAAATAATTGCCAGGTTATTTTCATGTATCAAACTATCAAACCATGCAACCTTGGAAATGGGAGACTCTTTCAGTTTTTGTTATGGCTAATAAGTTTACCTATATGAAGCAACGATTCACATATGTTTGCACCAGTTCTTGAAATTCAGACCAAATGAGTAGCCCGTCATCAACGTTTGTATATTCTTTTATAATAAAGTCTCGGTCCATGCCATTACTCTGCAACCAAAATATGTAAAAGAAAGCTTAAATCCTAATCTTTAGGTAAGTTTGAAGGTTTATGCATTAGAAAACCATAAGCTGGGTTTATGCATCAGAAAACCATAAGCTATTCTTGGTTATCTGACTCGTTTGAGATAAAGCTATTCTTGGTTATCTTTAGGGTTTTAAGGAAAAAATACCTACACAAAACAAGATTGAATATTGTTACGTATATTACTAAAGATTATATATTTGTTACCTGTGAAATATATCAACAGAATGTGTTTTAATATATTTATAAAAGTTTAAAAGATATTATATCATCAGGATAATGGTGTTGTCATCTTTTAAAAAAATAGAAAATGCTATATTCTGATTTTTACATTAATGTTTACAGATACGTAAAAAATAATTGATTATTGTTAATTTTAGGGAAAAATAATTTCCTTAAGCATTTACATATTTGGTTTTAAATTATATATCACAACTTCTAACTTGGCCTGGTGGTCATGTCTCTTGTCTTTGTATTTCCCAACCCATGTTCGAATCTAGCTGTGGACATTTTTTATTAATAAATTTTGGATTTTAAAAAAATTCAAAAAAAACAAAACGTGATTTTCAAAACGTTGTTTTTAATAATGCTTTTATAAAACGCGATTTTCAAATATTTGCGATTTCATACTACCAAAAACGTGGAAATTGGAGATATTTTAGGGATTTCTGAAATACTATTTGCTAGAAGCTGCCATGTCACATATGACTGGGATTAGAGTTGTGATATCAAGTCATAGTTATACCTATATAGAATATATATATATATATATATATATATATATATATATATATATATATATATATATATATATATATATATATATATATATATATATATATATGTACATATATATATATATATATATGTATATATATATATATATATATAGATATATATATATATATATATATATATATATATATATATATATATATATATATATATATATATATATATATATATATATATATATATATATATATATATATATATATATATATATATATATATATATATATATATATATATATATATATATATATATATATATATATATATATATATATATATATATATATATATATATATATATATATATATATATATATATATATATATATATATATATATATATATATATATATATATATATATATATATATATATATATATATATATATATATATATATATATATATATATATATATATATATATATATATATATATATATATATATATATATATATATATATATATATATATATATATATATATATATATATATATATATATATATATATATATATATATATATACATATATATATATATATATATATATATATATATATATATATATATATATATATATATATATAATATATATATATATATATATATATATATATATATATATATATATATATATATATATATATATATATATATGTATATATATATATATATATATGTATGTATATATATATATATATATTTATATATATGTACTAGTTTCGTAACCCGCCCAACGGGCGGGTATGGCTTGTAAATCTTTTTTAAAGTATGTTTGTGGTTTCGCTTTTTTATTTTTTGTTATATTATGTTATATTATTTTTTATTAAAAGACGGTTAAGATTTTTTTCACATTATTGGTTATGCATCTATCTCTATGACATATGTCCTACATATCCTTTCGTTGTCGATATGAACAATGGTTTCTAGTTTTGTAACCCGTCCAACGGGCGGGTATGGTTCGTAATTTTTTATTAAAGTATGTTTGTGTTTTAGTATTTTTTAATTATTTTGTATAATATGTTATTTTATTTTATATTAAAAGATGGTTAAGATTTATGTCACATACGTTGGTTTGTTTTTTTCCAATGTTGATTGCCGCTAATTTTTTTTGTTTCTTTGTTTTGTTTTCTAATTTTTAACATTAAATAGTAATGAGTGTTTCTTCTCACAAACACTTAATTAGACCGAATTTTTATTATTCCCTTTTTTGTGGTTTTTTTACCGACAAATAACACATATTTTATAAAAATTTATTTTATCATATTTCTTTAACGTAGTTACATTATAGGAAACTAATTTTGTATCTTCTATACACATATTTATTATTTTTTTTATCATATTTATTATGTTTGTAGTTACATTATGAAAACTTATAGGAAACAAATTTTGGATACTGAAATTAAATTTGTTTTGTTAAAATGACTCTCACTCAATGGACGTATTTTGTCCCTTGTGAATACTGGGTTGTACAACAAGCAGTTTGTGTTTTTATTTATTTTTTTGCTTATACGAAAACTTACAGTTGATAGTGTTAGACCTTGGTACACCCAGCAACTGTGTATGGCGTCATGTTAATTTTCAATGTACATAAGTGTATGTCGGGTTTGGTTTGTAATTTTTTATTTAAAATATGTTTGTGTATTAGTTATATGTTGGGAGTGGGAGTCATTTTATTTTCCATATTCATCTAAAAATATAGTCGGCGTTTGAAATAGTCATCTTGCAATGTTAAATTTAGAGATTCAGTTTATATATATTACTAAATTCACCAAGTTATAAGTTAGCTTAATCACCCACAACTAAAATTCAATAAATTGTTCCTATTCATATGAACTCATTTTGATTGAGATATTATTTTATAAAAATTAGATCATGTTTGTGATACATGCTTCCTTGGTAATTTACTACTTTTAATCAAAATCTCTATACAAATATACAAAAATTTAAAACTTAAACAACTAATATAACCCTTTGAAATTAAAATTAGATACAAGTTTACATGATTATCAAAAAGATCGAATTCACAAGACTGTGAATATTTCTTAGGTCATGTTGAGCTTTATAAATCATTCTTACAACCAATGTTTTCAGGCCCGGGTTGACCAAGTCGGTCAACCGATTGACCCAGTTTCGGCTGAAAAAATGGGTCATATTGACATAGGTTTTACATTTTTGAAACCCGGCTAGATCCGCTAGGTTTGAGGTGCCCGGGTCAACCCGGTTCTCGAGACCCGGCCAAATTTAATATATATATATATATATATATATATATATATATAATATATATATATATATATATATATATATATATATATATATATATATATATATATATATATATATATATATATATATATATATATATATATATATTTTTAAATATGTAAATTTTACGTATTTATGAGGGAATTTTATTTTTACATATCATATTGGTTGGTAAGCTATTTATATCTTCAATATACGATGTTTTATGATTTTTATATATAATATTTTTAGTTATTAAATATATAAAAAAATTTAAAAATCGAGTTAACCCGAGTTGATCGGTTCGACCCAGACTCGATGACTGTACTAAATCGAATTAAAAACCGGGTTTCAAAACATTGCTTACGACCTATGGCCCAAGTAGTACAGTCCATGTATTTTATGATCACAACGTTAAAAATCATACGATGAATACCTTAAGCTTGCCATCATTCATGCATGACAAAAAAATGACATATTGCCTATGACTACACAAACATTTTCATTTGTTGGAACAAAGGTGAGGAATTATAAATAAGAAAGAGAAGGAAGGTACGCAAATTATAAAGAGAAAATTGTAACCCCGAAACATAATAATATCCCATCCTTTACTAATAAATTTTGACTCCAAGAGTGTGTCATCAGTTTTTGTTACAAAAGAACGTATGTAATTATTTATAAGGTATTAGCGTGAAAGAGAAGTTGCTTTGGTTTATTTTAGGTCGTAACTAATGCACTTTATACACTCTATTTCTTAGCCTTTTTTTATGGGTACACATACATTTTTTTAGAGCATACACGGTAAACTCTGGTCCTTAATTAGAGTGAAAGAAATGAAAAGAGTCCAAGTTAATTAGCTAATTTAAATAACCGTCATGAGCAACGCCTGGTGTCTACAAACACCAAATTGTAAAGACCTGATAGGTAGAAGAATTGAGTTTCTTCTTGCTTTTATCAATTGTGGAGATTTTTCACACATCTTAACTCATACATTTGTCCACTTGTGAAGGCATACTCAAAATAGAATGAGAGTATGTGGATCAGACTCCACCGTGAATGCAAACGTACATGTTGCAATGAGAAAGAAAAATAAATTCTTACACAAGTTCTTAGTTTCGTCTCTCTTATTTTGCCAGATCTAGTAATGGTCAGAATGAGACGCATTTTGAAGACACAACATCAGCTGCCAAGTTATTTATCCCGCCAAACATTCTACCATCACGCAGGTATGCGACTGTTAAGGATAAACTCAAGTCACAAGTAGCAGCTGCTGGAAAGTGAATCAAAGTAGAATTTTTAATAAGCAGTTATGTGTTGTAGTAGCTTAAATCAGTTATATATGTGTTAGTTTGGGCAAGTTTTAGTACTTTCCAAAAGTTGTGTCTTTATTATAAATATGTGTTGTGTCTGTATGCTTCAATCAAGTTCTGTAATAAAATTATATGTTACGTGTTTTGTCTGATATATTCTCTGTCCCAACCAAACAGCCCCTATTGATCTAATACAAAGTTTTCAGCGACATCCCATCCTACTTCCGTTGTGAATTAGAAAAATGAACCCTTTATATGTTTTATAATTTTCAGAACATGATAAATTACATGTCTCTAGTTTTTTATTCCTATAAAGAAATCACAGCGAGTAAAAGTGAAGCTGTGAATATCAAAATAATATATAGGTGTTGTTAAGTAAAGGGGAAGTCACAGCGTGTAGACTGACCATAAACACTTTCGTCCTAGTTTTTTTAATTCATGTAGATGATTGATGCGTCAATAATGAGTAGAAAAACATACCGTTACAACAGTACTATGAATATTCTGCATTAAAACTAACCTTGGGCGTATCTAAGTTCATTTGACTCTTTATCCAGTTGTCTAAAAGTTATCTAAAAATAGAAGCGACAATATAAGCCCATTTACATATAAGTGGAAAGATTCAGATTATCTTTTATCTCTATTAGACCAATCCGTGCAGAAAACCACCCATTTTAATACATTACCCATCCCACCCAATTTTGACAATGTGCTATACGGAAGTTATAAAAGAAAAAGATAAAAGGATGAAACCATATAATCTAAATAGATATATGTCTCGCGTACCCGTACAATGGGATGTTCCAAGAAGCAGACTAGAATGATGAACAACTCATCTATTTCTGCCGTCATCCCTGATATCAGGTTCAGAAGAACATATAACATAAAATATTAGATAAAATATAAATGTAACTATCATGAAAATAAATAGTTACTGTATGTAAAGGAAACACATATTATCAGAAGTAATAAGGAGTGTTTGGGTTATGTGCTGTTGCGACATCAATTAACGTAAGTGGTGTTTAAATTTTCCACTACAGAAGCTGTTTACGGGGTGTTTGGAACTGTTTTTTAGGGCGGGGGGTCACTTGACCCCTGTGACCCCCCTGTAGCTCCGCCTCTCTACCCCACAATATGGTGTCTATGCCCTGCCAAGACATGGGGCTTGGTAAACTACGCTTACAAACTTTATAAAAAAACAAAGCAGACATATATAAACGCAATACACAATCAAACAAAACAAATGAAAATCCTTAAATTTATTCATCTTATCAAATACCCCAATCAATATATCAATTAAAAACAACAAAAACAAACAAAGTTTAATGCAATACAAAGAACAGGGAACACATAGCCTTGTTTTCTGATACAACTCAAATCCTAATCCTACCTCTGAAAGCTGGTGTCATTCAAGCAGAACTATAACAAAATAAAATCCTAAATTCATCAACATGGTTCCCTATTTTGATATTTCAGGGACTCAAGTAATGGTCAGAACACGATGAATTTTGAAGACACAAAATCGGCTGCTGAAGCTGCTCTAGAGTCAGCTACGATGACAATTTCTTCTGAAGAAAGTGTTGCATATTTAGCCAACAAACACTCAGTCAGTCAAATCAATCGCATGAATTTATAAACGGTTCAAGGGCATCTCTTGAACAGGCTTGGTTCTAGGCATGGACATTAAAAGTGAGTTTGTCAATTGGCCAAAATACAAAGATTACAACTTGAACTCGGACATTAAAATTATTCGAGTGAACCTACAACAAAGTGACGACATTCAGTACTCTAGACTTAAAAGAGAACCTAGCTGGACACAATTGGCATTGTTAATGAAGAATGCAACCTAAACCTTATTCTAGAGTGCAAGTCTAGCTGTTCGCGTTATCTCATGTTGATCAAGACTGACAGGCACAATAATATTGTTGTATTCCAAGGGTCTATGTTCATTAAATATTAACAATCACTTTCTTTTTCATGCAATGATAGCCTGCAGAGTAGTAGGAGAAACTGGTCTGGAAGCTAAACACGAATTCAAATTGAATATCAAATACATAACATAAAAATAGTTACCTACAAATAACCTAAACTCCTTGTCTTTGGAAGATTATATCAAAATACACTAACCTGTTCTACATCAGGGTGTCCATGTCTGGTTGTCTGATCTAACAAAACATGTGTATAAGATGCAAAAACCATTATATGCATTAGCTTAAACTTCCAGAATACTATGACGTATAGCCTTTTTGTAATCCATTACAGTAGCGCGCATAAGTTTGAAAATAGTTGAACTACTAACTTGGACTTCTGGAAAATGATCATAATCTTATAATTTTTTAAAGACTAATTTTTCAAGTGAAACAAAATTTTAGATATAAGTACCAATGAGCAATTCAAAAAGGAACTTTCATCAAGTCTGCATAATGATGAACAATTTCCTGGCCTCTAAAAAACTCTGCTTCAAAAACCATCTTCTTAAGAAACAAAGATGCAAGATATGTTACAAATGGAATATTACATATAACGAATTGATGTATTACTGTGTTAATTATATACACTTACCTGTTGGGTACAAAAATGAAATTCTTGTAGTCATCCTTGAGCATATTCAGCAATCAGTGTACGAAATTGCTTTTTTTCCATAATAGCTTTTTTTCTGTTCACTTTCTAGCTGCAGTCGGAATACATCCATTTAAAAAGAAATTAATTATATGCTATCGGACACATACCCATCGTCACCCTGAAGACGATATCTAAATCGAGATCATGGGTCTATTCCAACATACTTAGAGCAACTTTTTCTACCATGGAAGGCTCTTTTTCAATAATAGCTTGTTTCTGTTCACTTTCTAGCTAGAGTGGGAATACATCCAGATAAAAAGCAATTAATTAAATATATCGGAATACATACCCATCGTCACCCTGAAGACGATATCTAATTCAAGATCATGGGTCTGTTCCAATATACTTAGAGCAATGTTTTCTACCATGGAAGACTCTACCATGGAGCAACACCGAAAACTCATATTCAACTCAAAGAATACTATATAGGTCATACAACAAATAATAAAAACGAATTTAAAACTATTATTTTTACCTTTAAACGGAGGTTCTTCTTTATCATCACTTGGGTTACATGCATACGGATTCTGTAAATTAGGGTTTTGAGATGACATTAGGATCTAGATTTGAGATACATATGAGTATATTAAGAACAATCGTAAACCTAGTCGGTAATGGTTATCTGATTCCACCCAGAGTATATCAGTAGGAAAAAGCTCATCCATACTTTCATTATTAAGGCGTAATATGCAATTCAAACAAACATAAAAACAAATAATTTTACCTTCAAAACTAATGTTCTTCATCGAGACTTTCATTGTTTTCTTTAAACTCATACCCTAAAAGAAACCAGAGTTTTAAGAAAAAATAGTTAGGGTTT
>JANFOE010001601.1:337500-390814 GCA_025667525.1 Glebionis coronaria | reverse complement strand
TATAGAATTTTGTATTTAAAGGCATCATTTGTAATTGCTATTTTATTTTTGAAGCATTTTATGGAATCATTTATATAGAATTTTGTATTTAAGGTATTGTTTCACCATCCTTCCTTATATATTTTATAGAATTTTGTATTTAAGGCATAGTTAGTAATTCTTATATCTATTTTTATAGAATTTTTTATTTAAGGCATAATTTGTAATTCCTACATTATTTTTGAAGCATTTTATGGAATCATTTTTATACAATTTTGTATTTAAGGCATTGTTTCACCATCCTTTCTTATATATTTTTATAGAATTTTATATGTAAGGCATCATTTGTAATTCCTATATATATTTTTATAGATTTTTTCTATTTAAGGCATCGTTTGTAATTCCTATATATATTTTTATTAAATTTTATATTTAAGGTATTATTTGTAATTCCTATTTTCTTTTTGAAGCATTTTATGGAAACTCTTAATGAATTACATGTGTCATTTTTATAGAATTTTGTATTTAAGGAATTGTTTCACCATCCTTCCTATATAAGGGTTTTTGATTTGATTTGATTTGATTTGATGTGATTTGATTTGATATATATATATATATATATATATATATATATATATATATATATATATATATATATATATATTATATGTATGTATGTATGTTATGTATATATATATATATATATATATATATATATATATATATATATATATATATATATATATATATATATATATATATATATATATATATATATATATATACTAGCTTCGTAACCCGCCCAATGGGCGGGTTTGTTTCGTAAATTTTTTTTTAAAGTATATGTGTTTATTCGTAAATTTAGTTGGCAGTGAGACTCGTTTTTATTAAAAGAAAATTAATATATGATATTTTTAGGCCTCGATCTATCCAAGGGACGTGTTTTGTCCCATGTAAATCATTGGTTTGAAACAACGTTTGTCACTTAGTACTAATTGTTTTCATGTTCGTCATAACAGTTAATTCTTTGGTCTTTGTGAGAATATCGTCTTTAATAAAGCAAGCTAACAACTGATAGTGTTTAAAGTTGGCTTTTAATAATTGTCAATGATTTAATCCTTACCTTGTCATCATGTTTTGACTAACGTGCCCATTTCTATTTGAACATCTTTTTATCTTTTTCTCAATAATATCGGAATTTTTTAACAAAATAAATTATGAAGTTACATTAGAATATGCTTAGAACAAATCCTAATCCATCTGACAAGTGAGGCACACAGAAGCAGTTTTATTCTTATTTTAGCAGTAGGGCTGTTTATGGGTTAGTTCGGTTAAATTAGCTAGACGATTTTAACTATCCATCGCGGGACGGGTAGTTAATTTCACTATCCAAAACCGAACCGTGCAAGGCGGTTAACCGAACATGCGGTTATCCGAAATGATCAGTTACCCGTGGTTCAGGTTACGATTAATCATTTTATAAGTTTAGTCGAGTTTAAATTTATAAACAATAACATGCTTTAAAGTTTAAACCATAGAATGTTGTTTTCGTATAATTAAATAACACTGAATAAATAATAATCATATAAAAATAATTTTGTTACAAAAAATGTATTCAAATGTCATAAATAACATATTAATAAAAGATATATTATTCGATATTTATAAATTACGATCATATTAACTAAATTTTACACGTAAATATTTAGAAATATTGATATTATATGTAAAAATATGGTTGTACAATAAAAATAGTCTACTAATATAATTAAATACATGTACTATAATTTCAACATTTAGTTAAAAGATTTCATGTATAATATGCGCGGATCCGTTCGGTTAACCGCGGATATATAAAAGTGAAAACCGAAACCGAACCGTGATAAGCGGGTTTTTTTCGGTTTCGTTTTTTTTGTTTTGGTTTCTTCGATTTCGGGTTTTCTCGGTTTCATATTGAGCGATTCGGCTTAGTTCGTCAGTTTCTTGTTTTTTTTAACACCCCTATTTACCAGTCTCCACCCGTTAAAGGTAAAATGCAACATCCAAACTCGTGATGGTGAAGCCAATGTCCCATATATAACATTATTAGGATAACGTCTTAATAGATAAGTGAGGTGTGTATAAAAAGGGGGCGATGAGCTTGTGCCTCGTGGATTAGTTGGCCTAAAGAGCGGAAACCATGGTTACATAAAAAAGTCTACCAATTATTCAAGTAATCTAAACACTCATTAAACTATCTGTATCAATACATAATTTTTATTAAAACTAATTTATATATTTCAACTTGAGCAAAAGTGAAGCTTGTGTCACTTTCAGTAAACTGAATATCAGAAGTTGGTGGGTAAAAATTGATAAACATAAAGTTGATAATATCAAATAAAAAAGGAACCCGTGAATGTATTATACATTATTCATGGCTCTTTGGACCATTACCAAACAGATAATATCAAACGGGCTAATGATATGCCATGGCTTGTTATCCAAATAAACCGTGTTTCCAATTGTTAGCTATGTAGTAATTAGTTGTGATACAAGGTGCACCTAGTTGTTCTAAAATGTGATATCATGACATGAAACAACCCATTTATGTTCTATTTTTTCCATCCCCCGTGGTTTGAATAAGTAATCATTTTCTAAGAGATAGAATAGGAAATTTGAAGCTTGTTGTCAAGAAACCAAACCAACCCATTATACGTAAAACTACCTGAACTCTGTGAAGTATTAATGAAAGTCTTATTAGTTGCTACATTTTGAGATTGTTTTCTACGCCCCTTTTTTCCGCAAATCACAGACATTCATGGATCTACTGAATCTCCTTCAAAGCATCGCAAATGGGTGCAGCCTACAACCCATCGAATTAAATATTTTTCTGCATAAAATCAGCGTTCAAAAAGCTTTATTCTGCATAAAAATTAAGCAACAAAAGCGCCAATTTTCCTGCATAAAGTTGAGCAACTAAAGGGTTATTTACTGCTTATAAATTGCGATAAACTGCTAATCTTTTTCTGCATGAAATCCGCAACCAAACACCCAACTTTCCTGAATAAAAATCAGCAACTACGAAAGCTATTTTGTGCATGAAAATGTGAGTAACAAACCAACCATTTAATTTTCGCTAAACCACATAAACAATAAGCAACCAAATAGCCCTCTAAGGATCATTTTACTTAATAACAAAGTGACAAACAAACAACCGTGTTTATAGGCCACTTTATTGAATAAAAAGACACTAACCAAACAACTCTTTAAGGATCACTGCATTAAAATCAGCAAACAATCAACTGTTATAGATCAGTTTATTTCAAATAGCAAAAAAAATATAACACCTGTAGAGGGTCTTATCAGCACCAAGAATTTGAAGGGTAAAAGATGGGCACTTAGCCAAGTTCGCGAGACTGCCATCTTGAAATATCAAACGCACTCCAATAACTTCACCAATTAGTGCAGCCAAGTTTTGGTACTATATCGCTCAACTTAGAAACAATATACTCATAAAGCTTCTTCCTGTACTCAGCAAGATCCATCACACGCTGCGTAAACATCTTGACATTAATTAAGTCAATTGGTGATAATGCCTGGCCTAAAACAGAAAACAAAGACATCATCGACTTACTAAACTAAAATATGAGAAAAGAGGTTACTTAGTATTTAAGTAACTGAAAAAAAATTAATACTCTGGATCTAATTGGGTTTTCACTTACGTGTCTAAAAACTACATAAACCCGTTTTTGACGCAAAGCCTCAGAAGTATCTAGCGGCAGCAGACATTCTTCAATTTGGTCTTTTTTATTCGTTGACCTCGCACTTGGAGTGCTAAACCTGTGCATAAGGTTAAAAGATTACCATTTGTATGGCCAAATATGTCAACTACGATCATTGGTTGCTCTCACGTAGCAATTGCCAATACAATGGTTTGTTATCAAATCAAATAGTAAACGTCTATGCACATATATATAGTATATATGAATCACTATATTAACCAACCTGGTATCGTAATGCAATGTGCATTTAGATTCCTTCGATCATTCTCTCATCGGCGGATTTAACTTTGCATGCTCTTGTACAAACAACTTTCCCTGTTCAGCAACTCCAGTTTCCAATCTTCTTGACGACATGTGCTGAACCGCACCCTCAGTTACTAAGAAATATGTTTAAAGTGCTAAAAAAAAGAGGCAACATATCATTATGTAAAAGAAAAAGAGGGAATACGTGAAACATTTTAAGATGTTTGTAAAATTCAAAGTATTACTGCACAACACTTACAGTGAAGCATCATGTAGTATATCATTATGTAAAATATAAGTATAAGACATACTACTACTTTCCTTATCTTAACCCGACCTGGTGTCCTAACAGTAGCTGAAGGAGTAATAACAATCGCACCATCGCCCACGTCAATATCCGCTAGTCCTTTCCAAATAGGTACATGGTTGATCGAATTAGCATAAGCATGCTGATAAGTTTCAGTATAACAATGTTTGTAACAAAAATCATATAGGTTTCTACTACAACTTTGAAATACTGCGATGGCATGACAGCATGGCAGTTCATTACACACCTATCCTCGACAACTGTAAATCCTAACTTCCAGGATCTGTAACATCAATTACTTCACCAAACTAAGCCTCATATTTTTTTTCGTGTGTCCTTAAAATTAGAACTGACTCTGCTTTTAAAGTCTCTTTTACCAATTTTTCCTCCATAAAAGGCGTCAATCGGTCTGTCCATTTGCTCGAATACCCTGGTACTGTCTCGCCAATGTTAATTTTTGCAATCAAATTCGAGAGGCGGCACTGCTATAAGTTACTGATATATATGTAAAAATGGCTTGGATATCTTGAGTATGTTTTTCATAAACCTCAAGTTTCGTGGCCTTTTTTATTACTATGTCAAAAAAATCAAACTAACCTGCCATCTTGTCGTGGACCCTCTTGCTCTTTGGAATCTGTTTCCACAAGAAAAACCATTGTATAACTGTAAAGGACTCACTTTAATTTTGTTACCAGATACGATGTTCAAAAACAGAACCGTAAAGAAGTTAACTTAATCTACAAAATGAAAAACTCGCGTATGAATTCACTATCAGGGTACCTGTAAGCATACCATCATTCCGCAATACAATTTAATGTCTGAATAAGTATATGACAAAGTAGTACAACAATATTAAATTTCATTTTTTTGAATCCTATATCCAAAGAGATGGCTCAAAAGATTTGAATAGAAGCGAATTATAAGTATAACTAACTTTCATGTATTGTACGCTTATATGCTATAATTGTATATTAATAAAACACTACTCGTAACATGTAGTAGACGTGAGTTTTATTAATGTAATTTCGTATAAGCGCATCAAGTAGCTCGATTTCCCAAAACAATAGGTGAACTATTTGCCAGTTTCATCTCCTTCATCTAAGGCCGAGCTTGGCTATTAGCATACCGAGACCCCATACCATCGAATATTTTCTGATAGGACATCCGAGTGCCAACTCTCATTACAGCGTAAAATTATGAACACATTGTAGCCTAAACTTGATAAAAATAAAAAGCTTATCAGTCATATTCTTGGTCACGGATGAGTCTAATTCATCTCAGTTTGTAAAATTTGTGTTCTCCTGATGAAGTATTGTAGCAACAAATCTAAACATGGTATGACAGTAACAAATACTGATATATTAGATAAACATATAGATAACTCATTAGTTAAGACTTTCTTTAACATGCATGTGGTCTAGCATCTTTGATATAGGTGTTTCTCATAAAAGGTGGAGGCATTACCCGACTACGTAATGGCACATAATGCCACAACATGTATTTATGAGGTTCACTTACTGGTTCATCATCTAAAATAAGGAAGGGAGATAGAACTGATGCACAGAAACACCATTGTCAAAATAGAACTTGTAATGTCATCTAAAATTAGGCAAGGTTACATTTAGGTGTTCCCAACAATCTGATATTGTCTTGGTCAGGGGTTTGAAAGTCAAAATTACCTGGATAAAGATTCTTGAGATAATATATAAGTGAAACCCCCTTATCAGCATAACCAAATTTCATGCTCACCATAAAGAACTTTCTTTGTATAACTTGGAGTTAATACATGGGAAAATATCAAAATTTTAGTTACCACGTTTGTATTAAATATTCAAAGTGAAATGATTTACTAAAAGATAAGATTTTGCGACTGGCTTAGTACACCTCATTCAAGTGATTATCAGACTCAGATAAAACTGGCACAGATTCAGAACATTTGCAAGATCTGTTTGCCCCATGTTAGACTATAAGACACTCAATTAAAATAATTTTAAATATAAAAAGATCAAATACATACTTTATGTGGTTTTTATCAGCTGTAAAGCGTTTGGAGGAAGAATAAAGCGTTTTTCCTTTAGTATCTTTTTCATCAATTGGACAGATTTTCAGTTTCTTTTACGTGGGTTTTGATGTTGGTGCAACCATGTCTTATCGAAGTCCCAATACAATCTGTGAATATTTAAGAAGTATCTGAAAAAGAAGACGTTTTTGCGAGTGTATATCATTTGTGTGGCTGACTCCGAGCGCGATAAGAACTTCCAAGTTTGTTGGGTCAGCTTCTTATGTGTGCATGATAGACGCAATTTCCTGCATATCCACATAGATAACTATCAGCATTAGCATAGCAAGTAAGGTTTAATACCACGAATTAAACATAGTATTAGTAGATATAGAAAAATGCAGCATCATTTATTAGTCCAATCATCAATTGATTGCAACTGAGGCTGGTAATCAGTAAATATTTTTTATGTATAATTACATTGCACACAAAAATCTGATGGTGATCTTAAGAATGGTTCGGGTGGGAATTCAATAAAGAAGACATACAATAGAATGAATCTTAATAATACCTTATCTGAACTGATAGGAGAAATGGCACTACCTCCGAATAAACCTATTTAGATAAAATGCTTCAAGTCAGGTATGATTGGTACTCTTGAAGGTATCCGCAAATGCAGAAATATATATATAAAATGTGAATTTAGCCACAAATGACTGACCACATTTGTGAATTGTGCAAGCTGGGGTCCTTGAGCAAATGGAAGCTAATTCGGTGAGCTTAAAGCTGTCTTTCGGTCTTACTCACCTAGCATAACAGTGGGAGGATGGAGATGATCAGCATTTTGTCTACCAAAATAGAAGCCAACAATTTAGATGGGTGATCAACGAAATTCATCGGGTATTGTATCAAACATCTATAGATAACGAATGAACCTGTTGTTATACCGATAAATTTTAGCAAAACAATGTTGTATCATACAAAGATGCTAACCAAGCCACACCTAGACAACTACTAAATGAGACGTGGTTTGAAAGGCCTCTGAGTGCTTCCGCTTTTGTTCAGCAGAAGAAACACACACATCCCTGGATTAAAAAAAGTAAGAACACATAAATGAGACGTGGGATTGGATTCCTAATATAAGTGATTTAATAATTCTCTACCTGTTAATCCAATTCTTTATATGTAACCACTTAAATCCTCAAAATACTAAATCACACAAGAAAACTAAAAGAAAATACTACTCCATAATAAACATGAAATCCAAAGAGAACATATTGAGCAGTAACTGGATGACAATTTACCTACATGATAAAACGATACGAACATAATTTACAACATGGTCGTTAATCAATAGATCGTTATCCAATACTTCGTAAAAAAACTCAAACTAACAATAGCTTTGTTCTGTATATTAGTATCCTGGTTGGCATACTTCAATGTATTGAGAGTTTCTACATCAGTTTTGTATCCGCTTGACTTGCACAAGTTGCATTGAATATAACAAAGTTTCATAAGATCGTACCAATCATGGCTGTTTGTTTCCGCCAAGCGAGTCCTGTAAAGAGTTTTGTTATATAAAAACATAAAAACGAATTAATAACAACTCATTCTGAACTCCGAATCTAATGATCTTTCTCCAAGACTTTTATGAATCTCCTTCAAACCCTAAAAGAAACAAAACAGAAAAAGAGAGAGTCGTATTTTTTTTGTATGTGAAGATAATACGAATAAATTAGGGTTTACTGGGAAACAACCAAATACCGGTATTAGGCTTTATATATGTTGAATGATTGTTATAATTGATTGTAGCCAATGAGATCTCTAAACGGCCATGTAGTAAACCCCTCATAAGTATCCTGCAGTAACCACAAAATAAAGATTAAGATTAAATTTGCATAGTAAATCATTTAAATCTAACATTATCAAAAATGTGAAATCAACATGGAAGAGATCATAAAAAAACGGGCTGTGTGTTTGCTGTGGGTTTTAAGATATACCGAACGATCATAAATACCGAACTATATTAATTAGGGTTTATTTTTATTATTTTTGAGAATTTTTCCATGCATGGGATAGCTAGTTGCAAAGAAGACATCGAATCGTATTTGGGTTCAGAAAAAACAGGAAAAAATACCCGAATATAGGTATTATATCTTGTTACTGGTAGTATAAAAAAATAAAATATAATATGTAGCCAATAGCAAAATGCCACATAGGATATGAGGTGGCCTCATCTTATTATCCTATGTCAAACTTAGCCCCATATATATATTATAGATATGTGTGTGTGTGTGTATGTATATATATATATATATATATATATATATATATATATATATATATATATATATATATATATATATATATATATATATATATATATATATATATATATATATATATATATATATATATATATATATATATATATATATATATATATATATATATATATATATATATATATATATATATATATATATATATACTAGTGGCAAAACCTGTCCGATGGACGGGTATGTCTTCTGATTGTCGTTTTACTTTTTTTTTAAATATTTGTTTCTATTGATAGGTATGACTTTTGGTTGTTTTATAAATTAGGTAAATATTTGTTTTTAATTTTGTTTTAAGTTTAGGTGAAATATTATTTTACAAAATCAGCACACAAAGTGTTTTTAAGAAGTGTTGGTTAGTTTATATCCCACCATACAATAAAGGCGAGATTCATAATATTAAAGAGCAAGACTACAAAGATCCTACAAATGTATCAAATAGGATTACTGGTCAATTAGTAACATTTATAAGTAGCGTTATTTGCATGTAATACACCCACATAAGGACAACTAAAGACATGAAAATACATACAAAAATAAAGTGAAAGAAAATATATACACGAATACTTTAAAAATTAGCAATCCCTTTTACAAAGAAAGACTTCTCTTCATCACGAGGACACCCCGACACCGTCACTCACCTAGCTGTAAATAATTGTTATGAAAACTAAAAGAAAAGGATAAGCAGGATACTCCAGAGTTCTTATAACTGTCATTTACATATTTTTATATATGATTTACATGATCTGATGAAGTTTCTCTATTATGATTATCTAATAACTAAGTAGTCAAATAACCAGATTTGCTACTTAAAATGACTATTTTTGAAAATCATAAATGGAGTCACTAACATGATCTGATGAAGGTCTACTAAAATGAAACTCTATCCTTAATATATTTATAAATTTTGGTTTATAATTACTATTTGTGGATGTAGTAGGAATTCATGATATACCATTGTTTATTAAAATATTCTAGCTATTTCATAGTTTAGAAGTTTCAAACATTTTAAATTTGAGTCGTGTCGTAACATTTCCAAAAATCAATCGAGACAAATACAAATCAAAATTAGCTACATGTAAATTGCAATTAGCCTGCAGATATTTGGGGGTAAAAATAAAGAATCGCCTAACATCTTTCATATTGTCCCTTTGACCCTTTCTATGATGAATGCTACATTTAAAAGTCCCTTGTTAGCACCTGCCTAATAGGGAAAGGTGGTGATCTCGTGCATTTCAGTCCCTAACTTTGTTTCAAAGTGTTCGATCTCTATAAGAAAAAAATAAAGCATATTGTGTTACGCATATAATGAAAACATGTTTATAAACTTTAAAACAATGTTTTGTTGTCATGGGATGTATTAAGACTATTTGTTCTTATATGACATTGTTACAATTCAGGGTTTGGCATGCATAACTTTACTTAACTTAGCTTATGCTTATGATTTTTTTTGCTTATGCTCATTATGCTTAGTTTGTTAGTGAGGGTTGCAGCCCACAACATTTTTTGTCCCAACGTTAAGTATGAATATTAAAACTAAACCACTCTAATAATAACATAATGTTTCCACAGAGTAGATTGAGTATGTTAAATGCTTGAATACACTTAGGGCAACTGTAAACATATTTGACCAAATTAAGAGAAAATGTAACTAAATCCAACCTAATAATAAATGAGTCAAAATTGCGGCTCTAATACTTATGATTATAAGAAAAATAAATTATGATATATATATATATATATATAGTTTATATTACAAAATTTATGACATTTCCTTACTCAATTAAATGTGAAATAAGTAAGTAATAAAAGGAGCGTTAAAAGTGTTTTCTGCTAATTTATACCAAAAAAGTCAAAAAAATTATTTTTATTAACTTTTACTCTTAAGAAAAAGAGTAAGTTATATAGGAGAGCAGTAAAAGTCTATTCTTTACTCAAAAAGTATGTTAAATTCTTTACTTTTATATTCATTGTGTTTGAGTAAGAAAAAGTTATAATGACTTAAATAATTGTAAATCTTATTAGTAAGCATAACTTTTAGTAAGTAAATGTATTTATTTTGTAATGTTATAATTATATTTCAAATATTTAGCTTAATATCAGTGTTAGCCGAACTTTTGGTTAATGTTTTTCATGTACATAACTGGAAATCTGGAATATCTATTTTGGGTTTTCAACTTTTAGTTACCGTCGTTTGTCCAAAATGGTTTTAGGCTCGTTCTTTTTGTCATTTGTCCGAATTTGTCAAAAAAAATGTTTTGCTCATTTATATAGATAAGTGTGTGTGCGTTGCGGCTGAATTTGATTTAGTAGTCCTGATAATGATCCAAATATCATTTATGAATATGATTTATTTGTTTTGTCTTATCAAATATCATTTATGAATATGATTTATTTGTTTTGTCTTAAGTGCACAAATAAGCCATGTTTATGTTAAGTAAAAGAATGTTTCTTTTTGGATATTCTTGAGTTTTTGACTCGACATTGTAAGCCAATTAATCCTACGATGACTATATTTTTGGATAGATCGAAGTCTTCGCATGTGTAATTCCGTGGCCACTCTCAAATGTACACCTCTAGCGAGGTTTGAACCCTTTACCACTTATTTGAGAGTCAAAGAATTTACCATAAAATGAAATTGTTAATAAAAAATGAACACACAAGATTGGATATTAAAACAATGTAAGCACAATTGTCATGATAACGTGCATGTGATCAAACGATTTCCCTTAATTTTGTCTGTCCTTTTAATGGTTTGATACTTTGATGATATTTTTAGAACCTTTGGCTGCTAATAAAAGAATACTCGGGACATTACATGTATAGGAAATAGCTTGACATAATTGCATTGTATTGCAGCCACTAAATATCATTTAACTTGTTGGTAGTCATGAGATTATTATTATGGTTCTGTTAATCTTTGGAGATATTGCACCGATATATTAGTTTGCCACTTAATTTTCCATTATAAAGTACTCCCTCCAACACAAATATATGCAACAATTTGTTTTCTTGGATTATTGTCATTATCTGTCTTAAACACCAACAATCTTTCAACATCTACGAAGTTAAAAAAAAAAGCTACTTTTTAATTTTAACCAACAATCATAAATATCTTCTGATATCCAAACATTCAATACTAAATTAATCTTCGTAAACAATCATCTATGGTAAATTTTCTTATTACAATAACACATACTGATAAATTCATATTTGATAGTGGGACATAAAAATATACTACAAAATACCTTTCTTTTGATGGGTATAGTTTAGCGAGATCATGAAATTGGCCATGAATATCACCACAGATAGTCACAAGGGTCCATATACAGGCTGCATACAAAGAGAAAATCCAAAACGTAATTTATATCAACAACTTAAAAGAAAGCCCGTGAGTAAAACATAGCCAGAAACTTTAATACAATTGTGCATTTATTTAGATAAAGTGTATAACTACCAGTCAAATGTTAAACAAATGCTTCAAGTATGATATTATTTTCAAATTAAAAAACTTACCATAATGTGCTACTGCCAATAGGAAGATCTTTATCCTTAAGGGTAGTGTAACAGGCTTGCAAAAGACATTTGTCTAAAAGTGCATCTACATCCTCGACTGAAATTGTAACTTGGTCGTCAGCAATGACCTTATCTCTTTGATCGTTTTCTGTCACCTTTAGATCACCAAAATCAGTAGTTTATTGTTGCTCGGCATTTGGGTCTAACTGCATATTTGAAGATGAATCAGGATAGCTATCCTCTTGGCCATCATCTACATTATTCTCATGATCACTTGTGGCTTCACCATAAGATTGCTGAGAGACAACCAATATATAGAGAGGGAACCCCAAACAACATTATGAACATATCGATATTCAGCTGATTCCTTAGAGAGAATTTATGAACAAAAAATAAACTTTTGTCACATAAATTTACTAAAGAGTGGAAACTTAGTGAGAACCGTGTATAACTGGCAATACCAAAAAATACGTGTACCACATATTAGTCAATAGCCACTTTTACTTGGTAGCCTTACAACCATCGAGTTAACATCATCACCAAACTTACATTGTAGATGAGTAGGAGTTATGTGAGTGATGTAAATATACAAAAAGGCGGTTATCTAGTGTTTATATGAGAAGTGACTGTTAATTTTTATAATTTTTAATAACTACATTGACTTGGCTAGTGGTGTGGGAAAAATAGTGTGATTCTTAGGAGGATTTAAAGGCGGTTAATTAAGTTTTTTGCCATTCCATGGTCATGACAAAGTACCTATACATATCCATACATTATAAATCCAAGACATAGTTGAATGTCACAGAACTTGGTCCAATATCTGATCACATCCACTCATTGTAATGCCTTTTACAAATCTGGAGTTTGGCCATAAATTAAGAAGACAAACCTGAAATAATCTTTTGTGTCATTCCTTAAAAACTAAAGATTTAGATCTGTGTGAAATATGATTGATGTGACAAATTTCACCTTTGCTTCACCGAAGGTTTTAATGTTAACGCGTTCATGTTCATGACTGCAGGCACACTGAAGCCTCGTGTTTTGTTGCAGCAGGTACATTTTGAAATGTGGCGATAAGTATGATTCTGTAATAGAAGCAGCTATAACTTCGTTTTTGGACGCCTTTTTTATGGGAAACGGTTGCCAAAAGTCTCCTCCCAACATAACCGATTAATGTCCAAATAGACTTTCTGGAATATTGAGCATATCTCTCAGGATTCAATCTAATGTTTCGAAAAAATGACCATCGTTCATTGGGGCCTCATCATATCCCATATGATTAAATGTGTTTCTTTCAAAAGATCCGCCATTTGGGTGTTCTTCTATATAGCACACATTAATGCATTCATTAAATCAAGTGGCAATTTAAATCTAGAGTGAGCAGTAGGGGAAGCTACTGCCAAAACTATTTTTCCCTGTCACCATAGCGGGTAGAGTGCGGTTTTATAAGGAAAGTTTTACCCTTCGAGTTTAAAAAGTCCACTCAAACCCTATGAGTTTAAGTGTCATTTTTAGAACAAAAAACACTTGAGGCGTTAAAAAGCGGTAAAAAGCGTTCCTCTAAGGCGTAAAAACCGCCTCCAATCGCTTTTTCTAACGGCTGCGCATCAGGGGTCCCGAGGCGATGACCCCATTGCCTTGCCTCACCTCGCCTCACGCCTCAGGCGCAAAAAGGCGCGCTTTTTAAACAAAGATTTGGACTTCTCTAATTGCAATGTGTGGAATTTCTGTCTAGGTTTGCAGTCATTTATTTAAAGGGTAGGTTAGCTAGCTTTTTTATACCGGCTCACTAAGATGTCAGGTGAAATCATTACTAACTGGTGTTACGTCTATCGGCAATAAACATGCAGACTCATGATCTCTCAAGATCATTGAATACTACTGTATATAACTGATACTAAAAACCAAATAAGATATAAACAAAAGAGAGTACTAATCAAAGACTCACCCAGAACCACCATTGCGTCATACGGAATAGTTACCGTAAGCACCATAAGGGCCTCCGTTGCTATGTCCCTGCAAAAAGTGAACCTGCAACCAATATAAAAGTAGCTGATCAGAAAACGTTTTTAATACCATGAGATTTAGAACAGCACTGGAAAAAAACATATTGATTTAGGGCCAAATGACACTTAAAATTAACTTGAGAGAGTCATGGAACATATGATGGCATGTCCAATCCAGAATTGACCATGTCTGATCCAGAAACTTGAGAGAGTAATGTTGAAAAGTGGTTTAACCTATTATCTGGCCTAGCTTAAATATTTGGGCTATGGGGGTTGTTTGATTTAGCCTACTATCTTGCTAGCTTAAAATCTCGGCTATAGGGCTGTTTGAATTAGCTTAAATATTATCTGGGCTATGACTTGGAAACAATACACACAATGTGTTCTACATCAATCGTCGATCTGTATAATATATTTAACTGTTTTAACCTCGACCCGTTTGACCTGTTACTCAAAATCTACTTGAGCCACCCATTTTTAACCATATTGTTAAGCGTAGTTTTCGAATTTACCTTGCCCTCAGATCTCTCCTTTTGTAGCCTAACAATTTCATGAGCTTGAGCACCAAAAAGAAAAAAAAACGTACTCTCCAACCTAGCATTATACTCCTAGCTGTCTTGGCGTTTGTGCTCGATTTTAAAAGGTATAGGTTAATATAATGGTAAAAGAGTTGTAAACTTGTACAATTGAATAACTTACCTCTAATAGACGGTAAATGAGCCACATATCAATCGTACTAAACATGTAATTCAACTGAAAACATATGGAGACTGGCCCACAAGAACCAATACCATCAGGACACGATTATAATGCTGGAATTACCAATGTCAATAATGATGTTAAAGTTATAGCGTACCATATCAGCGACGTAAGAAAAGCTTCTAGTTGAGCTCCAGGTGATTGAAAAGTCAAAGGCTCATTCCTGCATTTAACCACAGTAGCTGATTTGTTAGACAATTGGTAAACTGGATCAAGTGGGTGATATAAACGCTAGCAGGGTAAGTATAGTAGGTTACCGGATTGCTTGAGCTATGAAATTGCTAACAACACTACCATCTTCAATGTTCATTATTGGTCCATATGTATTGAACATCCTAGCAATCCTTATTTCTGTTGCAATAACCCGAATTAAGGTCCACATAAAAACATAAAGTACAAAATCACTAAAGATGGCAAGTATAAGAGGCCACAAGTGCTATGCATATATTTAAGTTCCAGATCCACCTTTAGACAGAACAAAACATCAAAACCCTGTTGGTAAATGTAGATCCTCAAATTCAGACTATATAGAGAAGGTACGTATCAAGAAGAAAAAAATGCAAAACCCAACCCTTATTTACCATATGTACCCGACTATCATGTATCATAGATATACTTTTGGACTAAATATGATGTTCTGCATTGGAAAGGTCAACAAAAAAACAAAGCGGCCATTTTTAGAGTGAATAAATCCGTAAAGCTACTAATCATTTAATGCACTTGTTTAGGATTCCAAGAAAGAGCAGCAGCGTACTCTCATGGGATTGGTTAGCAGGTGTTACACTCACCTTAGGGAAAACAGAAAAAGGCATTCTTGCAGGCCATTATGTGCCATAGAGGATACATGAACAGGACCTTATCATCACAAAAATACATTGGTTTTATGTGGCTGGCAGATTACATCCCTTTCAACTTTCTCAAGTCTTGCTAGAGAGGGAATTCGTTATATTGGCTGACAACAAAATACGAAGTGTTTAGAAGTACAGAAAAACTGGTTACTACGACTTTGTACTTATTTAAATCAGTCAGAGAACAATGCCTAATTACCTTATTGGGCTTTTGCAAGCTGCAGACGTAATAGCTTCAGTACTGCCACAACCACGGCGAAAACAAATGGAATACTGTCAACCTTTCAAAAAGCACCAAGCCCATCCTCAAAACACTGGAATACCGTCAGTAGCAATCATGTCAGCCTTACTAATACACATCTTGCAAGAGACGTAAAACCTCCCCTGGTCACGATGGATCTTGTGAATGGTGGCATATGCAACACAGTCAGAATCCTACAGGAAGCTGCTCTTTCTGCATAAAGTAGCATGCACAAATTTATGAAATGTTAGTACATAAAAACTCTAGACTAAGAATGTTAACAAATATGAAGCAAGACCTACTCCCTCTAAACCAACCAAATTATTTAAAATTATCAATTTACACCACATATATGTTGAAGATCATTCTTGCACAATGGGACGGGTAACCAACAAATTTTTTGCTCATATATGTTGGTCTGTATCAGAACTTGAAGTTATGTTGAAAGTCCATTCTCGCAAGATGGACGATGGTTCATTCTCGCACGATGGGACGAGTCGAAGACTAACCAAAAAATCTGATGGTCTATATCAAAACTTGACTTTCTTTGACACCAATAGACACCTTTATCAGGTGACAGATCCGGGTGGATTTGAAGGACCAACCCCCTGAGATATCCCAGGCGTTCTTTCTAATTCCGAGCTCACAAATCACAATTACGTCATTTGTAGTTTAAGATTTTAACTAATACGTAGTAATTTTTCATATATGCCATCTAGAAAGTGTCAAGTGACTTGTTCGGAACTGTTAAATGAAGAATAGCCACATGTTATAAACCTGTAATGACAAATGAGAAGTACAGGAATTCACGCTTCAAAGAAACTTTAGAATCCTCTCGCTGAACATCACCTTCTGAATCCAAGTCGATCCACAAGCTAATCTTGCCTGAGATGATGTGGAATCCGTTAATAAAAGGGACTAAAAAATCTTATAATCAAGATGGAATAAACAATGGTATAAGCCTATACCAAGAACATGACTACTCTTAATTTTAAATAAACGAAACTTATGTGGGCAACGTTTAACTTCTCTTTCCCTTTGCCAAGCATGCTACCACCTGAAACAAATATCAAGCAATATACATAAAAATAGCCGATTTTATATAACATAGTGGACCACAAAACAAATTACGCACACATCAAATGTGTGGCCAAGGATTTCAGGTTCAACGATATTCGAATATTGTATTGTAGCAAGTGGTACCAAGATTTTGTTTATACTATTCAAAGATAATGGATTACAGACTCTAGTTGGAGCTCTTCTTGTAAAGAAAAAATAAGTGAAAGATGAAGAATGTGGTATCACTGTATCATGTTTATCTTGATGTAAACTGATAAACTATGTTTTAATTGAGGATCCTATGAATCAATTAAACAAAGATGGTATATTAATATAAATTGAATCAAAAAAAATTAACAAACCTAGTTGAAGATTACAGATTACCGAGTTACGTTTCTTAGGGTTTTGAGAAAAAAGGTATCTGTAGAAAAACACGGCCGGAATAAATAAATGAAAATAACACAAAATTAAAATTTCGTTAACATGTTATTAATGGTTCAATTATATAGCATGCTCTAAAAACTACACCTCAAAACCTAAAAGCCTTGAATATATAAGATCAATCACAAAACAACCATTACATAAACTTATTCTAATTAAAAATCAAAACTTAACAGAAGTGAACAAAGTACTTAACGGGGGAACTTCTTGAATCGGATAGTGTTTTAACCCTAATCTAAATCTTTGTGTTTATATGAACATGGTTTTTGGAAAAGATAATGATCTTCCTAAATAATTTATAAAAAACACAAAAGATGTAAATTGAAAATTATCTGATTTAGTAGTTTTGTAATCGGAATTTATTTGACTTTTGGTAAACTTTGTTCAAATATTTTGTTTTTCAAGATCTATTCCAAAAGTTTGTGTTAGTCTACTGGTTAGGATGAATGACCGCATTGGGATGGTGTTCATGTTTGAACCTTGCAAATGCGTTTTTTAATAAAGACACAAAAATTATATAACATAATTATAAATAAAATGATGACGTGGATTAATAGAATGATTATGTGGCATATCCCTCCTCTTATATATAATGTAAAGATATATGTATGTATGTATATAACATAATTATATAACATAATTATAAAAAGAAAATGATGACGTGGATTAATAGAATGATTATGTGGCATATCCCTCCTCTTATATATAATGTAAAGATATATATGTGTGTATATATATATATATATATATATATATATATATATATATATATATAAATATATCTATATATATATATATATATATATATATATATATATACGTATATATATATATATATATATATATATATATATATATATATATATATATATATATATATATAAATATATCTATATCTATATATATATATATAATATATATATATATATATATATATATATATATATATATATATATCTATAATATATATATGGGGCTAAGTTTGACATAGGAAAATAAGATGGCGCCACCTCATATCCTACGTGGCATTATCTCATTGGCTAAGGTTACACTTAATTTATTTTTGGAAAATATATAAATTTCGAAATTAAAAATTTATTTTTCAATATCCGATTAAATTTTTTGGAATCTTTTATACCAAAAACATATTTTCGGAAAATATTGTTCCTTATACATAGTATCTCTAATTATACGTATCTTCTTCTTCATTCATTCGTTTTCATATAAGATATACATTGATTAAACCCAACCATATCCCTTTGGTCATACATGTCAAAATCCTCCGTAATCTTAATTTTTTGTGTAAGTTTTTTTGCATGCTTGATCATCTTCTTCAAAGGTATATTAATTTCTCTAAACTTTATTTTTTTCAAAACTTTAATGATGAACTGTGTTACATTTTTCAGCTTTTGTATCCATATATTTGTTTGTTTTTTACAGGTTGATGTCTTCTTTGTTTTATCTACAAGGTATATTTTAGGTTTTGCGTAGTTATTTGGAATAAGTTTATGTCCAAGCATTATAGAACTTATGTTTGAACCATAAAACTTGCAAATATGTGGCACCATCTTGCAATGGTCTAACAGTTGAGATGACCTGTTACAATACGCATCGCGATGTTCAAGGTAGCTTTCCTTTGTTGGCTTCTAATAAAAAATGGTTAAAGAATTTTGTAATTTACGTTGCCATTGGAAGCTTAGTTTGTTATTCAGTTATGCATTAATGTGCTTATTGGCAGTTGAACATCAATCGGATTTTGAAACTAGGAACATCACAACATGTGTTTTAGGTCTTTGAACTACCAGTTCTTTACGGGAGGCGTATGTCACATTAACCCTGGAACGAATATGATACCACAGTTTGATTCAAGCCAATTTCATGGAATTATATCTCCAATTCAGAATGCCAGTGACACAAGCAACAGTCTACATACACAGCTATGCGGGTCGTCTTCTCTTTGCTTGAGGGTAAGCCTCCTTCTTTACGTATCCTTTTTATAATTTTTCCTGTTTATTCTCATGGAACATAGATAGATGTAGTTTCATCTTCAACCAAGCTTTGTATATGAGTGCTGAAAAAAGAGAGAAACGACATCACCAAAACTACCAGTGCTTTAGGTCTTTGAACTACCAGTGCTTTACGGGAGGCGTATTTCACATTAACCCTAGAATGAATATGACACCATAGTTTGATTCAAGCCAATTTCATGGAATTATATCTCCAATTCAGAATGCCAGTGACACATGTAGCAGTCTACATACACAGCTACGCGGGTCGTCTTCTCTTTGCTTGAGGGTAAGCTTCCTGATTTATGTATCATTTTTCTAATTTTTCCTTTTTATTCTCATGGAACATAGATAGATGTAGTTTCATATTCAACCAAGCTTTGAGTATGAGTGCTGAAAAAAGAGACAAACTACATCACCAAAACTTCTTATAGGTCACTACCCATACTGTTCAAGAATGGTCTAAACTTTTGCAAGGTAATTGTTCCAATGAATTTTAAACTTAAATATTACATATCCTTAAACAGTTGTTGAAAAATTTGTTTACTTTTGCTTCACAAATCACTTTAGTTGTTCTACAAGAAACGTTTTAGGGTGCGCGTAATCTTATGAACTGGCTTGGAGACTATCCAAAGTTTTGTGATGTCATGTATGTTTTTATCTTGACTTATTTCTTAATTTACTATATACTAATTGTATATGTGGCATTTTATTTTTCGCGTACACCTTGTGTTTAATCCCTACCGTTTGCAACTTTGTCATAATTTTTTTCTGTATACTGATGGAACAAGGCAAAGCGATGCTAGAGTACCACTACTTAATCCACACATTTTTGTATCTTATGTTCATAGATACTGATTTTATGACCTTGTGATAATTGATTGTGATGGTATTTCGGATCCTTTAGCATCTGATATACTATATGTAGCTCATGTTCGGCGCACATTGTGTTTGAGTGCCATGAATAAATGATATACCTCATGTTGATTTCACTGTTCGACACATATTTTTCAATTTTGTCAAATGATATATCTGATTCATGGTTTTTATTACCCTCTCAATATATGGTTTAACGACTTTAAAACTTTGAATTACTCAAACTGGAAACTACATGTTTTGTTAGTGGGAAATGCATAATAATATTATTTGTCAGTGAGAATCATATTTAACAAATATGATGCTATTGATCCAGCTTTAAGGTAGCCTGGGAGATTCAGTCGAGAAATTTACTTTTCACTGCATTCGGATAAAGACCAGGAAGCTATTTTATCACTTCATGCAGGAAAATAACCCACACCTGTTGCTGGATCGTTATTAAGGCTGATTGCTAGAAGAACAATAGGATTTGATGGTGCTGAGTTGCATCCCTTTGTACTCAAACTGTACTCAAACTGCTATTCTTGCATTGAGAAGAAGTTGTCCATGGGAAAAACTTCTTAGAGCTGCTGAAGAGAAAGGGCGTTTTGGAAAACACAATTTTAATTTAATTGTCAAATTCTTCATTGGCGCGCGACCGTAATATACATTGTCAAATCCTACAATCAGGATTTGTCACTACTAACAAACAAATTGATATATTGTAAAACACCATTTTAATTCATTTTTTTTATTATTTTGATGAACATCGCAAGGCTGTTGGTCTGCTTAATGAAGATATGGCAGCAAAAAGGATTCAAAATGCATTCAGGGCGTTTAAGGTACATGACATTGAGCAACTATTGTTATAAAGTTTTCTCTATTTGCGAAGATAGGGGATCTTATAATTATCATATATTTTATGTTTGGATAATTTATGCTAATGTTTGAATTTTGATGTGGTTTTTTCAGGCAATAAAATTCTTCTACACTTCAAAACGAGTGTCGAAACTACATATGGTTCTGAAAGGCGACTATGGAAAAAGGAAAACCTCAAATTCAGTAATAATTCTTCAATCATGAAGGAAGGTACAAACACAGATAACAACTCGCAGGCTCGCTATGGTGGAAGAAAGCGGGATCAAGAATAAGAAGCTTGAGAATCAACTGAGACATGATGCTAAAGTCCGTGAACTAGAGGTAATTGATTTAAAATGTCACAAACTTCAAACAGACACTCAGAATAGTACTCCTATGTCTGGGTGATCACACAACATTTGCGCTTGCGTCTGCAAAATAACAAAAGTTCTTAGTCAATGAAACCAAAAGACTGTAAAACGAAAATAAGGACTACAGAATGAAATCATAATTATGAAACCAAAAATTCTTAAAAAAAGCTTAATGTACGAGGACCATCTTGCCCTAGCTTGTCTGTGTGCAGAATCTGACAAAATCGAATAGAACAAAAAAGAAAAAGAGTGCCATTAATGTTTTGGATAAATAAACAGAATTCAAGATAATGAAGAAAGATCCTTTAAGGTGTCTAAGAGTACAATAAGTAAACTGTGGCTTCTCAGTTAGTTCCTGGAATGACTTACATCATGTATTTATCTCAATTTTTTTTATCCATTTTGACATTTCAACTTTTGTATTATTTTATACTTTAGCTCTTTCCATTCTCGGTCATTTTTTCTCTTTTTGTTATTGCTACCACAACCTTCTTTTTCTTTTTATTTCTACTCTTTTTCTTTTAGCATATTGAGTAGCCTGTTACAAGATAAATAGTATCATGACATATGTGGTGCATGAATGTCAACAATAACAAGGTTAATCAAAAAAGAAAAATACGGTCATTGTAGACAAAGTGGTTATCTTGCCATACTCTATTTCTTCTCATTTGTACTTGCATCAGCTAGATAGCGCACGGTATGCCATTTTTCCCTTGATTGAAAATGTATTACGTGATTGGATATCAAGTGTCCCTTTGATAAGTGTTCTAATTGATGCTAGACGGACAATGAAAAACATCTATACATAGGCACTATTGAAAGCAAGGGAGCATGAACTTGAGCTAAAGAGCAAGAATGGGCTTTTAGTTGCAAAGTTCGTTGGAATCATGTTCGTTCTCTTGCTGATTCCAAAACCGTCATGAATAATTTATCAAGAAATCACCCATAAGGTTTTGATAATTTGACTTTCTTTAGCGTCACACTTAACTTCATAGTTGGTTTTTTAGCTCTTTATTCTCTTTTGAGTTTTGAATAATGGGTCATTCTCATGGTTGCAGTCATTGTTCTCAAACAATGTCACGTGGTGCCAAATATTCAAGGACTTACGCTCTTGAGAACATGCTTGCCACGTCATCTGATGAAGCGTAGAATCACAGGTCGGAGTTCATGGGCCTAGATCGTTGACCTGGCTGCCATTAGTTCGAACCGGATACTTGACATCATCTAGAAATGTAGAAATATTACGTAAATCAGGGATATTTCTATATGACTATTTTTACTTTTAGGGAGAATGGTTTTTCGGGTGGCGATTCCCTGCTGGTCACTCGCAATTATGTATGCGGTTTTACGCCACATTTCCTAATTGGAACCGGATAGCCATGTTGTGAAGATTTAAGATGGTTTTGAGATACTCTCCTTAAGCTTGTGCTTATGCTTGTTTTATAGCATAAGAAAGAGCAATAAGAGAATGAGTTTGAGAGAAGTGAGGGGTGAAGGGATGATTGTTACTTATTTCATGTCTTCTATTTATAGGCCAGAGGAAGCTTGCACGCGTCATCACCTTAGTCACAATATATCTCAACTTGATTTGTGAAGATTTGATAAAGATAAGAATATATCTCAACAGATTTGTGAAGATTTAATCAAGATACGTTCAATCTTCTTTTCATACTATCTCATCTATGTGCAAATCTATCTTTCCATGCAAGTTGCATATATTCATATAGAATTAAGTTTCATATGATATCTTTAGATGACCATATATGTACTGTAATATTGGTTACACTATCATCATCTTACATATTCGTTTCGATGAACTCAAACCTGTCAAAAGCCAAAGAGAGAGAATGTGCTTTTTTAGTGTCAAAGTTCGCTTTGCTGTTTCCAAAACTGTCAAATAATATCTCCTTTTCATGGTAGTGTTGAAGAAGATGTTGTTTTGCCTTCATCGTCTGATAAAAAAATGTAGCTTATACGAAATACCAAATCAAATCTTAACATCAGGATGTTCTTACAGGGATTCGATAAAGAATCTATCATTTAGCACCTTCCAAAGGACTTGGGAAGGGACATAAAGCGTCACCTTTGAAAACTACTAATAAAAGTCAGTAACACTTCTCTGCTTCTAATTTCGTGATTTTTTCTTTATCAATTATGTTTATCATAAACTCATCATAGTAAGAATATATTTTTGGGTTCAGGTGCAGATGTTTGGAATAATGGATGATCAACTGTTGGATGCTATGAGCGACTTCGATGGTACAGTCGATATCGGTATATGTTGCTGAAACAACTCCGCTCTTAATAATTCACAAAGAACCAAGATTACATGGTGACATGGATAGTTCCGAAGATCTTCAGGTACTATTTTTTAACTGATTATTCAGGTACCATTTTATAACCCAGTTCAACGGTTTTCTAATCCAAAGGCCATCTAGACCCAAGCACAGCCTTAGGAGGGTTTTTTTGGTAACAATTACTCTAAGGTAATTTGGTGATCTATTTTTAACTACATAAGTACATATATTTTTGTAGCGATACTAAAACACTGATGTAAAACAGTGGCATTCATTAGAAATATCGCGTGAACAACATGATCGAGTGACAAAGCAATGAAACAAAAAGTGCATTGACTTTGGAGAAGGCCTTCATTCAGTTTGTGCATGTTATTATGCTAGGAATTGACATTAGTCCACTATAAATTGTAATCATGATATGAGATCAGGTTATTGTGTACTTGCACACTCCACGATTTTTTATACTTTTACACAACTACAAAAGTTTACTTTTTGTTTTGACGATATTTGAACACACATACTCTTCGTTTATGATGACACAAAAATTTCACGTACGATGCTATGTCATTTTAATTCTTCGGTTATTGGTTATTGGGTCTTTTAATTTTAACTATTTTTTAGAAAAACTTTGATGATGCGTTAGTGGTGAAACACAACACATTCATAAGCAACTCTCACTACTTAAAAGTATAGACACAACTACATCGTTCGACAAATAGAGACGCAAGAATTTATTTTTTGGTATGGTAGATAAAAGTACAACAATAAGAAGGAATTTGTCATGGGTTTTAAACTTTTGAAATCTCTTTTGGGTTGTGGGGTTTCTTACAAAATGAGGCATCCAAAAGTTAAATAGTCTCTCTATGTGGGCCATTCAAACAATCTAATCCGACTTTTATTTTTATTGTGTTCATTTGATTTTTTGAAGTATTACTTTGTCTAATTTAATTTTTAATAATTTTATTTGTGTTAAATAATATTTGATAAAAATGATATTAATGAAAATACATTTAAAAATTAATTCATGCATATATATTTCATCAAGTATTACATAACACAAACAAGTATTTAAAATCATAGTTAAAAAAGTAAGACCTTAAAAAGTCAAATAAGAACAATTAAAATGAGAAGGAGGGAGTAGTTCTTATGAAATCGTCACATATACATTTAGGTGAAATAACGCTATTTTAGTTTTACATTCTACAAAAAATCATTGGTTAAATGTTGAATGAACTACAAAGTGAATTTGGTAGTCGTGATTCAAAGGATTTTTTTTTGTAATGCTGATTCATCGGATGGACCTTACTAATTATAACCTTTATGGTCGTGTTCACTTGTCTTAAAACATACAATATTTAGTATTAGTTGATTCATGCAAGAGCATATTGAATTTTATAAATAATTTTAAAAGAAACACATTTATAAAGAAAACACTATATATATTTTTCTAACAAATTATAATGCACAAAAAGTAATAACGTTGTAGGTAGAGTACAAAGCTTTTTTGGAGGGGTTTACTATTTTAAAAATATATTGCAACCAAAAGAGTTCAAATTTGATTATTTGCATGTATGGAATCTTGATATTATAATTTACATATTTAAATAACCACAAATACTAAAAGCCGAAGCTAAATAATATCAAAGGTTGGTTTGCTTTTAACAAAGATGGTATTTTCTTATGAACGACTATGTGTATTGCTATCAAGTCAAAACCAAGAGATGAATGAATCTTTTATGCTTACACAAACATGGAATCCATTAGAATATACCGACAAATATTCTTTCTAAACAAAATTTATGAATCGAACTCGTCCTATTGGTGAGCCAAGTTTAGACACCATCAAAGGTTGATTTCTTTTTAACAAAAACGGTTTTCTTACACGGACACAACAACCATTGACAACTGTTTTATTTTCAAAACATGATTTATGGCCCAACTTCGTCCGTTGGGTGAGCCGTGAGGAAATATCAAAGGTTGAAGATTCTTTGTTTGTACAAACAAAACTACCATTATAACTAATCAACAAACGTTGTATCAAAAGACGATTTACGAACCAAACCCGCCCGTTGGGCGGGTTACGCAACTAGTATATATATATATATATACATATATATATATATATATATATATATATATATATATATATATACATATATATATATATATATACATACATATATATATATATATATATATATATATATATATATATATATATATATATATATATATATATATATATATATATATATATATATATATATATATATATATATATATGTATATATATATATATATATATATATATATATATATATATATATATATATGTATATATATATATTTATACATATATACATATATATATATACATATATATATATATATATATATATATATATATATATATATATATATATATATATATATATATATATATATATATATATATATATATATATATATATATATATATATATATATATATATATATATATATATATATATATGTATATATATATACATATATATATATATATATATATATATATATTTATACATACATATATATATACATATATATATATATATATATATATATATATATATATATATATATATATATATATATATATATATATATATATATATATATATATATATATATATATATATATATATATATATATATATATATATATATATATATATATATATATATATATATATATATATATATATATATATATATATATATATATATATATATATATATATATATATATATATATATATATATATATATATATATATATATATATATATATATATATATATACATATATACATATATATATATATTATATATATATATATTATATTATATCTATATATATATATATATATATATATATATATATATATATATATATATATATATATATATATATATATATATATATATATATATATATATATATGTATATATGTATGTATATATATTTATATATATATATATATATATATATATGTATATATATATATATATATATATATATATATATATATATATAGGGATGGGTTCTAGAGAAAACTTTGTTTCGATGGAAAACTTAGAAAACAAAGTACAGGGTTAAGTTTGTAAACGTTATGAACTTGAGGGTGAAAAAAAGAAAAATAAAGAAAAAGATGGACATTAAAACACGATATCACTTTCATTTGCAGATCCAACCACAGATGGAATCACCACCACCATCGTCGGCTACATCTCAGTCGCGACCACCATCGCCGGCTCCATCCCCATCACCACCATCACCTCCATCGCGACCATTATCTCCATCAGTCCATTATCCAAACCTTCACTGTAATTTTTAACCCACCTAAACCACTACATCATCACCAACGTCATCACCTTGATCAAAAACACATTATGACTGATAAAGCACATCAAAATAGTAGTTATTTACTAGAGTCGCGTCCTAGATCAGACAATTATCCAGTTTCGAATCAGTAGTATTAGGTGAAATCACAGCTCAGGTTTTATGTAAAATTTAATATTATTTATTTCTTATGATTGTGAATTTGTTTAAAATGAGCGCTTTGGTAATGATTTTTGGTGGTTTAAAAATAAGTATTCGGGAGGCACGGATTATTTATAATATGTTTGAATTATTTGACATTTTATGGCATCAATGCGATGATAATTTAGAATATTTTTTTGAATTATTTGATGTTTTTTTGGGCATCGATGTGTAAATAAGTCCGTTTTTAGGCATCAATGAGTATATTAGTGGATCGTTATACATATTAAAAGGCTCTAGTTTGTATATTTATTGCACCCGTTTGTATTTTAGTGAATCGCTAGACATACATTGGGCATACCGTTTAAGGTAATTTAGTGCATTCGTTATATAGTGCATTCATTTAAGGTACTTTAGTGAATTTGTTTGTATTATATTAGGGCGTTCAAATATCATGTGAGTCGATATGAAATGTTACATAGAGGATTAGTGTATCAATTAGCATTCTTATGGCATCGATGATGAGTGTTATTAGGCATCTGTTTGTAATCATGTACGAGAGTGTAGAGAGTACTAGGAGCTGTGTATTAAGTCTTCACCAGGGCTTGGAAACAATACCAATGATCATCCAGGAATGCATCACAAGAAAGATGATGCCATGAGTGATTGAATGCATCAGTAAGTTCTATGGACTGTTTAGATAAAAGTGCATCTGAACATTTACTCTATAATAAAAATGTGTTTATTAGCAATGATCTTAGTCCATTGTTACACGTTGAAGTTTGTTATTAGATGTAACTAAATACATGCCCATATGCGTATGTATTTATCTACAAATCTATGCTTTGATATTTTATGAAAATGAGTAAAACTGTATCAGTTTTTGTTACAGAGGACAGCTTGGCAGGATATATTATATATAAAAAAAACATGTCCCCATACAGGATTTAAATCGAAATAGTAAGTGGAAAACATCTACATCTCAGGTAAACTGAATATAATTTGTATATGCATCAGTTTAGAACTGTTTTCTGGCATCAGTTCAGAACTGTTCCGGGCATCAGTTCAGAACTGTTCCGGGCATCAGTTCAGAACTGTTCCGGGCATCAGTTCAGAACTGTTCCGGGCATCAGTTCAGAACTGTTCCGGGCATCAGTTCAGAACTGTTCCGGGCATCAGTTCAGAACTGTTCCGGGCATCAGTTCATGATTTACCTTGACACGTGGCAGGTTCTCTGATATATTTTGTGTATCGTGAACATTGTCTCATGATTTACCTTGACACGTGGCAGGTTCTTTGCCCGTGGATGCGTCATCCACATATTTTGTCGCGTCCATTATCAAGTCATCAGAAATCTTGGTGACAAGTTTTTCAAGGAATTTTCACAATTGTTGAAGCCTGGTGGAGAGATAGTTATTCATCAAACTTCTGCCGACGTCAAAGAGACGGTAAAACATCTGATATCTTTATTATAATGTACAATCTTAATGCAATCATATACTCAGCAATAGCCGAATCCCTCTTACACTCAGCATCGGCTGAATCAATCATATACTTAGCAGCAGCCTAGCCAATCATACCCTCACCCGCAGACGAATCAATCTTATGCTCAACAGCAACCTAGTCAAACGTATGTTCAACCAGTAGGAGCCTATCAAAGTACAGGTGCTCCTCATCAGCCTATTTCCTCATTTCAGAATATAGGGTCCTATGCTGGGCCTACCACCTGTACAATATCAACAAGATTATAGACAATGGACAGATTATTATAGTCAAACAGAAGTCACTTGTGCTCCTGGTACAGAAAATGTAGCATCTACCAGTGCATCCAATGTAATGTCTCTTCTTCATGCCGCTCCTAGTTGGTATTCAGCTTCAGCCAGTCAGCAACAGGTGGCAACTACTGCTCCATCATCTTGGAGGCCAGAATCTAACTTACCTGAGATATTCTCAGTGCAGGTCTAGGGATTGCTTTTTCTGTGTTTTATTGCTTACTTATACTTAATGGCTATTTGGAAGATGGTTTTTGCTGCATATGTTTTAAATTTTTCTTTGCTAAATATTGCTATGGTATATGTACAAGTTTTAACTCTGCCTGGGGTAAGTGTATACTCAGCCGGTCCCAAGCCCGGATAAAAAAAGAGGAGGGTTGAAGGAGGTATAATACCTCTGGCTAAAAACTTGTATATGAAGGGTGTTTGGCATAGGCTGCCAACTTTATTGCATTATCTTGTATAGCAGGGCATCCAAGTTACTAAGTTTTTTTAGTGCATTCGTTTGTACAATAGTAGGGTACAATAACAGGGCATCAGTTGTATAATAGCAGGGCACCCGTTTGAGGAATTTGACTGTTAAAAACCCCCAATTTTGCTAATATGTTTTTGTTTTAAATTATTTGTGCAAGGAGTCAATGCGGTATGAATTTGTTTAGTATGTAGTGAATTTCCCTTGATTTTTTATTGAATTTCGCTTGGGGCTTGTATGCCTGGTAATAATGTGCAAGCAGTAGCTTTCCAACTTATCTGTCTTTATAACGCAGCAAATTCAGTTAGGTATGTCAAAATCATAAAATCTTTTTGGAACAGACTTATTTAATTGAATCCGTTTGATGTACTTTAGTACATCAGTTTCATGTATTTTCAGTTAGCATGTGGTAGTATTTGCTTGATTTAGTATCCAGGTGGTCAAGAATTAGAGATCAGATTATACTCAATGTTGCTTGCCCTATTATGCATTGATCTTGTTTTTGGTGTATTTGCATGTTTTTCAGTTCATGAGTCTATCATGGAAGATGCGCAATTTGTTGATACACTCTTAGAGTCGACAACCTCTAAGATTCAACAACTTCATAGAGCCGTTGCTGAGCTAGAAAGTCACAGGGCGGTTACCCTTAACCTGAAATGTAATCAAATTGAGGAACATTTTCCTGGGTTTATGAAGTATATAAAGAGTCGTTTTACTGAGCTGGAAAACCAAGAAAAGGATTCTAAAAGGAAAACAGCTCAAACAAAAGCTGAAGAAGCGTCAAGCAACCGTTATTTCCAAGGAATAAGCTTTATTGATGAGACTTCAAAAGAAGAGGATGTTGCTTTCACTATTGTTGATGTTCCAGGAAGCGCAAAAGTAGACAAATGAAACAACGAGGTAGCAGTCCTGTTGCTGAAAAGAAACCAAGTGGTTATAAGATAATAGGATAGGAAAAAGTTATCTGATACTGATGTTAAGGCACTGTTAGTTTTTTGCTTCAGAGAACCCCAATCACATTCTTTAGTAGAAAAGGCAAACGTGTGTATCCTCATATCCATAACATCATGGATGGTTTTTTTGCTGCAAATGTATATGCCATTATTAGCTACAAATCTGAATGTTCATAGTTGTTTACACTTATTTTGCCTGTTGTAATGTAACGTGATCATATTTCATCTGAAGAAAATGAGTGATTCGAAAGGAGCTCCAGTAAATAGATGATACAGAGATTTGTTCATCTAGATTATTTAGTTTGATTTTGAGTTATTATCAGCTATAAGAGATTTTGAAATAGATGATACAGCTTTTGAAATATATGATACAACTTTTGAAATAGATGATACAGTAATTCGAAAGGAGCTCTAGCTTTTGAAATAGTTTGATTTTGAGTTATTATCAGCTATAAGAGATTTGTTCTAGATTATGTTCAAATAAAATATATTTGACTTTCCAATTCTTTTAGTTGCATCAGTACATGCTGGAGATTGTTGGATGCTTACTTTCCATTGCAGAGATTTGTTACATCAATACATACAATTGTTAAAAAAAGGGCATCCGTGCTTACAAAAATAATGCATCATACCTTACAAAAATATAATATATAGGAGATAAGTATCATTCATAACAGTTATAGATAATGTTAACCAAGTGGGGAAAAAGCATTACATAAAGGTTCAACATAAAATAATGTTAACCCTCATATTTGATGCGCGATCAAAGTAACCGTAACCAAGTTCATAGTACCACTACTCCACTTAAAGCAGCTCCTAAGCACCAATTAGAAGAGTGAGGTCACTCCTGAAAACAGTAGCCAAAACACCCATTAAATAACACTTAAATCATGAGCCAAACACCACTTTATTTCCATGCTCTAATCTGAGATGGGACTGGGGACATATGCACAAATCAGCAGCCAAAACCCACTTATACCTGCAAAAATCAGCAGTAAAACACCAAAAAAAAAGTAAAACACCACGAAAATCAGCAATAAACTCACTCATAAAAACATATCTCATGCACATTTAAAAAAAAGGGCATCGGTTTTTACAAAAATAGTGCATCATATCTAAAAAAATAACAAATCCGTTACAAATAAGTAACGAGAAATAATTACGACCCTAAGAAAAAGAAGAATATTATAGATTTAACAAGTCCTCGCTACTGAATTCTTGTAACGTTACGTCTTCCCCACCTGTAATATTAAAAACGACTCCAGTAGCAGCAGGCTGGGATGACAAACCAATTAAAGGAGCAAGCGTTGCTTGTTCAGCCGCTTTTTCGACTTGGTTTCTTACTGAGGAAACAAAGATACCAAGCATTGTAGATTGAGAAGCTTTCATCACCGCCTTAATGTTTGCAAAGTCCACATTAACCAGTCCAAGTATATGCATTTGCATCACACATCAGCTAGAAAACACGATACACAAAGTGACATCAGTAATTACACAATGCACTACTGTAAGTTTATCTGAAATTACTTGAACTCCTTGACGGAGTACATCATCAGCAAGAAGAAAGGCATCCTAAAGTGGAGTTTTTCATCAACAATATCCAACAAACGGTTATTTAGGATAAAAAGATTTGAACGATGCATCTGTTTTCCTATTGTGCCTTTTATATTCAAGTGGGTAATCATCAATGCCAATTAGATCAGTGAGCCACCTCAAGCAGTTTCTATCTGTCTTAAGCCCAAAAATACATATTAGAACTTACATGGGAGTTTAGCAAAAAATGCATACAAGCTCATATGTTACGTGACTTTGCCAATGTACATATTTTTATACATATATTATTTTTCTATTTTTTATTTTTCGAAACAAAAGGCCTAACCAGAAATATAATATGTTCGCAATAAAACATTTATATACACAGTAAATAGTTTTTGATAGAGAATCATAAGTCATGATAAGAAAACTAAAACTTGTTCAAACTGATACAGGAACAAACTAGCTTGTATGACACAAATGTGAAGTAGTAGACACTTAAGGATACCTGATTTATATGACAACACGTAGTAATAGAGGGAAGCCATGCTAGAAAAGTAGTATATGCATACAGTGGCGAAACCCCCATACCCTTCCATTTGCAGCTCGCATCTATATGTCGACTACTAAATATCCAAACACATTTAAGTATTCTCGGTAGTGTTTGGGTATTCATCTTAACAAGTGACACTTTTGCTACTAACTGATATCGATTCGGGTTGCAAGTAACTGCGTACTTAACTTAAATTCAAATACAACAAGATAACATAATAAGAAGTTCTTAAACAATACCCTCATTTCAAATGATAACACAATGTATTGGAAACTATATAATTGTCAACTAGTTTTGACAATAAACGGTTGATGCATAAAACTAGAGCATCACACTTACAAAATTTCATTGAGACATTTAATCAAACATCTTGTGTGCTGCATTCTTAAACACGATTTGTATCTGTTTTTTTTTCTTAACCTTTTTTATATCATATTTAGATCGACCAAAAACACAAAATCTGAACAAAGTATTCAAAATAATATCAATGTTAGTTGATGCCAACAGTAAAAGTTATTAAAAAACCTTACTACCAACCTTTAATAATGGATAATGATGAGGAGCGGTGGATAATGGTGGTGAACAACGGGAATGATTGTTTGGAACGATTGTGGAAGATGGGGAATGGTGGTCGATGGATATGGCAGTGAAGTTCTTGAGAAGAAAACACGCACGAGAGAGAAAGAAAGAAGAAAACAAAATGAAACAAAATAGGTATTAAATATAAAAGGTATAAATTTACAAAAAGTACCCTTAAAGAACGAAGTAAGATGCAATCAGGCCCCTGTAGTTTTTGCGAAAAAAAGAGAGGGGATGGGCTTTTGATCCAACGGTTAGGAGAAGGTTTTCTAAGTTTTCTTTTGAGATTAAGTTTTCTATTGATCCCATCTCTATATATATATATATATATATATATATATATATATATATATATATATATATATAGTGTAACTTTATTTACAGAACCCATCTTAGTGACAGAACTTGCAGAACTCTTGTTTTTGAAGGTAAACATGTATGTTTGAATATATATATATATATATATATATATATATATATATATATATATATATATATATATATATATATATATATATATATATATATATATATATATATATATATATTATATAGGTATAATTATGATTTGAAACCACAGTTTTGATCCCAGTCACATCTTTTAGCCAATAGTATTTCAGAATTTCCTAGAAAATCTCCAAATTCTACCAAATTTTTGTTTGAAATCGCAGTTTTTTGAAAATCGCGTTTTGAAAACGCAGTTTTATAAATCACGTTTTGTCAAAATTTGTTTAATTTCAAAATTTATTAAAAATAATATTAATGACAAGGTTTGAACCCTGGTCTATGCATTCAGGCGCCACCAATTTTACCAACTAGGCTAACTAATTGTTTGTGTTTCCTTATTAAAAACTCTATTAATATCTTCTTAAAATCCTAAGATAATTATTTAGATATAAATGTTTTAGAAAATATTTAAGATAATAACAATAATATTTTAAAATATATCCTATATTCATTTAAATCTATCACCTGTTTAATAGAAACTACATATCTTTTTTATCAATAAAATAAAAAAACACACGTATCTTCATTCTTCTAAAACCCTAATAACCATAATGATCGTATTCTTTGTGTTTTTTTTTGTAACTAAAATTCTTTTTCTCATAACCCTAATTGTTCTTCAACTTTATTGCTCTTTTACTGTTCTTCGTTCCATTCCACATATGGAGTTGATGATTCCCCTGCTGCAGAGCTCAGATTGTTTGCAGGCAGGTCGCGTGCAGGTTTGTTTTTTGAAATTCCATCTGATTCCTTCTCTAATTTTATATGCCACCTGACTGCTAGCTTCTTAGAAACGGGAGCCGATTCAGATAAGAGAGGCTCAAAATACATTTCAAGTCTCTGCTGGTTGGCTTGGTCAACCATAAAATAAGAATCATAAGGATTTTCTTCTTGAACATCTCCAGCCTCCACTGAGCCAAAGGTTGGAGCAGAATCTGGTTTGGAATCAAGGTTGGAAAATTTTATTTCTGTTCACGAACTTTATAGGGTCTCTCTTATACAAAATGGTGAAGGTTTTGTCTCTTTAAGTCCTAAGTTTGCTATGGCTGCAGGGCTTCAATATTTACTAAAAAGGGTGCATTGATGTTTCTAATACTTTTGGTCTTATATCTACGGCTTATTTAGTTATTTGCTTGACTTAATTTTTTAATCATGAATCTTGGTCAAACATGTGACTACAACTGGACTTTATTTCAAGAGTCAACCCCAAAAGGACATGCCATACTTTAGTTGGTGATCTTTTCGGTGCAGATGCATATCCATTTGGAGTGCCGGGATCAGAGATCCTTTATATATGGTATAAAAGTCAAACTTAAGTTATAATAAAAAATTAAACTGGAGTGAAAGTGTCAAGGTGTGTGTTTATGTTTGTTCCATTTTTCTTCTTTTTTGGTAATTTCTTGAAAATTAAGGTTCGTTTTTCATTTTCCGGTATGCTTGCTTCACTGAGAGAACTCCACTGGGCCATATCGAATGCCTCAGTAGAGGTTTGGCCTATTTTTTCACCCTTTTAATATGATTGTCTTATATCACAAAGCACATTGATTTTTGTTTAGAAACTTTTATACAGTGTGTGGGCGCAAGTGGCCATTTTAGACGTCTTCAGTCGACTATATACTCTGTGTTGGTCGTTTCCTTCCAAAGGTATGGCTGCGATGAATTATTATCGGATATTTGGATATTTATAAGCTGAGTAAGATGCCAACCTAACTAGCTAAGAGGGTGTTTCGCATTGCTTTTTATAATTGATTATAGTATTCTATCTAGGTGGATGATCAGATAATCGAAATTTGTATTCTTGCACCTAAAATGTATAAATGTACATTAAGGAAGATGATAATGCTATCCTATTCCAGTAAACACCCTATAGCAAAATTTATAATGAGTAAGATGATAATGCTAAGAGTATCATTGGGTCTAAATCCTAATTTTCCATCAGAGAGAGAATCATACCCAAACAATAACAGCATCTACTCATTTTTTTCAGCTTTACGGGCAAGCATAACATGAAGGGTTTGATGTGTGTACCATGTTTGAATCTTTGGAGTGTTTCTGAAGGAGGATAAACGGCTTTTACAACTAGAAAAATTAAGACGGGATACTGATTTCCAAAGAAACTTCCCATCTCAAAGACGACAAGATGCGGAACACTCGAGTCTTATAGATATTTTAAATTACAGGTATGCAATTAAACACTTTAAATTTCTTTTACTCGATGTATTGTGACCATATATGATTAAAATATACAAGTTTTTTTTGGTACAGTTGACTTTCTGGTATGTTTTATGGACTGGATCGGTATCGAGGAACATATACTACCAAGATAGGAGTCTTTGCTAATGGTTTATAAAAGGTCAAAAAACTATATTCTTTTTTTTAACAACATTATAAATGTAGAACTATACAAAAATGAGTTGTGATTTATAAGTACCTCAAAATTTATGAATCTTGGTAAAGCTTTACTTCATGCATTTATATAATTAAATGAGTCAGGAGTGCAGATCTTAGGATTGAAACATGGATGTCCACATTTCTTCGTCTTGAAGGGATTAAGATATAAAGAAATAATATGTGGTTAACTTGGGAAATGCTAATGGAATAAACAAGTTTTCATACTTTTAGATTTAAACACGAGTGTTAGCCTCTTCAAGTATTCACTATTAACTGATGGAGTTAAATATATGGCAGAGCAACGGATGGTGTAATGGCTGCACAGGAAACTGAGACGGCCAAGTCACACTCACATTCTTACCAGCAGGCACCAAAGATCTTAAACCCATCCATTTCAGGTATAACTTCTTCAATTTATGGCACCTTACACCATTGTTATATGTCTTCTTTGAAAGCAAACATATATTCAACACATATAACAATTTATATGTTTTGTAATTAAGTTGAGTATTAAGGAGTGGAATTTACTAAGGAGTATTAAGTTTATGTAAACTTGTAATGTTTGTTATACCATTCTAAGGTATATAAGCCCACAAGTGACAAAATAACCAGAAAAATGAGGCTGTTGCTGCTCACTATATTTGGTAAGAGAACTGTAGACTCTGTCAAAATATGGAAAGGGCTGCAGATGTTCTGTTTAATGTGGTGGTGGAGATATTAGGAACTAAATTAAGATCTTCAAATGTTAGTCATCTGCAGACGCACAGGTCTGAGAATGCTATAATGTTCAGTTAATGGCAATTGCCAAATAGCATTCTAGGTGGTTAAACGGTTGGTCTAGGCAGAAATTAGAGTACATATGATGAACTTAGATTTGAAACGAGTTACATGGGCATGATTTTTTGGTACTTAAATGGTTTTGTTAGTTCAATGTTAGGTCATTTATATTGCTGGCTGTTTTGGTTCTCCGCGGCTGTGATGAGCTTAATTATGGCTGCAGTTGGAGTTTGAGCCAGAGTACTTGATGGCTGATTTTGCTTTTAATCCTGACATTGACGAAAATCGTCTCATGCCTCTTCGAAAATCATTTAATAAATGGATGAGTTGCAGGTGCCACAGTGATTAAGAGATAGAGCACTCTTACAAAAGAGGGATGGCAATGCCATGGTCGCACTACATTTTGGTTGTATATTGCCAGAACGACAGGTATACTGCCTAAAATTATTGCCTACCTGAACTTTAGAATAAATTCACATCCTCTGATTTCTGACTTCGATTTTTGGGGTTGTTCTTTGACATGCAAAAGTATGATTAATATGTTTACAGAATAAATAACTTACATCTAAATATGGTTTCGAGGCAAACATTCTGTCAGTTAATAATGAGACATCTTTATTGTTCATACAATACAAAACCATTGGGAAAAAGTCAAGAACTCATTGTCAGTTGAAGTCAGGCGTAAGAGCTGAAAGATACAAAGCTGACATCAGGTAGTCAACAAGTATACAATATTTTTGTTGTAGCCAAGAGACCACATACTGTTATTAATGATACATTACCCACTTTTAAAACGAAACCTGAAAATGCAAATATGGAGATACTACCTATCAAAACGGTCTTTTTTTCATTCAAAACTGGTAGAGGCAGTCAAAATATTTCAGAAAGACGTGAGTGAAATATAATAGCACTTACTCACAGAAGTTCCAACAGTTACTGTTGTTTTGTGATTCAAAGTCTGTTGTGTGTTGACAATCGTGGCAAGAGCTGAACTATTGCAAAGCTGGCGATCATTACTATCTATTGCTCTAGATCGTTTTGTTGCTAAGATTTCTTTGACATTTTATTATATGAGAAGTGCAATTCTAACCAAGAAAATTCGATCTCTATATAATGGAATTCACCTTTCTACATTCCATAGATAATCTTTTGCGCGATAACCATCAGGTTCGGTTCAACATTTAGTTATACTCACTTCAAGATTACAAAACGAAATCAACCCGTCTAAAAAACATATGGTGCGCAAGTTAAGTACATACTACTGGTTTCCATTAGGCTCAGGTACTGCGGATCTTTGAAAATGTTCATGTTTCTGAGAAGTATGATTGCTTCTGCGCGTGTAGGAGATGCCTTGCTATTGTAATCGGTATAGAAATTAGGCATGCTTTCCAAGCTGCTGAAATGGGCAGACTGAAAATGTACAATACAGTCACTAGAAAAATGAGGTTCGATAGATGGTCTACTCCTATACATAAACAAGTTTGAATTAAAAAACCGGTTATGTAATTGATCATTCAATTAAAGAGTCAAAGATCGCTCACGCTTAGAATAGTCTTATACCCGAATTTGTGACTAAATATGATAAAGTATAGTATATTTAAGCAATTTTAAGCACCTTCTGACATGTTGATTACTACACTATGTATAGATATGTTAAATTGCTACAGTTTGACAATGTTTTATTAATACTTTAGCTTTGATGAATACAATGCAGGTGTGATGTTTTATTAATACTTTAGCTTGGAGGGCAAAGTGGCAAACCATAGCTCCCAAATCAACCTAGGTCATATTAACAGTCTTGGGGTATCTTCTGATCTGTTTCCACATTTTGCCAATTTCGCATTTTATATGACCTGTTGTGATAAAACACGACCCAAATCCACACGTTCATATGAATGGGTCAAAACTGGCATCTCTACTTGCCATGATTGAAAATCTATATTTTATTCTCAAACAAAAAACTTAGGATGGTTAGCCTGATATAGCATTGTTATTCCTAGGTTGGAAGTACTACAAGAATCGATCATGATGCTGCAAGTTCAATAATGCAGAATTTTTGGGACGCTGCCATGGCAACACCTCCTGCAGATGATGACAGTGACACCAGGAGGTATACAATAGACCAATTCTTAAAAGAATCACTGTAATATTGACTTATTATTAGTTGGAGATATAAAGAAGTGGTGATATTGCAGCGAGAGTCCTTTCAAATTTGCTTCTAAAGCGGGGACGGATATTGGAAAAGCTATTTATCTTCCTCCTACATTATCCAATATATTTGCTTAACAAAAAGAATTCATTTGCTTAAGATAGAGTGAAGTTACAAAAGTATTGAAATCCGTTATTTCTCTTAACAGAAAGACTCCAGTCACGCACGAATTATAAAGTCCAACAATTGACTACCTAGCCAGGATCAGCCTTGGTCAGAGATACCGAGTCACTTCGTAAGTTAAGGCATAAAATGATGCTCACAACAGAGGTGGATGGAAAAGTTTTTTAGCCTGGTCTTCATTCTTTAAATATGTTATCCATTTAGCAGCTGAGCAAGCACATTCGTGCTAGGGAAAACTTAAGACGTATTCAAACAGATGGTAAAAGCCAATAATATAACACTAAAAACTAGCTTATAAGTTTATCAAATATTTTCTGACCGATATATGTTTTCTTTACGTAGAGGGAAAAACATAATGGTTATTGGTGCTTGCAGACGGTGGGAACTTCATGCATGTTTCTTGCTTGCAAAGCTGAAGAAAGACCATGGGGTTAGGTAAACTTGTTGTGGTGGCTTACAAGCTAATATACAAGTGGGACCCTTCGGCTACAAAAGAATTCGGGTCTGGCAAACACATCCCTTACATATATCTTGAATACATGTTTTCTGTGTGGGTGTTATTTCTTATTAGGTTCTATGTCAAATTCGATTATGCAATGTGCCTGTTTCATCATTTAGTTAGAATTTGCTGCAACCATCAGATCTAAGCTTCCATGACATGACTGCAGGTGTATTAAATGTTAATCTGCAGACGTGACACACAGTTTTGCAAGAAACACACAACGCATTTTTGGAGAATCGGATAACAAACAATCATAAATTATCACTACAATAGCAGCTGGTCAAAGAAGATATGAAACACTTGTTGCAAAAAGAACCCAAGAAAATGAACATGAAACTTGAGGTACTTAACCATTTGGTACTGATGTTGGCAGATATACAGAAGGCGCAATACAACATCTCAGTTTTAAGGTGTCTTTGTCAAATACACGATGTTTTCCTTACAAAGGGAAGCATAGAAAGTTGATTGTGGGAAGAGTAGGAAGCATGTGATATAAAGGTTTTCTTGAAGGAGCCACTGCAACAGAAATTCACAAAACAACATGTTGCACCATCCATGCTGACTTTCACAAAAAGAGCACGCGCCACTGCTGCTTTCAGCCCAGAACCAATTGAGTTCTTCCTAAACATCGACTCTATAGCAGGCCAATCCACAACATGTTCCTTACCGTATGTGATAAAAAATCTGAACTCGAAAGGTTAGTCTCTGTGAAACCATGTAGCGCAACATATATATCAAATAACAAAGAAAACTAATTGGACATGGTATCTACCTTATATACCATATTTTTAGATCTTTATGATTCAATTGAGTGCTTTGTGCAGCAGATAAAGTTTTTTCTATGTAGAAAGTGAAAGTTCTAAAAAATACCCTTACTATAAACAAGATGTTGAATTAAGCCCACAAAAACACATGTACTGTAAAGACGAAAAATTCTCCTGGAGGTTTAGTTTCTGACTCACAATTAAATGATGCAATGGTATATTCTTAATAGATGTTAAAATGTGGGTGATCACGAGTAGATAAAGATTATTCGCGTTCAGTTTGAGCATTAATTTCCTTTCATTTGAAATACTTTAGACTCCATTTATTACTTCTGAAGGAATGTGTGCAAAATGGTGCAAGTGAACCTGCACGTCGATTAAAGTTGAAGAAAAAGGATATCAAGTGAACCTGCAGGTAAGTCTTTGACCCGTTAAACGTCTCACTAATCAATGAAAACACAGCTGTGGTATCGTAATCCTACTAATCAGAAAGTTATGAAAGTAAAAGGGAAATAAAATATGATAGACATAGAGATTTTTTCACATGGTTCAATCAAGAACTTGACTTACATCCACACTCTGGTCCTGATTTTCATTGGATTGTTTGTCATATGGATTGTACTCTTTGGCGCCCATCCAACAACATCATACTACACGAACAAGAAAAAATCATTTTTATAATAATCCATTTTTTTATTTTACATGAATCTGTAACTATAACGGAATCAAGAAAATCAATATTGCACGGTATTGGAATTTTTTTTACTATCTTTGAAGAGCATTACCTGCTGACGGAACACTGTAGCCTTGATTACTGCAGCGACCAGGACTGCAAAAAGGATGCACCAGATCCTGGCTCAAGGATGCTTTTTGCATATGGTACTCGTAATATTTGGCCATTTTTTCCACTGTGGTTCCATTTGTGGCTTCAAGGGCTTTGGTAGCATCTTCAACCTAAGATAATAAAAGGTCGAGATTATTTACCAGGTATCACAAATACTTCTTATACATAACTGTCTTGAAAGTTGAGGATAAGCATATTAGCTGATAGCTAACTTTTAGACTTACCGAATACTCACGATACATGAGTAAATTTTTCTCTAACAAGACGACTATCCTGCAAATGCATTGATCGTTATTAGTATTCACTATAGATCTTACAGTTATATAAATATATAAAAACAATGTCAATAGTGTTACTTATGGCAATGTATTCATCTACCATAATTATTATCATAAAGATGCAATGTATCACAATAGCTGCTATTGCAACATTAGAGTCATCTGATTGACCTAACTTGAATATTGACTGGAAAGTATTGCACATTATGTTATATCTGGCAACATCAATAGTTGATACGGCTGTGACTATCATTTTAGACACCGAATATCAGCTCCTACGGCTGCTACTCATGTAAGATACATTTCACAAACCTTTTTCTTCGCATAATTTTTCATTCCTCCTCTAAAAAAATTTAAATTTCTTTGTGGCCATATGGAAGCGATGTTCCAGCTGCAAACGACAACTTTTCTAAAGATGAAAGACAAGGGTGGTGGTTGATAATTATGTCGCGGTTTGTTTATCTGATTCTCCAATATACCATCACACATGTGCAACGGCTGCATTTTTTATATGTGCAACAATTTTTGTGATTATTTACGTTAAGAGAAATAAGAGGTATGGTGATGTAGTATTACTCGACTAAAATAATGAGAGAAACTAAAGCAAAAATGAGAAAGTAGCAACTCTAAACATGTGTAGAAATACGCTCAAATATGCATACTTGCTATCCCTGAAATGTGTAGACAACTCAAATCAGTTATCAGACGTACCATGAGTACTAAATATGTATATATAGAGAAAAATAGGTTGAATCTTTAGTGTTTAAGCTATTAATAGTTGAGTCAACTGCCTAAAATATTGAGAACATGATTAAAAGATTGCTGGAACGTATGGATACCTGAGGTATTTAACACATTGCTGTAACATATGGATACCTAAGGTAATTTTACATTTCTTTTCTTTTCTTTTCCAACTGTGATTACACAGATACTAAGTAACATAAGTAGAGATCTATGATTTGACAAAAACTATTTATCAGATTTTATAAAAGATTCTTACTTTTTCATCTATAGGAACTTGAGACACTCATAATCATCCTTGCTACTGAATTTTAGACTAGGATTAAATAAGTCGGGTTATTCGACTTCAGAAAAATTATTAAGCATCAACTGAGTGATCACCTCTGATCTCACATATGATTGACATTTTATTCGGAAGCATAAGTAAAGAAACAACATCATATCTGGTTTCATCATACAACACGCCCCAGATTTGGACTCACTGGCCATCAAAGAATTTGTACCGTCACATAAGCTAGATATTTGTTGTTCGCCACGTTCAATCTCAATTTGAAATCTTAAAACAAAATACCATTTCCCTCTGTCCCTCAATTCACATATATCTTTGGTTTTATATGCTTCCTCCAGGGACCAAGTCCTGGTGTCAGGCACAGATTTGTAGATGTGAGTCATTGGAGGACTTAAGGACTCTGTTCCAACCCCTGGTGTTGGTCATTAATGAACCTCATCACCAGCACTATTCAAGTCAGCTTTTCTCATGCACCCATTAAACCAATCAGCTCCCAGTCAGCTCTTCTCCACTCTTCTTGGAATCTAGGCTCGAACCTGCTTAAACATACACAAACAGGGGAATTGTTAATTTTACAAATCTTATATGGGCCACATAATCCATAACAGTCACAGTTATCCATAGTCCAGTCACATAAAACCGCCATTCTTGCGTCCGTTCAAACCAAAAGTGTTGTATAACTCCGTCTGTACTTAGAATCATTCTACACACAATGGAATTATTCACAAGCTCATACTTGTAATAAACTTCCTTCTGATTAATCTCAAACCAAAATGTATAAATACCATTGGGTATCAAATTAGGCATCCCAGTAAAACGCCTACTTGTGTGTTGATTTGCTATGTGGTTTTTTTTATGAGTGGTAAAAACTAAGTGACCGAAAGGGAATATTGAATTAAACCACTTTAATAGACTAGAAAATTCAAACATCACTACCGATGGCATGAAGAATTATAACGTTAGAACCTAATCAGTATACGTATGATGGTATATTCATCGATCTTGATTGTGGTTGCTGTCTTTTTTGTCTTTTTTTTCCTTGTGTAGATATATTTGTCGAGACCTTCAGCGGAGAGATGATCTCCTTTGTAGTCAAAGGCTCAGACACCATTTTTAACGTGTAAGTTAAGATCGAAAATATGATAGGCATTCCCGTTGAGGAGCTGGTACTGATTTTTTAAGTAGAGGTCCTTGAGGAGGACTTTATTACCCTTGCCGACCAGCGCATCAAGATCGATTCCACCCTCTTATGCGTAGATCTAGGGGATTGGTGTCAATATATATGAAACACGCAATGGAATGGTCAACTGTCAAACTTTCAGACACCATCGGATAAGTAAAAGCCAGATTTCCTCAAGTTTTCCATGACTCGGAGTTGCTGATCTTCAACAAAACGGTTCTCGAGGACAGCAGTACCCTCTTTAAATTTGACATCAAGAAGGCATCAACACTCACGAGTCACGACCATGTTTTGAATCATGATTTATTTAATGATTTTGGTCTCGAACGAAATGATCAAGCAGGTGCAGATATCATGTTTGTCACAAGTGTGAAAAGAAGTACGATGGAGCCTCACTTCAAAATCTTTAATGGGACGAGGCAGTTCCTTGTGTTTTATCTTCATAAAAAGCTACTATAAACTTCTTTGGCTGCCTCTATGGCAATATTTTTTAAGGCAAAAAAATTTCAGTCTTGTAGATGGATGTTTTATCTAAATATAAGTTCTGTTCATCTATTGTCATATGGAAATTTAGATAGCAAATGTTAGAGTGAAAAGCTAAGCTTACTGTCATATAAAATAGGCAAATTTTCTTATAGAAGTTTTCATGTAGACTAGAACGGTATCCACGTAATGCGGCGAGTACCTAATAACAAATTTTAAAACTAACAAATATTAATCTCTTACTCATTGTAAAGTTATAAAAAAACGAATTAAAAAACCTACTAAAATTAAAAAAGACTAAAAGTTAATAAAAATATATCATAATGGTCGAATTAAAAAGCACAAAAGTTTGCTACATAAAACATAATAGTAGTGTTACTATTAGTCAATTCTCAAGTAACACATGATAGATGGACCATATTAAACAAATTCGCAGAATATTCTGGCTTATAATGATCTAAATGTAATTATATACCATGTACATATATGCATGTTCATGTTTCACGACTTTCATTTTCATCACACTATCCTAAGATACAAGAAATAGAAATACATTGTGATGTGTATCGGCGTTTTATGTCACCACCAACATATAAAAAGAGAATGGCTATAATATTATGTCAATAGTCCCGACCTGACCTAAACCCAATTCATATATATTCGGATCGGATTATTCGAGTTGAAATTTTAACTCAGGTCAATCATGATAACCCGACTAACCCAATTAACACGACTAACACAATTTACACGAATAAGTTTTTTTAAATATAACTTCTATATAGCTTTTATTTATAAAGAGTAAAAATATGTATATTTTTATATATTACCAATATATTCGGGTAGACTTGAACTCGAATTGACCTGACCTAACTTGAACCCGATAATTTAACCCGAACTCGACTAAATCGAGTAGAAATAGAGTCGGGTTCGGGTATATTAATATTAGTCTCGACCCAAATAAAAAACATGGAATAAAACATGTCCGCTGGGTGGCCAGGACTAAAAATATATAAAAGAAAGTTTCCTTTCAGTTTTATTAGAAAAAAAACAATTCCCACTTCAAAAACATAAAACTGATGCACAAACGTATTTTAAAAAGAATACGAAATGACCCCACCTGTTAGGACTTGTTTAAACGAAACTCATTTTTAGTATATTATAGTCATTTGAGGCTTTGTCCTGTATTTTTAATAAAATCTATACGAATTTTATATGATAATTTCAAAAATAATAAAAATATTTAGTAATATAATAATGCAAACCATAAGATAAACAAGCACGCTAAATGTCCAAAACTTATTGTGCACCTTTTCTTTTTCATTTGTTCTTAAATTATAGTTTAATTCTAATATTTGTTGGGTTTCTTTAAGTTTAATATATTACCTTTGGTTCGAATTAATATTTACAAAAATAAAAAAAACACTAATTAATTATCAAAAGGTACAAATATCTTTTTTGTGCTTTCAAAAAATCAAATCATTAGTTAATGCATATTTTTTAAACTGTGTATTTCTTAGGTGTGGTGTCAACACATATAACTGATACACAAACATACTATTAAAAAAGATATACAAATCGAACCCAACGTAGATTATGTACATTCCTAAATTAACGTGTCACTAAATATAGTCGTTGGATGTACCAACGCCTAACATTATCAAAAGGTAGTTTATGTTTAACCAACAACTTTAAAAAACCCTTATATTTGTACAACCAAATATTCACAAGGGACAAAAGACGTTTTTTGAGTGGGGCAAGACATAAAAATATCAAAAATTAATTTTAGTTTCATTTTAACAAAAACGCATCCCATTGAAAATAAATATAAATAATACACAATTGAGCGGGTTACATCATAAAAATTTTAGACAAGACACGACTGTTGGGTAACCCAAAGCATAAAAGTATCACACATCCCCAACAAACATTAAAAAACGCAAAACGTTTTAAACTTTTAAAAAAAAAATTGGATTGTTAAAAATACTCCGTATTATATTATTCGGATTAAAAACATTTAAATATTAAGAATTTTTTATTTAAATTTGGAATGAATTTAGTGTTAAAAAAATTTATTTAACATAAATTTAACGCTACTTAAGCGTAAACTATAATTAAAATATATTAAAAGTTAAATTAAAATACAATAAACTAAAACGCACAAAAAACAAAGCCACCGGAACAACAACAAAAACGACCCCGCCCGTTGGGCGGGTTACGACGCTAGTATATATATATATATATATATATATATATATATATATATATATATATATATATATATATATATATATATATATATATATATATATATATATATATATATATATATATATATATATATATATATATATATATATATATATATATATATATATATATATATATATATATATATATATATATATATATATATATATATATATATATATATATATATATATATATATATATATATATATATATATATATATATATATATATATTTATACATATATATATATATATATATATATATATAAATATATATATATATATATGTTGTCCCATGTATTTGTGATGATTAAGCAATGAAGAGAGAAAGAAAATAGATGAAGAAGAGATGAATTCCTAGAGAGAGAAAGTAGTGAGAGAAAGTAGAGAGGAGATGATTAACTTGGTGAGATTAGATTAAGAAAAGAAGTTGTTACAAATGACCATCCACCCTCCTAACATGCTAGGAGGGTAGTATATATAGTCCACCCACATGCGGGCTTTAATGGACTATATATTGGGCCGGGCTTGTCTTTTGGACTTTAATTAGTTTAAATCCAAGCCCGTGAACCACGACTAAATAACTACTTATTACAACGTTCTAATAAATATTACAATAGAAACCTATGACCGAACATTCTTGTTTGACTCAATATTTTGAGGCTAACAATCTCCCCCAATGTGAGGTCATTCCTCTTTGATATTTTGGATTCCAATGGAGTTTTATGAATTTCGTCATAAATGAGTCTTGAACGTGTAACAGTAGTTTTGTTCCTTCATGTTATGATCTTTGAGCCTTTGTCGTTGTCTTTCGACTTTGTCTTTAAGTCTTGAGATCTTCAAATCATCCTTGACTTGTCATTGCCATCTTGCGATCTTGTGTCTTTGTCCACATGCTCACACTATCAATTGTTGGATAAGTCTTTGGGCATGAATATGTGGTTGTGAATCTTTGACTTTGCTGAGTACACCGTGACGCCACCTTCTCGAGACAAAACATAGACACGGACTGAATGGCTTTGACATTCGTCCTAAATCGGTAGCGTTTTACCTCCGGTCGGTGAAGACCGTTATACGATATTAAATACCGTACCTGTGATCAGGTAGATTCAATTAAGAATCTCCTTGACAGGGTTTCGCGGCAGTACTAGTCGTTCTCTTTACTCGACCGTCTCAAAGCAAGACTGCGAACATAAAGAGTGAATCAATTGGATAGATATCCGCTTGATTAAAGTCGTCAATTCAAATTCCTGGAACAAGTTTGATTCTTAACGAATCTTACCATTGTTGCTTTCCAGTTGACACAAGTTTGATTCATAAGAATCTCACAAGTCACCTACCGTAGCGCTGTTTGAGGTTGACGCTAGAAGGATTTCCATTCGTCACTGTGAATATTAATGAATATCACTCTGAATGTTCTGGCAAGACCATAAAGATATTGCGTAGAAACCTGAAAAGAGTTTGAATCAATTCAGAATCAAACCACTGTTGCTTTTCAGTTTTACATATGTTCAATTCATAAAGAATCTTGCATATGACCTACCGCAATGCTGTTAGATGTTAACACTGGAAGGATTTCCACTCATCATCGTGAATACTAAGTAGTATCACTCTGAGTGTTCTAGCAATATCACAAGGATATAGCGTAGGACTCTCTTGATCTTCATCCGTGTGTCCTAACGAGATTTGATTGATCTCTTGGCTCTAGACTCGATTTGTGCACTTTTAGTGGTCGGAGGCTGGAGCAGATGCCACCTATTCAATATCAACTATCTCGGAGTGAGAAAGTCAATAGAAGTCGTGTTGATCTCCGTGACAATAAAACAAACTTCTTTTGAGAGAGGCCTGAGTAGCTAGGAAAGGGTTGTGCTTCACATCACTGGGTCCATGATGAGTTTGTCTTCATGATGGGTTGACCCGGTTTCTGCCTAAGTTGTATGGAGGGCTTCTTTCTTTAGACCCTTTATCCTTACATTTCTTTTTCATTCTTCAACCCCTTCAATGCTTACCAAGACATCATTAATAGCACCTTGTTGTGATTGTTCCAGTGCTATCATCAGTACTTAGTCGGCATTCAGCTACGTTCACATTCTACTCCATCTTTCCTAAGGACTTCTAATAATCTATTGGATTGTCCCTGGGAAGATCCCTCCGGTTCTGGTTGGATCATAGGACTTAAACCTAACCACCCTTTTGACACCAATAAAGTCGTGAATTAAAGATGTTGTGGGTATTTGATCGTAACCATGAAAACCACTTTAAATTCTAACAAAGTGTTTGAAAAACATTTAACACCTTGCTAGTTTTGTCGTTTTAGAAATGCTCCCCCTTCACATGTGCATCGATAATCGAAAGTGTTTCACACATGTAGGTAAGAGTTAAAGTGCTTGAGTCTTATAGATCACATTTTAATCACATTTTCTCCCCCTATCTCTAATATATAAAATCTTTTGATATTAGAGATACCAAATTTGATTAAAATAAATTTTGAAAAATAGTCTTGAAAATCTTTGGGAGAAAAATGTGTTAATCTTTTACATGAAGTTGAATTGCTCCCCCTCAAAAATTGATCCAATTGAATTGTCATTGTGAGAATATGATCCACATTTCGCTTTTTGAGGATGGGAGTTGTTGAACACACAATTTTTGAAAGATTTTGAATATCATTGAGAAATTCTTGAAAAAAAATTGTGTTCAACGCTTTATGAAAAATCAATTCTTTTTGACGAAAAGGTTTTTCTAAAAGCATAAACTTGAGTTCATAGACTTTGAATGTCTTGACGAATCCACTCAAGTGTAAGAAGATTTAACTTCTTTTGCTAAGGGTAAGAGTACAAAAGCGTACACTCCCCCGTGAATTTAGATCCGGGTTGCAATCTGAAAGTGATTACAAGCCATTGTGTTGAGCTCAAAACGTTGAATGTTTTGTGACAAGCTCAACCCAAGATAGATTGCTCTACCCGTTGGTTAGGATAAGTTATCTTTAAAGATACACTTTCCTTTATATGAAGTTCGAGTTACAGTCTGACATTTAACTGTAAGTCGTGTACATGAGCTTAAAAACTTTGAATGTTTTTATCGATAGCTCATGACCGAGAAATTTTATTTTCCCGTTGTTGAGGATAAGTAATCATCGTGATCAACTTTCCTTTCTTTGAAGTACGAGTCACAATCTGAGGTAATTGTAAATCATTGAAATGACATGTTTTGAAAAATATTTACAACTTTCATTCGAGCTTTATGTACACACCCGTGTCGTTATTGAGCGACATTTCTAGGTACGTCCATATTATCGATACTGAAAGACATGTCGAGAGGAATATTTTTGGTATTTTGAAAGTTTTTCCATTTTTTTTTAATTTGTTTTTCTATGGATATTTACATTTTATTATATTTATTATTTTTTTTTCTTAAGTTTTTCGAAAATAATCCAAAATAGACTTTTGTACAGCAGAAGAAGGTGATATCGAATATACAGAATTGGAACCCTTTGAAGAAGGAGAAGTGGGTTCAGAATCCGCTGTTGTACCTGCAATCACAGAAGAAGAGTTTGCACAAATACTAGAATTAGGAGTAACAAAATCCTTTTCAGCGTGTTGAACAGTAGCATTAGTGCTGGTGCAGGTGTCATCACTCTTCTCTATTGGAATCCACTTAAGACCAACTTCTGTGAAGATTCGACCCGTTGGTTTCCACTGAAGACTAGATTTAGGAGTAGCTTTCTCTTGCACAGCGGAAGACTTCTTTGGAGAGAAACTATGTCCTTTTTGAATCCACGTCTCAGATTTGGTGTGGTTGCTTGTCTTTACGACGGGTTTGTATCTCCTTGTTGTCTTATGGGATTCTGTATTCGATCTCCGTTCAAAGGAACGAGATTTGACCTCATAGAGGTATTGCAAAATGCAATGGTCATGATTTCCATTGTGAATGCCCTTTTTGCAAGTGGGACATACAGGGAATTTTGGATTCACGAAAGTACTTGTATTCCTTTGTTTTCCAAATCGTTCAGGCGTAGTGTTTGAAACACGACTATTCATGGATGGTTTCCAATTCCTAGATTGCTGAAGAGGGATCCTAGGTTTTGGTTGACTACCATTAGGAGTGTGTAGAACTCTAGCGGGATTTGGTGAACTAGGTTTTTCATACACTGGTTTGTCTTTCTGAATCTTCCCTTTTTGTTTCGCATCCTCTAGGTTGTGGGTATGAACGAGGTCATTTGAACCTACAGATTCCTTTGTGGACGTGAATGTCACACGTTTTGGAGGAGTCCTAGAAGTGCTAGGTGCATTCACATGGTTGGGTTTAGCAACAGTGTGCTTTCTAAATGGAGGAACATAGGGTGATATGGATGGTTTTGGAACACTTGGTTGCACATCAGTCTTAGGGGGTAACCTAGATTTCATATGAGAAGAATTGGAAAACGGAGTCGGTTTTCCTAAGATAGACGGCTTTGGATCCTTGTAGGCATTGGGTTGTCGAACAACAAGTTTCACAACTTTAGGTTCCACAACTTTCCCACCCATTTTAGCAACGAGTTTCTGCAACTCTGCTATTGCTCTGTCCCTGTCTTGTAATTGAGCTTTCAACCCTTTAATTTCCAAATTCTGTTCATTCATTTCTCGAAATGTTTGGGAAAGTTTTTCTTGCAATTTATTATCATGTGGAAAACGACCAACGTCTTTTTGCAAAGCAAGTTCAAGTGAATGACAATGTTTTTGAAGGAAATCAGTTTTGTGTTGAAGTAACTCAAAAGCCTTTTTGTCAACATTTTCTTTACGTTTCGAAAGCTCAATTTCAAGACGTTCACATTCTTTGCTCTTATCAAGATATTGGCATGCAACTTCAGAATATTCATCAATATCAGCACAAGATGTAAAATAAGCACACATAACATCTTTAGAAACGCATTCTTGCAAGAGTAAATCATATTCATCTGAGAAATCAGACTTCTCCATTTGAAGATCATCAATGTGTTTCTCAAGAGATTCAACGTATTTTAAATCATCAAACATTTCAGTCCGAATGAACTCCTCAAGTTGAAGAACAGTTTCTTTAATCAACGCTGTGTTAGGAATTAAGAGTTCTTTCACAAGCAAGGTAATATCTTGAGGAATCGGACGTGTCCACTCAGCATTTTCACGTTTGGCCCAGTCTCTTTCAATAATAGATTTAACATTATCTATGTGGTGTTTAAGAATACCTAATGTTTTCCTACTCTTGCTTTTAGATTCATCTAGAGGGAGGTAGTTTATGTATTTGTAAACATTAGATTTCTTAGGGGCAAATGCTTTATTCCATTGAATTCTCTTTTGTTTGCATTCTAGAAACACTTCCTCACGAGTTTTCTGAGTTTGTTTGTTGAAAAGACCATAAAGACTATTCTCATAAGCATAATTATATGGTTTCACAAACTCCGTATTGACAAGTGGTTGACTATCATCATCCCAAAGGGCAGTCTCTTCACTATTGGCACTAACAGGCATGCAATCAAGATCTGTCCTTTCAGTCTCATCAAGATAGAGACACGGGTTCGCAGCTTGAGCTTTGGCAAGGTACTCAGGACTTGCAAAGCTAGCTTGACCCTTAAACATCGATGGAGGTGCTAGCATTCTTACGGATTGAATAGAATCATGCGTTTTATAAACAACGTTCTTCAAAAATTCGACTTGTTCTTCTAATTTTGTTACTTTTTCAGTTTCTTTCTCGTATCTAATTTTGAAGTCTTGTTTTAACGCATCTACCTCTTGTTTCTTATCCTCAAGAATTTTAGCAGAATCAGTAGTGGTCATAGAGAGCTTTTGTTCAAGTTCATTAACTTTGGTATTGGCAAGGTACGTTTTTTGACGTTCATCCATTAAGAAAACATTATATTGACGCTTCTCTTTAGCTAATAACTCAAGAGTTGTATTATATTTGTTTTCAAAATCGTCCTTTTGACTTTTTAACGCACTTCCTTTGTACCCCTCAAGCTCTTTGGTCTTTTGAAGAAGCTCAGCCCTATTACTTTCAAGGGTCTCATTAGATTTAATTAGAGCGGCTTTGCATTCTTCAAAGTTTTGAGTGAGCGCTGCGTTTGCCTTCTTTAATTGCTTTTGACTCTTTCTAGTTTCATTGATATCTTTTTGTAAACTAGCAATTAAATTAGCAAGCGCAACACGCTCCTCATCATCATACTCATTTGCATGTTGATCATCCTCAAACTCATTATTGCACATGTCTGATGAATTTGGTGTGGTATTGCTATCAACCTTTTCCGTCATACATGTGTCAATAAGGTTTATTGTTTGATCACTATGCTCATGCGTATCGGCATTGGCAAACACATTAAATTCAGCATTGTGTACCTCTTCCAATGGCTCAGAATCGTAAACAGGACCATTATCATAGGAAGGTGTATTGCTTATGACATTCTCAGAGTCGATGTGTTGTTTGCCAGAGCTGCTGTTGTCTTTCCCAGAAATGTTGTCATCATTCCTTGAACTCTGCGTTGGAGTCTCATATCTGCAGCTTATATTCTCAATATCTGATGTGATACCACAACTGGTATGAAGTCTGTCATCAATGGTTTGTTGCATCTGTATTGTGTGATTCACATAGGTTACAATGAAGTCGATGTTGCGGGTTATCCGATCTTTGTATGATAAAGCATCCATTCCATGATATCGCTTGAAGCACTCGTTGGTAAGCGAAGACTTGATGAAGTCAGAAGTA
>JANFOE010001601.1:27500-335000 GCA_025667525.1 Glebionis coronaria | reverse complement strand
CTACCCTTGCTATATATTTCCCACCTTCTTTTTTTCTTACACAGCGATACCAAACTTTCTCTCAACCATCTCTCTCGATCCTTCACCGGCGAACATCGGTCTCATCGTCGTCTCTCCATCAGCGAGCACCGATCTCACCATCGTCTCTTGACCAGCGAGCACCGATCTCACCATCGTCTCTCCACCAGCGAGCACCGATCTCACCATCATCTTTAAATCGTCTCCACCATCTTCTCCACCCTATTCTCCACCGCTTATTCAATTGATACAATTTATAGTGTTTTGATATGTCGATTGTGTTCCATCATAACAAATGACGAGTGTTCATCATCAATGAATATTGATAGTAAGATCTTCATATCTTGTTTTTATAAATTGAATTGTTGATGAAAATTAGAATAAAGTTTTTATTCGATTAAACACTTGCACGAAGTTTAGGAGTTAAATTTATGTATTTTAAGTTTTTCACTACATTTATAACTAATTTGAGGGGAAAGATAGAAGAAAAATATGTATATGGAACCTGCACACCAGGTGTTTGATATAATGTCTATATCATATTCTATAATTGTGATGCAGTAGTTTTCGTATTGTAATGCACTAGTTTTGTTTTGTGATGTACTAGTTATACATACACCTTGTGATGAAATTGTTTCTAAAACTACGATGCACATATGTAGATAACATTTCATTCGGAGTGTGATTCATAATCTATTATGTTTCTTTCATAACATGGAACAAAAATAAATAATTGAAAGTGTTTATGATTAATACGATTATGATTAAGGCGTGTCTAAATATCCTTTAATAAGCTTGTCCAAGCAGCCCCTAGAAAGATAGTTTCCCAAATAACATATAATAAGCATTCCAAACAGCCCCTAGACTAGATCTTTGTGCACTTATTTGATGTCAAAAAAGCTCATGATAAGCCTATCCGAACTATCCTAAACCAAGTTTTTTAAAGGTTTTTTCTTGCACTTATTTGCTATCCGGAACAAACTCCTAATAAGGCATGTCCATACAGCCCCTAGATTAACTAGTTGATGCATAAAATGCTAATTTTATTTTGTGTGTTTGGTTGATTGCAAGTGTGTTTGGTTGATTTAAACAATTCATTTACTACATGTTTAAGAAAAAAAATTAGATTAAAATCATGTATAGGACACCTGCATACCTGGTGTTTGATAAAACGTCTCCATGATATTTTATAATTATGATGCACTAGTTGTGTAATGTGATGCTTTGTATTTATACAATCACAAGTCTTTTTGTCTAGGTATTCCTTAATGGATGGCATTGTATTTACAGACCTCAACGAAGAGATTAAGAATGATTAATATTTCCATAAGATTGTATATTTGTCTATAATAATAATAATTTATTTTTAACTTTTTTACACATGCAATCTTAAGTTGCGGAGGAGAATCAAGAGATCATATATGGCTTGGAAATTGGTAGCTTGTTCGGGTATTTTTCTTCTAGCCTGCACATTCTTCCCGTTTTAATGCTAGTTATTAAAAAATTAATATACCAATATCGAAGGCTAGTTTCACATCCTCGTGGGCTTTAGTTAGCGATCACTGATTAATTTTTCTACCTTAAAGGAATGATCCCATGGTGACTTCTAAGGTGGGAGGGAAAACAGTTTAGCTAGTATTGAAACTGAAAGAATAACATTTTACTCGTTAAATCTATGATATGTTAAGTTCCTGAGTCGTAAATATGGATGTAGCGCTTGTTGCTGCGTTATACAACCTAAATAATGTATGTGATGGGTATAAAGGTTTTATATTTAAGGAAAACAAAGGTCTATTACAGCTAGTTTGTGCTTTTGTTTTTTAGTTATGAAGTTTTGAATTTGCTTATAGAAGCATTATATGAAACTTAAAATATACATCTTGTTTAACCTATATAATTTGGTTGATGTGCTAATCTCTAAGAGCTACTTATATCTTTCATTTTAGTTAATGTTCCTTCTATCTTATTGATCTTTTATAATTCAGGTTGCATTTAAGACCAAGGTATTTCATCATAACATCAACAGAAATTGAAGACATAAGCAGAGAACGGAACGGAAATGACTCTCTCCAGTTCAGTTTTATGTAAGTCTGTTCGGCTTGCTCATGTTTATATGATTTAGTTTGGCTCAAGGAGAACAAAATCAAATCAAATGGAAACTAAAAATCATTAATATATATAAAACCAAAAAACTGAACCTCGCCCTGTACTACTTTCCTGCCTGTATATGTAACTACTAGAACCGGTGGCCCAATTTATAGTCATGACTTTGGTTTGTTCCTTGACAGAAAAAGAGCAGAAAAACACATAATGGCGCGATTGATGCAGATCAGTCAACTTGCAGCCGACTCGCAGCCTACTTGCAGCCGACTCGCAACCGACTCATAGCAGACGCGCAACAGCCTGCAACAGACGCGCAGCAGCCTCACAGCAGGCGCGCAACAGCCTCGCAGCAGCCTACTTACAGCAGACGCGCAGCCGACTTATAGCAGACTCGCAGCAGACTTGCAGCAGTCGCGTAGCAGCCTCGCAGCAGACGCGCAGCAGCCTCACAACAGACGCGCAACAGCAGACACGCATCAGCCTAGTAGCAGACGTAACATGATCTTGGTTTGGTTTCCACATGATTTTGATGCAAAAACATTTATCTTGTGATGCAGTAATATACTCGCTTTGCAACGTTGGTTTGGATATATGGATCGCGTAAGCATATTATTAATCATTTTATATGTATTAGGAAAATCACTAGACTTATGTAAAAATTTTGATGTTTCAATTCTTTGTATGCCCATTTACGAAGGTAACATGATAATGGTTTGGTTTCCAGAGGATTTTGATGCAACAATATTTACATTTTGATGCAGTAATATTTTTGAACTAAAACACCATGATAAGCATGGTATAGGTTCTGGTTATACCATTAAAGGTATTAAGCTCTTTTTATTTTAATATTTCATGGGTATTATGGTTTATTTCTTAATGACATACTTATTCACATAATTACCTTGTGTTTCTCGTTATATCATTATTTATGATACATGTTTTCGCTTGTAAAACATACATTTTTTTATCACTGAACATTAATTCAATAGAATCTCATTGTTCATGAAGTGTCAGTGGTATTCATATTTAGCCTAGCAAAATAACATTTCGATGCATTAGATTTATGCAATAGATTTATACATCGTGATGCAATAATAAAATGCAGCCAAAGTCAAGTTCAAGTTTCAATTTACTATAATTTAAGGGATCTCAAGTCAATAATCTGTGATGGTTATTGGAAATTTTGGTAAAATGAGTGCAATAACAAAATAAGTGCAGCAATGAACACAAACAATTGCAGCAACAAACACATATCAAGTTTTCTAATCCAAAGGGCAGTAACAAGCTAAACCGAAACCGAACCGATTAGGAGTCGGGTCTACATCGGTGTTTTTAGTGTTGTCGGATCGGTTTCGGTTTCAATAGACAATGAACCGAATATTTGAAAAAGTTATGCTGGTGGGGAAAGTACTATACTTGGTCATCTAAATAATGCAACAAGCATTATAGGAGAGATTTAAAAGATGTATGTGTCTAGTAGGAAACGAAGAAACATCTCAAAATTCAAACCACGTAAGTTCGGTAATTAACATGCTTAACGTGAGTCATATTTGATGTATGGAAACAAACGCCTTTGCTGCAGCAAATTAATGCCTTTGATGCAGTACGTAAGTCGTATTTGGTGCAGGAAACAAAAGCCTTTGCTGCAGCAACCAACGCCTTTGCTACAACAAATAAACGCCTTTAATGCAGTACTTGAGTCGTATTTGATGTATGGAAACAAAAGCGTTTGCTGCAGCAAATTAATGCCTTTGATGCAGTGCCAAACATAGAACCGAATTCTCCTTTTATAGTAACCGAACACTTTTGTTGCATTAGTATGTCATAACCACACCCATTTTTTGTATACGAAACAAAAAATAATAATTCTTCAACAATATGTCACCATTCTCCACAAACTAGAACTGTTACAAACAAAACGAAAATAGGTACGTTGATAGCAAAACTAACTAGATTACCTCCTGCAGGTTCAAAATTGTAGCCCGATGGAATTCTATAAGGAATTTTAGTTCTGAACTCCGTGTAAGTTCAAGTACTTACTGCATCGGTAGATCGGAGAATAGAAAACAAACAATGTCACCCTCTAAGATAAGAGTTGTCTTCATCATCGTTATGATGCAGTCGCAATCGGTTTAAGATGAACATATAATGTTTACAGCAATCCAATGTTTTTTCTTTTTTTGGTCGTTGATGCAGTGAACTATATCACTGTAATGCAGTGAACTGTATTGATGATATCATGCTTTTCTTGGTTGCTGCAACTAATAAGAATATGTACACTTGCCACTCAAACGCCTTTGCTGCAGCAGACAACCTGCAGTACCAACCTCCTTTGTTGCAGCCACCAAACCTCCTTTCTTTTCAACTAATAAAAATATGTACAGTTCCCACTCAAATGTCTTTGCTGTAGCAACTAAACACCTTTGCTGCAGTACCAACCTCCTAAATAACCAGAAAATCAAAATCATCTTCGTTTTTTTAACAAAGCACTAAAAATTGATCATAAGAAGCACTTACACTTTCCAAAGATGCAAGCTTTATTTTGCAAGGCTTCATGCTCCACCTGAACACGGAATGGAACGTCATGCTTTTTTTCAAGGCTTCCTACTGCAACACTTCGAGAAACCTAATTCATCAATAAGACACAAACCTAATTCATCAACTTTTCGACAACCAAGAAGTTGTGCGCGTGTAAACTAACATAAACTCGTACACTACAGGCAAGTACCTACTACATTAATAATAAAACTTACTGCATCAATATCAAATAAACTCACACACAAACACTTTCCGAAAACTAAAACAACCTAGACTACCAACATACAAATTCCTACTACATTATTCCATAAAACCAACTACAACAATAGACACAAGTACACACGCAAGCACTTTTCAACAAGTAAAACACCCTATTTGTTACCTTGTTAAAGTTTTAGACGACACAAATGAACGGCTACTGCATCACTGCTTTACAAAGTTACATCAGACACACAAATATATACGCACCCACTTTTTGACAACAAAAAAGCCTACCTGTTACCTGCTCGAACCTTATAACATAAATGATCACCTACCGCATTACTATTTTATATCAACTTCATCATGCATAGAGATAAATAAACAACCCTTTTTCGAAAAGCAAAACACCTTATGCCTTACCTAGTTAAACTATATGAAACACATGAACAACCTACTGCATCACTACTTTACAACAACAGAATCAAACATAATTTCACACTAAATCGACCTATAGGTAGCTTATTTAAGCTTTATACACAACAATGAAGCAGTTAGTACATCATAGTTTTAAAAAAAGGTGCATTACTTTTTGACAACCAAAAGACTCTACGCCTAAACTAACATAGACTCATAGCCACGGATTATTCACTTAACATATTCCTTATCTCTCTAAACACATACCTGATTGGGTCAAAAAGCGTTAATAGCGTAGAAAGTAACCCACAAAAACCATTGTGCCTACACTCCAGGTAAGTTTTCTAGATGTAGTCCACATTAATCTCCGACTTTATATATTATCTAGAAAAGGAAACTGACCTAGATATAGACCTCTGTAGACAAACCAAGAACTACATTGAAACTTTAAACACACTGCATCGACCTTTACAAGCACAAAAAAACAAACAATTATCAACATCTAACACGTACGGATGCTATGCAAACCCAAACACAAACCTTCGTAGACAACCCACGAACTGCATTAACACTTTATAAACACTACATCGACCCTTTACAAGCACGCAAACACACATATTTTTAAGACCTAACAATCATGGCTCGTATGCTAACCTAGACACGGACATCCGTATACAAACCGCGAACTGCATTAACACTTTATAAACACAACATCGACCCTTTCAAAACACAATCATTTTCACCAAAACGGTAAGCCAGATCTTTCCTAAATCATTCTATGAATGACGAAAACCAGTTCACTACATTATAGTACATCATTTACCAATCAAAGACAAATGAATGTAGAACACCATACGTATATGCTATGAATGACGAAAACCAATATACTCTAACATATATATGCTTGACTCACTCGAACCTAATTAGGGATAAATAAGAACCTACTGCATCATTTCCAGTGTTTGAGATGGAAGATCGAACGATTTCATTGTTTGAGATCGAATATCGAACGATTTCCAGTGTTGGAGATCGAATATCGAACGATTTCCAGTGTTTGAGATCGAAGATCAAACGATTACTAGTGTCTGAGATCGAATATCGAACGATTTACAATGTTTGAGATCGAATATCGAACGATTTACAATATTTGATATGAAGATGATTGGATTAGGTCGATCGATCTATCTATGGATCGATTTTCAGTGTGAAATGAGAGAGATGCGTTTACAGTATGGATAAGTGAAGTTGTTATTGGGAATGAAATGACCGATTTGCCCTCACAGTTTCAAGTAAATTACAGTTATGCCACTCCGCTTTTTTTATTATTAAAATCAAATCCAAGGGCTGAGATTCCTTCCTAGGCTTTTTATTTTAAGGGGATTTTTAATGTATCCCTCCATATATATATATATATATATATATATATATATATATATATATATATATATATATATATATATATATATATATATATATATATATATATATATATATATATATATATATATATATATAGAGTTAGGATCAAATAAGAAGATTAAATAAAATGAGAAGAATAAGAAGAAACCACAACCACACATTTCAGATGCACCTACAAAGTCAGATGCATCTCCCCTTAAAATTCTCATTCCTTTATGGAATTTGTGGTCAGAATTTCTTCTTATTCTTCTCATTTTAATTTTTTTTCTTACTGGATCCCTACTCTATATATATATATATATATATATATATATATATATATATATATATATATCTTTACATTATATATAAGAGGAGAGATTTGCCGCGTCATCTAACAGGGCACTAATCCCAGTCATCACATGGGAGTTTTGGGCTTACAAATTCCCCAACCCAATAAACTTTATCGCACCCTATAAAAACTAGATCAAATCCCTAAATCAAATCGTTTGAGTATTTCATAATCCTAGAATTCGTTTTCATAAAAAACAAGAGCCAGAAACCCTAAATTCGTTTTTTGTCATCGAAAACCCTAAGTTTTGAATGGTTGAGGATTACGAGAATTGTTGGAACAATAGCAAGACGCTAATAATTAAAGATTCGACGATACAATCAAAGTTAAGGTTTATGCATGATTTATGTTATTGAATTCGTTTCTTGGTGCAGTTCTGGGGTTTTATCGTATTGGATCGAAGTTATTTTTTCTCCTTTTTTTTATTTATTTATTTTTTTTTTGGACTGTGGGGGGCAATTTTTTATTTGTTTTTACAATAGCAAGGCGAAAAACTAAGATGACAAATAGGTTTGGTTTACATATTGATCAAATATTAGATTTACATATTAGGAGAAGGCAAACGGGCTTATTATGTAAAAAAACTTTTGTTTTTATCTATGGCCAAAGTTCTCCTTTTAATTGTTTTTTAGCTTTTTATTATTGATTCATGCAGCCTGTTTTTATTTGTGAAGTTATTTTTTCTCCTTTTTTAATTGTTTTTCTTTTTTGTAGGAATTTATTGGGTTAGACTGGATTGAAGGTAACGATTGCTTCTCTATGATTTTTTTATGTTTTTGTTTTCTTGATTGTTATGTGAGGATGATGTCTTTGTGAGCTATATTAATAGCGGAAATTTGTTGACCACCATTAAGAAAATGTACCTAATCTTGAATTTAATGATGCTGCGAGACTGGATTGCTGGTCAATAATGGTCCCTGGCGTTACAATTTGTAGATTTAATTTCACATACTTGAATTATTTCGTATGATCTTTTAACTAGATTTTTTCTGTAATATGCAGGTGCTGGAAAACTTTGGCCATAGATAAAAACAAAAGTTTTAAGGTATTATTTTTTTACATAATAAGCTCTTTTTAGACCCCTTTTTGAAGTATCTCCTATTTGTTCTGGACTCAGAGAAACTTTAATCATATCTTACGAAGGAGCAAGTTGAGTCCATGCCTGATTTGGTGGTGGATGATTTCCAGTCATGTGATAGGGACGATGGAAGTAATGAGCAAGCGAGGACGTTTCCTGTTGAGTTATCAGACTTGGTTGAAATCGATATGGCCTTGAAGATAATAAACTGTTATGACAATTCATATTGCGTTAGACAGAGATCTGTATGGTTTTGCAGCCAGGCCTCAACGTGTACAAATATATCACTAAGATATAGCTATCTATAAGGTATATCCCTTACCCACCTTGCAAAGTTTGTGCACTGATAGCTCACCATTTTTTCACCGTTAAATGTTATTTAGAATTGTTCTCATTAGGTCTGAATCGAATGATTTTTCCATAGGTGTTAAATTGGATATGTGGTTGGCATTGGGTAACAAGCTCAAATAGTTCTTTTATAGGTGTTAAATTGGATATGTGGTTGGCATTGGGTAACAAGCTCAAACAGTTCTTTTAGTACGGGTCGTAACAAGTTTGGGCGGGGTTCAATGGTCTGGCGGGGTTTTGCTGTGTAGAATGCAGATTTAAGATTATTGATTATAAATTATGGGAACATGAGGGTCTTTAATAAGTTCATGGATCCTACTTAAGCCAAACTATAATTAAGTTGTTGAATGCACAATGATTTTCCGTAAATAAGAATGGAGAAGACTGAATTGATATCTGTATCACAATATTTGGTTATCCAATCAATAGTTATCCAACTATTTTTCATGGTAATTTTTTCCCCCTTTTTGTTTTCTAGGCTTCAAATACTATTTCGTAATTTTGTTTCGAGTAATTTATATTTATTCGCTGCTCCTTAATGCAGAATTCCACTTGATGACTGTCAAATATACATAAGGAAATTCAACACAGGTATGTAGCATAACTCAATACTTGACGACACTAATCAGATACACGATGAACCTTGTGTGCACGCAATGGTCATCTAAATATTTAATGAGAGTTGGAACACATGAAGGCTATTGTGGCTCTAACTGATGTTGATATGGGGGTAGGACTTTGTGGTTACCAAGGATTTATAGAAAAAGAAAAAGAAAAAGATTCCCATGTCAAATGATCGAGGCTTTAAGGAAATACATGAAGAAAAGGATAGAAATTCAGAAGGGTCAAAGATAGTTGTGGAACAGAAGCCAACTTTAAAGAAAACCAACCATATGAGCATGTGGCATATGATCCATCGGCCTATGCTATCTGGTCTTTCAGCTGAGTCCGGTAGTGACACAGTAGTTGAATGTTATATGTCTAAGTCTAAGTATGGGGACTTAAATGTCATTTTCATAAGTTAAAGGTCTTTTATGTAATTTCTATTATGTTAACCATACTTATATGTGATTGTAGCAGGCAATTGGGATATGAATGAATAAATGAATGAACTATCTTCTTCCCCTTTAATTCTGTAAACCCAATCTCGTTATAAACGATTACCGATCTTCATCGAAGGCTATTCTTAAATCCTAGCATTCCTCGTTGATTGGAGGATTGATTAACCACTGAGCGTTAGCTTGGTCTTAATCAAATCCGGATCATATCATTGAACCAGTAGCCGAGGAAAAGAAATTACATACAAAAGGTATATTAGCTCTAATTTTCATTGATTTACATATGATAAATTTGATTAAGGTTATAAACTCATTATTTTAATAATAAGTTATGGGCTATTTAGTTGTTGACTTCTTGAATAATCAGAAGAACTCGAACACTAAAAAATTTGATTATTGTATCAGATTTTAATGATGCTGCGAGTCGAGAAATTGAGATCAGAAAGATGTTTCGGATAAAGTCACGAGAAAATTTTGGATTAATAGATGTTAATTTTTGCTCTTCGAAAAGTTGTCGGTGAACTTGCCCCTACACAGAAATGACAAGTGGCTTTGCTTGTCAAAGCTTTCGAAACTATGGCTCCTGCCCATGAAGACCCAACAGAACATATCGATCGTGACTATGTATGTAAGTTTGATTGCATATTAAACTTTTTGTCATATTGTGAGAAAGTAAGAATCTTTTAAACAATACATTGCTAATGCATACGATCCTAATATAACAGTACCTAGGTCATTATAGCAGATGTTTTTGGTGTGGAAATATTTAGACACACAATTGCAGGCAATGTGAATGTGGGCAATTATTTTGCATTCTCAAATATAGTTTACTTCACCCATGCCTAAAGAAGATCAGGTATATCATTAACTGATAGGAAGCACTTCATAACTGATGCAGCAAATACACTATCTAGCTCATTCGATATAGCTGAAGATGGGCCTTGATTTGGCTTCATTATTATAGGTGCTGCAAATGAGGCAATTTTTATTTCTTTATATCTTCATTATTGCCTTATCTAATGTGACATGTCAAAGCGTTCATTTTGCTAGGCCCACTTGAACAAAAGTAAAAGAATTGTTAGATACTTTAGGGAAAATCAGACAGAATAGGTAGATACTTTAGGGGATATGGGTCCACATTATGCATATTCAGACATCCACTAATCTGTAATATTTTCCTTTCTTTAGGCACACATGTCGACATAAAACACCACAATTCTAAAAATTTGAGTGAAACTGTATCAGCGGTACATAAGTTTGCAAAATATTTGCGTTGGATTATGTAGTGCAAACGTAAGCTAAAGAGTTCAACAATTTTATGGTGGAAGCGACATAAAGTGGACCAAGACAAAGGGAGGAACCCAAAGATGTATTTGAACCAGAAGCTATATTTTAACCAGTTACAACACAAGAGAACACTTTCTTTGAACAAAGGTATGCTAAGGCATCCATCTGACCCGTTACCTTTGAACTCTCATTTTTTCATTTTACCTGTTTGACCCTTTAAAATTAATACATGACCTGAATTGATCTGGTCATAAGTAAACAAGTGTTTGTAATATGTGTCCAACTTTGTTGATTTTACATGAATATCTAGAACTAATACCAAGAGTTGTTAAATTTGTATATGGGAGTGATGGCTTGTGGTGCTCCCAACTCTTCTTACATGTGTTGCTAAAGAGTGCAGGTACAAAGAATTTTGGGAAAAGGAGCAACAATTCGGTGTTTCATATAGACAACCACAGTTTCGATAGGTACTTCTCTAAAATATACTGAAAATTAGTGGACTGTGTATATATGTATATAAGCCACAAAAGCCATGATTGGCTAATAATTTGTGGTGCCTAATGGTGAACTGTGACATGATTCCTTTAAGACTGTATGATATTAGAATCACTGTATGATATAAGAATCACCTCTGATTGTTGAACAGTGAACAACACAAATTGTATTGATCGATGAAGAAAATGTTACTACAAGCTTCGAATAAAAACCTAATTTAAGATATAGTCTGCATTTAGTTTAGATTTTGAAAACTTTCCACCCACTAACACACTTGAGCTATTATTATTTTTATATAAAAGATCAGTCTCTGAATATGATTGACTGATGTATATGTTTTATACTCATAATAAGTTTTCTTATATGAAGGACTGATAGATGGAATTAGCGATGCAGATTCAATCCAACTGAAGAATGTCATGAATAATTACTGTTGACAGTTGTCGTCAATTCATTGGAGTATTATATATGAAACTTACAAGCTCAAGTTGCTCGAGACCCTGTTATGTACTATGGAGGCTATGCAGCAGGACATGGTGTAGACGCACGCCCAACAGCAAACCAAACCACAACAACTACCGTTGCAAAGTTTTCGTCGTAAAAATTTTAGTTCTTCGATACCGATTAGAGGATACATTGGAGCTGGATAAATGATCGAATAAGATAGCAACTATTATTGAAGAAGTTCAGGTATTTAAAGATCAAAATGGGTCTTTGCAAGTTGATTTTCAAGGATCTAAGGACAAACTTGTCGTATTATGGGAAAATTCGCCGTATGGATTTTTAGAAATAAAAAATCACGAGGTATGATAAAAATGTTTTTTAATTCGAGTCACTAGGCGGGCAACTGGAGCTTCTTTATTGACAAGTAGAAATGGATCGAATGGTATTTGGATTAATTCCTTCGCTGCAGAATTACCATATCACATTCTTCTTGAGGTATCTTTTTTTTATATACAGGATAAACAAGATATATCCCAACCTCAGTAATAAAATATCAATACATGAAAGATTGCATTTAGGCAAAAGAAAGATTGCCTTCAGGCAAGGGTGGCAACAACAGAAGCACCACCACCATTGCCATCTAATCCTCAATTTTTTTTTCTTCTCCACAATGCTTGGCGAACAAGCCTGGCCAGTATGATTCAAAGCTAACATTGGAAACCTTCAGGAAAGTTGCATTTTTTCAGACTATAGTTATTTGACTCACTAAGCGGGAAACTGGAGCTTCTTTATTGACAGGTAGAAATGGATCGAATGGGATTGGGATTAATTCTTTTTTTGGGTAAAGGGGAAACTACCCAGGTAAAATATAGGATTGGGATTAATTCTTTCGCTGCAGAACTACTATATCACATTCTTCTTGAGGTATCATTTTTTTATTTTTTATTTTTTGTTGTAATTTTGAATATTAAATTATATAGGTCGATTTGAATGTTTTGTGTTTCATTCTATGAATTTATTGCTTTTATTAATAGAATCAAGAGTGAAGCTGCTTCGATGAGGGCTTAATTAAGAGCTAAAATAAATCAGGTTTATCAAACGCGAATTACTCATAGAAAATAGTTACAAAATACGTTTATATGTTTTGTTTTAGGCCAATCGCTCTGTGTTGATGATATTCCCAGCTAGAATACACCCTGAACCACATATGTGATGGTGGAGCGTTTCAAGGGTGGATATAAGGGAACTTATAATATAAGTGGAATACCCTATAGGTTGTTGCAAAGCATGTGGCACATTGTTTTGTAAGAAAACGCTATGCATTAAGAGATTAGTATTTGTTATAGTGCATAACTGGAAAGTGTGAAAGTGTCATTTAAAGATAAGTCTAAGAATGTTATCATTCAGTTACACGTTTTTAAGGTTTTACAAACATTGTTGTATAATTATTTGTGCTCTTTACACGTAATTATCAGATAATCTTCTTCAAAACGCGATCTTATACATACTGTGCAAGCAATGCAAGCTGAACTACTTATTATGTGTTTTAATTTGGGTGCATAGTGCTGTTTTGGAAGGCTTGTTGAGACTGCTTTTAGGGTGTGTTTGGGATTATGTAGTGGCATAACTACTTTAGGGGGTGTTTGGTATGACTATGTTTGCAATTTCAGCAAGCTCACCACAACATAATTGATAGCAGTTGCTAATGAGGCCGGTGTAGGACATCCATAATCGGCATCAAGCTCACTACAACATACTTCAGATTACTTATTACCTACTATTGATACATAAATAAGTTAGATATGTACTTATAACTGTATTTTTATTTCTAATTGCCTAAATGCCTTCTTATGACTACATTTATTCCAGGCTTCCAGCCCTCCAAAAGCTGAGTCAGAGGTATCCAGGATATGATATTACTATAACCGCTTCATTTGGCTGCACAAATGTGATGGCAGTGAAGAGGATTCCCACTTACATTAAAGAGCAAATGTTGATAGCTGTGAAAGGATCAGAATTTGACACTCAGGTTGCGGAGATTTGGGTGTCGGTTGTTAATAAAGTAAATCAGTTGGGAAAAACGGGTTGTTTACACTTGCAGAAAGAGGGTATATACAAGCTAAACAGCAATCGGACTAAATAGATGTCTGTGAATCTGCAATGACACGTAAATGTGGGTTACTGGAGTGATATTGTAATTTTAAAGACAGTAGAATGCACTAGAATCCTGAACTGTAAATCTACGCAGTTTAATAGAACGGTATATAGTGATGAAATACGCTCGGGGCTTGGTTATAGTTATAGTAAATAAATATCCCATGTGCCAATTATAATTGTATGCAAAATGAATACTTTATTGGCACTAAATTGAATAATGACAAATTCCACGTGAACATGGATTTGGATTGTGCAATTCTATCTTGGTTGTTTACGTAGTAATACAATTATGAACGATACTTAGTTGGTTCGTCACATATTTGCTAGAAGGGATCACCTTCAGAGGCATCGGTACAATCCGCTGTTGGAGGCGTTTTCCCCACGGCGCCAGGTGAAAATGCCATTAGCCACAACGAGTGATGCGTTTTGGGTTGTCATGCCGAAATAGCCAGCGTGAGCCCACGCTGCCACAACTGCCCCGTTTCTAGCGTTTAACTTTTTTTTCTATCTTCTTTCTTTGGAACAAATCTCTGTGAAGTTTATGTTTTTTTTTCTTCTTTTTTTGCATGGGGCGAAAAAGGGAAAAAGAAGATAGGATAGATAGTTTAAAACAAATCTCTGTGAAGTTTATGTTTTGTTCTTTCTTTTTTTTGCAAATGGGCTTCCAAGGGAAATGGGGTTGAAAAGAAAATAAGCCGGAGAAATAACGAAATCTTTTTGGAGATGTATACAAAATTTTTTAAATGTAAACATTTAATTATATAATTTTGATTTAAATGTAAATATTTATTTATTAAAAATTAATTTAAATAAACAATATTTTTATAAAAAAAGTGGGGTTATCATAACGGCAAAAAGTGTGATTTAACTAAGAGTCACATTTTAGTTTTATGCTAAGGTTTGGTGTTATAAAAAATATGATGTGACATCACTTTTTGCCCACAGCACGCCGTGACTCAACCGTACCTCAAGCTCTTAAATTTAAATCATTTCCATTAAATTATCAAATCATCAAATAAACAATAATTTTGTAAACAATATGTACTTGCTCGATTTCGATGTTTCAAAATTTATCCCGTGAATTTTATGAGTCATAGAATTATTTGTTTTAAAATATCATATGTTTTTGAACGTCTATAAAACTATTTGTTCTTAGTTGCAACATTTATCTACTAACTTTTGATTACATCGTTATACAAAATTTATCTAGATTTTTACGTACATATTATGTCCAATGAATCATTACTATGTTAACACATTGCAAACCGATTTCATTCTTTTCCTGTAAAAATATCAAGGCCACACATTGCCTAATCTTGAATTGTTTCTATAGAGGCCCTTTTATCCATAGGAAACTATATGTCGTTGTCTCAAGGGTCAAAAGCAAGAAGAATTTGATTTCTTCTTTTTTGTGATAGAGATGATAAATACACAAATACAATGACCAACAGTTTGTACAAAAAAGCTTTATTTGGCAGTTTAACTAAAACCATATCTTTTGTAATGACAAATAATTTATTAACTTTTATTTCCTCTTATCAAATTATCATTCATTTCTTTTTTTCTTTACTTAACAAATAACTATAAATATTTTATGTTAGTCGTAATTTCTTAACCGTTAGTTAATTTATGTGTTGATTTGGAAAAGATAAATTTAAAACCAACATTTAGCTAAACAAAGAACTGCAAACGACAATTAAACGTCATACCCGCCCATTGGGCGGGTTTGGCAACTAGTATATATATATATATATATATATATATATATATATATATATATATATATATATATATATATATATATATATATATATATATATATATATATATATATATATATATATATATATATATATATATATATATATATATATATATATATATATATATATATATATATATATATATATATATATATATATATATATATGATACCTTGCTCCACAAAAGCGCGTTCATGTTACAAGAAGTAGACTATAAAGAATCAAATGTAGTTATCTTCAGCTCGTTGACACCAAAAATGATAATTAAGTAAAAATTTGCAAATCTGGTTGAATTAAAAAATTATAAATGTAAAATGTGACAATCCGTCAATTTGAGGTTGTTATTTTATTCTCAAGTATTATTTAAAAATCATTATTTTATTATTAAATTATGAACTCACTCACTTTGGGAAGAAATTAGGGTTTACGTCTTAAAGTAGCATCGATTACGTCTTGAATATTATTTTGGAAATTTTAATTTGTGTTGGTTCATAAACTCACAAATTTACGAGAAGAAATTAGGACTTACGTGCATAATTTAGCGACTTTTATGATTAAACCGGAAACCCTAGGTTTACGTATTTACGCTTTTGTGCTCCGTTTTTTATGAGACAATTTTTATTAGAATCATTTTGTGCCGTAGTTTCATAATTTATAAAAATATTTTTTGTAAATCGACCCGAGGGCACGTATACCGAGGAAACTAGAATCGAGGAAACTAGAATCGAGGAGTACCCGTAAATTAGTGGAGATGAGACAAGTGGGACACTTGTCCCACCCCCACTAAATAAGACGGTCAAGACAATCCACAACGCCATTTTGGTGTCAAGTTTATACAAGTCTTAGGACACTTGTCTTATACTTGTATTTTGCAAATCACTAAACCACCAAAAACCACTAGCTTTCTCTCACACACTTTCACATACATGAAAAAACTTTCTCCATCTCCCTTTTTCTCTCTATTGCCGTCCAAACACCACCATAAATCACCATATTCATCAAAATTTTAACCATAAACAAAGGTTATAATCAACATATGTTAAAGCCTACTTGAAAAGATGAAGGTTGGAGGTGATCATAACATGTAAAAAGGAGTTTGCATGGAGTTCAAGGGCTGATTTCTAGAGTATGTTCATCTACTTGGAGGTTTCTAAAAGTGGTCTTGCTAAGATCATAAGATTTGGTGACAAGAACAAGTCTTGTTCATCATAAATCTCATCTTTTCATTGTCTTGGTTGGTATAAGGATCATCTTCTTCCTATCACCCTAGTATTTTTGTAAAAGTTATTGTATATTTATTTCCAAATGTATATGTAATTGATCTATGAATGATTATCAAGTGATTATGTGGGTTTTTTGTGTTAATAGATTAGGTTAAAAAGGCTAAAATCAACAAGTAAAAATGTTAAAATCATGGTTAGACACATAGGCTGTATAAAACAGTAAGTATCAATATGATCACTTGCTAAAATGGCTTGGATTATTAAACATACATATGGATAAATAATTTTTACATATGTGGAGAGTTGGCCACTCAATGGAATCATTAAAATAAGCAAAATATGGCCAAAACACTTTTGTAGTACAAATCTGTATATTCTGTTTTGGACGAATTATTAAAAATACTTAGAGGCTGATTGAGAAGTAGCTATAAAGAGTTATTTGTATCACACATCATGTAGTTTATGTTGTTTAAATTTGAGGTTCTATCTTCTTGTAGAACTCAAGATATGACAAAAATGGTGGATTTGACTTTAGAAACCAGATTTCTTAATAAACTATATAATATAAAAAGAGCACTCAAAGTAAATACTATTATAAAATAAGTATATAAAGGCCACTAAATAATCATAACTATTATAAAATAAGTTGGTATACTATAAATAAATAAACATGGCATTTTATAAAAGTAAAACTCAAATGTTTTTCTAAAAACTACAAACTATATATATGTTTTACGTCTTTTCGGCTAAAACCGAAAGATTAACGCTTTCGCCAAATAAAACTTAGATGGTCGGACCCGTCTAATGTAACATTTTTATAACTCATATACTGATATGTAAACATAATTTACAAGTAAAAATCGACAAAACCGAGCTTTGTAACTAATGGACCATAATGGGCCAAATTATCCTTGTTGGACCACTAGGCACAACTAGTTTGGTTTAATGTTATTGGACTTACTCATGGGCTTAAACCACTTGGGCCCAACATATGAGTATGGGCCTGATCTTAAAACGATAAATAGACTAGTAAAATGATATTGGACTCTTAATGGGCTTATTTGGTCTTAATGTGTAAATGGGCTAAAACTAGTGTAACTAGTATGATAAGCCTAAGTTAACTAATACTAAACAACAAGTAATGTTGTGTAAGGAAATAAAACGCCACTTAGTCATCATGTTATGACATCATTAGATATACATAAAAACTTTATAAAGTAATTGGGCATAGCCTAAGACCGAGTATTATTTGTCTAGGTTTCCCATGATCGAGGCACGTACCATACATCCTAATTGCCGATAACCCACCTTCCCACACCAATGTGAGTTCATAGCCTCGCACTCTTTTAAATGTTTTATGAAATGTTCTATAAACCCGCGAGGGAGATAACATGCTAGTTTTGATAAAAATAGAACACAAGTATTCCCGATTGTATGCTTATTGATATGGAACGAATGATTATATGACCCAATGAATGAAATGAAATGGATTATTATTAGTTAATTTATGTCACTAAAAGTCTCATTAGCATGAATTGTGAACTACCGGGATTTGGTAGACGTTTATGCATATAATAGTACTATTTGGGGAAGATCACCCCAGTTCGCGCCTTGACGGTTGATCCCCGTCGTGCCACATTGATTGGAAAGTGAATTTATGTATGAGAGAATTTATATAAGCGTGATTATTGTGATGACACGTTGTTTTAGATGGGCAAACAGATTTCGGGCTAGCTACCCTAAATATATTATAGAAAGGTAACAATGTCATGCGGCTTGTAATAAGCCAACAATAATAACGATAAAGTAACTCTGAGGCTACGGTCTCAGAAATAGTGTATGATGAATGATGTGAATTACAATATATTGCCTGACTAGCAATATGGGGACTTACTTATTTTATACGTGTGTTCTGGTTTTACATAACGGTTTTATATAACGGTTTTTACTATACTTTAAACATCGTTATAAAACGTATTGTATGATTTACGACAATGGTTTGTATAACGGTTTTGAAGGCAAAGGCCTATATTATGATTTACGATAAAGATTCGTATAAAATGTCTTTGGCCTATTTATGGCCTACGACAAAGAATTGTACAAAATTATTTTCGGTAATGATTATATATCGGTGATATGTATTAATGGTTTTTATTAAACTATATTGATTCACTCGGCGTTTCGCTGACTTTTAACATGTTTTATCTCAGGTACTTGAAGGTAATTCTCGGGAAGACGACAAGAATTTATGGCCCGCATTTAACTAAAAGTTTCCATTCAAATGTTTTGTAAATTTGTAAGACATATATTGACCTGAGGACCTATGTAATTTGATATTCATGAATGGAAAATGATTTATTATTAAACGGCGCGATTTTTAAGCGTTTCTATGATTTGGGTAATGTGCTATCCCGTAACACCAACGACTCTTCCGCTGAATTAAAGTATGAATATTTAGGGGTGTTACAGTTTGGTACCAGAGCTCTCGTTATAGAGAACGAAGATTTTTAAAACCAATGTTTTGATTAAAACATTTCAAAAACCTTTTAATATAAATATTTTTAATAAATATTTTGAGTAAAATGTTTAAAAATCTTTTGACTATAATGGTGCCGAAGAATTCCCGAGACCGACAAGGCCAGACTGAGAAGTGTTATTTTAATATATATATATATAACTTGGATTATATATATATGTTGTAATTTGATTACATGATTATTTGATGATTATTTTATTACTTATACGAGATATTTATACGACGTAGATTGTCACAAGGAACCCTAACTCCCTAGCAAATCAAATCTAGCTATTCTAGATCTAAACCAAGTTGTGGATGTTTATGATCCCAACAAAATGGTTGATATTCGTAGAAATGTTGATATTAGTTGATTGTGATATTGAAGATGAATTGTCGAGATTGAATCTGATATCGATGTCATGACGATCTTTCCTTATAGAGTGGAGTTTGACAAAACCTTACCACCTAGAAAGGTGTCATCTGATTCGGTGTCACCCAATTCTTAAATTTGAAATCGAATAGGTAAATGTTACACCTGAGGCTGTCATTGGAACCATTACCCAAAAGCCTTATGCCACTAGTATCTTTCCGAGAAGTCTAATTGAATGTGTGAGTCATTTCATACTAGTGACTCATTTGATAACTATTGTTGTAAGAGCTATAGGATTGGAAATTAAGTGTTGTTCATATCGAGCTTTTATTGCCCTTTCAAGGTCTAAGAATAAGGTTGAAAGTATTGGAGAATGAGGTAGGATGTCGCATTGAGTATAAGTTGGTTGAAACTTGAATAAAGTCAAATTTAACTCGTATGGAATACGAGATTGTTAAGAGGAAGTCGTTAAGTCCTGTGGTTGAATTATAAGGTTTTAAATGATTGTTGGTTCGTGTTAAGGGTTGTTCCTAGACCATTGTCCAATGACGAGGATGCCAAGTGTCCAAGAAATAAATTGAAGAAATCTTCTTCTGAATTGGGACCGATGGATCTTCCGGGACAGGTGGAACACCTAATGACTCTTGTAGATTAGTATTCATTGTGGTATCTTTTAAAATCCCTAACTTAACTGAGACATCAGTTGGTAGGATGAATCCTTGGAATTGTATGACATGGAAACACGTAATGTGTTCCGGTACAACTTTTGACTTGTTTGTGATTAATGAAAAGACTACCTTTGATTGCTAAATCCTACATGTATCGATGTTATCTTCTTTTCTTGATTCTTTCTAATATCCGCATTAGTGATGAAACAATTGAACAAGTACTCATTTCGGATAGAGTTGCGTTATAGATTGTTCTCTTTGTATTCCAGAGTGCCATCGAGGTCGTGAACCTCATGATTATTTGGCTAAGCTCATTTCCTATCATATTGTAATTAGTTCTTGGTGAACAACTCTTCATCACTCCTTTTGCAGATCACTCATTGTTTTTATAAGTAATGAAATACTATCTGGGGAAAATATGAAATTCTTATTTTCATATGAGTTATTTAAATCAGTACTATTAAGTAATTACTATCGAAACAAAAGTTTTTATTAAACATCTTGTAAATGGAAATGCTTTCATAGTGATGAACATTTCGGTATAATCATTTTATTTTTATTTCATATTTAGTCATGATATATATTTTAAACATGATGACAAAATTTTGACGAACTGAGTATTGCACCGTTAATCCTAAAATTGTATATAGTTGCGCGCCTACGTATACTTTGGAAGGGACCATGCAAGACTGATTAGTAGTCACCATGAAATTGTTAATAAACACTACATTTTCTTTGAAATTGTGAAAGATTAAATTTTATGAGATCTGCAAGAAGTGAAAAAAAATAGGGACATATTGTTAGAGACACCTACATATGTGCCCGTACCATTTATTTTTCTGAATCGAATTTACTCATCGGTGGATATTGTCTTAATTGACAATTGATATCCCCTTCTCGTCCAATTCTCTCATGGTGAGATTCTTTGGAAAATTATCTAATTACCGAGTGTTGATACCTACTGGGTGTATCGACGTTCCTATCATTTCTTTTGACTAGATTCCATTTGAGTGACATAAGTAACGATCCGAGGTGCTTTCGAATGCGTACTCAAATCATGAAAACATGGGATATATTCATATTCGTTAATGTTTTCGTCTTTATCTGGTTTGAAATTCACTCGCGTAAATATGCGTTGACCTTACTCTTTTAATGTTAGCTATGTCTCTAGATATCCTTAAATTTGTGAAGGGTTATGAGATATTATTAGTCTTTTAAGAAGATCACATCTTATCAACGGTAATGAAACTGGAAAGTTGGTAGTGCCAGTAAAATTGATTGATTGATTATGACATAATGTCATTGTCTTAATTGATGGGAACTCGAGTAGAATTCCCCTAAAAGATAAGATGTTGATTATCAAAGGTGATTTAAATAATTCTCGTTGGGTGACCGTATCCTGCATTTGGGCTTGAAATTATACCATGAATGGTTATGAACTAGTCATATATCTTGTAATCTAGAAAGAACCTAAGGTGAATTAAATAAGAAAATGTTCCTGCTATCTGAAATTTTCTGAGGTATTTGCTGATGAATTACCTAGACTTCCGCCAATAAGGCAAGTTGAATTTGGTATTGATTATATTCCCGGTGCTGCACCTGTGGCATGTGCAATGTACGTCAGCACCATCTGAATCAAATGAGTTACCGTGCAACTAAGAGAGTTGTCGGAAAAAGCTTTTATTTTACCAAGCTCGTCATCACGAAGAGCCATGGTATTATCATTCCTTATATTTATTGATTACCGTGAACTAAGTAAATTGACGATCAAAATTTATATCCATTACCCAAGATGGAAGATTTGTTCGATCATTTACAAGGTTCTAGCGTATATTCATAAATTTGATCCACGTCATGGTTATCATCAACTTCGCGTCCGCAAAGAAGATTATCTATTCCAATTACTACATCCAGAACTCGTAATGAACATTATGAGTTTCATGTTATGTCGTTTGGATTGACCAATGCACATGTAGCATTCATAAATTTGGTGAATCACGTGTAGGCTGTAATTTGATGAATTCATGCTTGTGATCATTAAGGACCATTTGTTTGTTTCTAAGAATAAGAAGGAGTTAGTAATCATTTGTAGACTGCCCTGAGTTGGTCGAGTAGTGAAAACCTGTATCTTGAGTATTTATCATGTGATTTAAGGCTTGATCCTTTACATTATTTGACCATGTGATAAATGGTAGTGGAATCTATGATGACTCTTCAAAGATTAGAGCCATTAAGGCTTTGGGTTATACCAAAAAGGAAGTGCGAAGATATTTTGACAGATATTTATCAAAGGATTTTTAAGGAATTATTCCCTTATACCCAGATCATTTAACTAAACTCCCTTAGGAGTAGATGTTTGTGTATACCTCAAGACAACCTAGGAGGAATTGAGGAAAACATTTAAACCATGACTTGGAATTTGGAGCGACAGTTTTTGCTCCTCAACTAATAAAATTTTGACCAATGTTTAAACAAGGATTTTTAAACATTTACGGATCTTGTTAATTATTTTCAATAAATCAACAAAGATCGTGTTAACTAAATTCAAATTATTTTAAACATTTTTCTATAATTGGGCAAACTAAGAAATTTAAAAATTTTTACGTTTACGTTTCATAAATTAAATATTTATTATTTAATTACTTGTAATGTTTATCGATGTTTTAAACATCGGATTAACTAATAAAGATAATAGTTGAGACAAAATTAAAGAAAATATGAAGAAAGAATTTATGAGTGATTATGGTCATGATATTTAGTTCATCGGGGAAGGTGAATGTAGTTGCTGACGCATTATGTAGAAAGAATAGAGAACCAATTAAGATATGTTCCTTATTATTGACCATATACAATAAATTCTCCGAGCAAATTAAAAATGTATAAGCCGAGGCTTGTAAGAAGGATAAAATAGACAATGAAGGGTCTCCTGGCTAATGAGAACCACCAGAAATAGGATCCGATGACATTAAATGTTTAAAAGGTCGTTTGTGGTTGCCTAAATATGGAGGATTTTGAGATTTACTCATGTTAAAATCTCATAAGTTTAGATATTCTATTTATGCCATTTCCGGTAGAATGTATCTTTATCTAAGAAAGTTGTGCTGATGGCCAAATATAAAAGCAGACAACGCCACATATGTTGGTAAATGTCTAACTTTTGCGAAGGTCAAGGCTGAACACCAAAATCCATCAGGATTGCTTTTACAACTTATTATTATTCTTGTTGGGAAGTGGGATGGAATCACCATGGATTCTTATCATAAATCTTCAAAGGTCATCATCGGATTTGATTCGATTTGGGTCATCATCGACAGACTGACCAAATATACTACTATCGTTCCCGTTAATGATAGATTCTCGAAGGAGAAGTTGACTCTTTTGTATTTAAAGGAGTTGTGTAAGCATGGTGTGCCTGTATCGATCATCTCTATCAAGATACTCGCTTCGCATAGAATTTCTAGATATTCCTTCAAAAGTCATTGGGAACGAATCTTGATATGAGTACTTCTTACCACCCCAATCAAAGGGACAAGGTAAAGTAACGATACAAACACTAGAAGTCTTGTTTTATGTTTGAAAAATTGACCTTTGGTAATGAACAGGATAATCGCTTTCCTTTGGAGAGATTATCATTGATAATTATCGCATTAGGATCGAGAACGAACCTTGCGAGGATCTATATAAAGAAAAGTTTAAGAGCATCTGTAGGCAGGAGCTGGGATGGAAATACCCGACCCACGAGACCTGAAATGATTGTTGAAATTAAAATCTGATTATTGACTGCTAGTAGTGGGCAGGAGGTTATGTGAATATGAAATGTAGATCTTGAAGTGCAGGATGGGTAGCAAAACTATACCGAGATTTTTTCATCATGGAAGGATGAATGTATGATCTGAAAGATCATGGGAATCTAAGTCCCTGTTGTATGGGAGCATTGAGATAATATAAAGATTTGGTCTGAGAGGCATATAAGCTAGATCTACCCTAGGACTTCAAGGGCTGCATGAATTATGTTTCGTATAACAAACTTGATAAAATGTCTATCAAGTGAAAATCTGATTATTTCATAATGAAGTTTAGATCGGCAAAAAATTGCATTTCCTCAAAAACCCGTGGACATCATGGAGAGAGAAAGTGAGTCAACTTAAGCGCGATCGTATTCCCATTGTTATGATGGTGAAACTCGCATATTGTAATGAATTACACTTGAGAGAAAAGACCGAATGTGGAGGGAAAGCCACATGTCTTTGACTCTGTAAGAAGTGAGTAGTAAGATAAATTGATCTTTGAGGACAAAGATCCTCTTTAGGGGTAACTGCTGTGACAATCCGTCAATTTGAGGTTGTTATTTTATTCTCAAGTATTATTTAGAAATCATTATTTTATTATTAAATTATGAACTCACTCACTTTGGGAAGAATATAGGGTTTATGTCTTAAAGTAGCATCGACTACGTCTAAACCGGAGAACTCTACGTTACTGATAGGTGTGAAAACACCCATCCTTTTACCACTTAATTCTGGCTAAAACGAGATCAAAACGCGTATTTAATATCATTTGTTTGGAATTATGCGTGGTTTTTATGTTTATTGTGTTTTCAGAGCCAACCGGATGAATATTGAAGAAAACATGAGATTGCACGGGTTTTACCGAAGAAAAAGACTCAAGATGAAGTCTATTGTCCAAGAGATGCAAAAGATTTGAAGTCACTGGGCCTATTCGAAGATTTATCGAAGAAAAGGACCAAAGAGGGAAGATTTACATAAGTCGAAGAAACTCAAGTCTATTAAACGAAGAAATTAAAAGACGAGTTGAATTTAATCGACGACAAATCCCGAATCAGAATCGAAAACGTCAACTTTTCTGAAAAGACGAGAAGACAAGAAGAACGGGAGAAAGCCCACTCACCAACCAAAGGGAACACCTATATAAAGGGTTCCCCTCACACTTTTCATTCAGTTTTTTTTAGTTTTTCTTTCCCCTCTTTTTCTCCCTTTTCTGTTAGTAGTCATCACCAACACCACTAGGGTGTTTGGTGATTTTGATTTTTATTGTTCCAAGAATCTTGTAGTTTAATATTTGTTTTGTGATTGTTAAAAACCTTAATCATTCAATACATCAATCTTTCCATTTCATCTTGTTCATCTCCATCTATTTGGTTAAAAGTTTAAGTTCTTATTTGATTGATTTAATCTTTAAAAGTTGTTGGGTTTTATGTTTTTATTGATGGGATTTGTAGTTATTGGTTAGTATATCATTTGTGTTTAGCTTTATTTAAGTTTTGGTGAAAAACTTGGTGATTTTTGGCTTAAAATCGATTTCCCTGTTCTTCGGTAAAAGTACTGTTCTTGAGCATTCCCAGGTTCCGGATGAACAAAAGTTCCGGATGAACACAAAGTTCCGCATGAGTTAAGAAGTTCCGAATGAGTTTTCTTTTTTAAAAAAAGTTCCGAATGAGTTTTTATAAGTTTCGAATCAATTTATGTTAAAAAGTTCCGAGTCAGTTAAAAAGTTCCGGATGAATGTTCTGTCCAAATCTTCCGAATAAACTTCCGAGTCAAAAGTTCCGGACGAAAGTTCCGGATAAACTTCCGAACCAACTTCCGGATCAAAAGTTCCGAGTGAACTTCCGAATCAATCTTCCGAACGAAGTTCCGGATCAACTTCGAACAAAGTTCCGGGTGAAGTTCCGAGTGAAAGTTCCGGGTGAAAGTTCCGGGTGAAGTTCCGGATCAATCTTCCGAATCAACTTCCGAGTGAAAGTTCCGGATAAACTTCCGAGTGAAGGTTCCGAACGAAGTTCCGGATTAACAACTTCCGAATCAAGGTGACTTCCGAATCAATTTTCTTTGAGTATTTTTAAGTGTTACTGTTCCTTACTGTTTCTTCATTTTTACTTTATATTTTAATTCAAGTTTTTATTAATTGTTATTAATTTAATTGCTTTTAAATTTAAGTTTACATTTTCGTGCATTTAAACTTTTAGTAGATTAAAAATCCAAACCCCCTATTTGTCACCAAAAACAAATCATTCCACTTAGAATCAAGATCAATTCGAGAGGATATCGAGAGGAATATAGAACCCCATACAAAATGCAAGTATCAAATGGCGCCGCTGCCGGCTCTTCTCGTTAAGATCAACAGTTTTTTGTGAGAACTTGGATTTTAGGATCCGTTCACCGTGAACGTTACTTTTTCACAAAAAATTTCAAAAACCCTAAAAATATATAAAATTTTCAAAAATAAAAAAAAATTAAAAAACATAAAAACCAAAAATATTTTTGCTTTGTTTTTGTCTTGTTAGTTCTTTTGCAGGTGTATGCGCACTCGATCAACGTCTTATCAAGAGCTCGAGCCTCTCGATAACTTAGACATGGCTGGTGTACAAAACAACAACAACATACAACCTCAAAACAATAATAACAATAACAACCCACCGTTCAACAACATGAATAATAACAACAACAATGAGCCTCTACCGGATAATCGCCCGATGATTGAACTTCTGCAAGCTCATGTAGATGGCAACACTGATCCAATTGTTATACCCACGTTTGCAGCCAACAATTTTGAGCTCAAATCCGGCTTTATCCAGATGGTCTCTGCTCAACCATTCTTGGGGCGTACCATTGATGATCCACATGACCACATCAAGAGATTCTCGCAACTCACCAATACGGTCAAATTCAATGGTGTTCCACAAAAGGTAATCCGTTTACAACTTTTTCCCTTTTCTTTAGAGGGACAAGCCCGACATTGGCTTGCTAAGGAACCACCACAGAGTATTCTTTCGTGGACGGATTTGGAAACCAAGTTTATCAATTACTTTTTCCCACCCTCTCGTACTACCGCTTTGCGGAATGAAATCATAAATTTTGAACAAAAGTACGATGAGTCTTTTAGTGAATCTTGGGACCGTTTTAAAGATCTTTTAAGAAAATGCCCACAACATGGTTTTACCAAAGTGCACCAAATTAACACTTTCTATAATGGTTTAAGCATGAATGACCAAGATTCACTAAACAGTGCCTCGGGGGGTAATCTTTTGGCTAAGACTTCCAATGCTGCTTGGGATATCATTGAGAATAAGTCTCGTGTGCAAACCAAGAGTGTGAGGACCAATGTCGCTAGTGCTAGTACTAGTGACAGCGACAAGCGAATTGACAAAATCACTACGCTTCTTGAATCGCTTGCTACCCAAACCGCCAGCAACACCAACAACATCAACGCTAGAAACGCTAAAGACGCTCAAGTCAATGCTGTTAGCCAACCATTCGAGATATGCGGGGGTCCTTGATACAATTTTTGTATGGGGTTCAATTAATCTCTCAGAATCCTCTCGAATTGATCTCGGTTCTAAGTGGAATGATTGTTCTTGGTTACTAAAAAAAGGGTTTGGTTTTCTAATCTACTAAATGTTAAATGCATGAAAATGTAAACTTAAATTTAAAGGCAATTATATTAATAACAGTTAATTAAATCTTAGAATTAAATATGAAATAGAAGTGAAGAAACAGTAATATTAAAGAAACAGTAACAATTAAAGATGCTCAAAAGAAAACTTATTCAGAAGTTACCCTTGATTCGGAACTTTTCACTCGGAACTTGGTTCAGAACTCTTGATTCGGAAGTTTATTCGGAACATTCAACTCATTCGGAAGTTTTGTTCATCCGGAACTTATTGCTCATTCGGAACTTTTAAAAATGACATTCATCCGGAACTTTTGGTTCATGCGGAAGTTTATTCGGAAGATTTAAAAGGAAGTTTATTCGAAACTTTTCAAAAACACATTCATTCGGAACTTTAAACTCATTCGGAACTTTCAGTTCATTCGGAAGATTTGTTCATCCGGAACTTTCAGTTCATTCGAAACTTTTAAAAAGGAATTCATTCGGAACTATCAACTCATGCGGAACTTGGGTTCATCCGGAAGTTTTTAGCTCATTCGGAAGTTTTTGGTTCATCCGGAAGTTTTTGGTTCATCCGGAACCTGGGAAACTCAAAAACAGAAACTTACCCGAAGAACAGGGAAAACGATTTTAATGCCAAAAATCACCAATTTTTTCACCGAATCTTAAATAAAACTAAACACAAAGCATCTACTAACCATAAACTACAAATCCCATCAACAAAAACACAAAACCCAACAACTTTTAAAGATCAAATCAATCTAATAAGAACTTAAGAACTTGAAAAGAAAGATGATGATGAACAAGATGAAATGGAAAGATTAAACAAGAACTTGTATTGAATGATTAATGTTTTAACAATCACTAAACAAGGATGAAATTACAAGATTGAAAATCAAAGATCAAAATCACCAAACACCCTAGTGGTGTTGGTGATGCTACGAAACAGAAAAGAGAAAAAGAAGGAAAGAAAAAAACTAAAAACTTGATGCAAAGTGTGTGAGGGGAACCCTTTATATAGGTGTTCCCTTTGGTTGGTGAGTGGGATTTCTCCCGTTCTTCTTGTCTTCTCGTCTTTTCAGAAAAGTTGACGTTTTCGATTCTGATTCGGGATTTGTCGTCGATTAAATTCAACTCGTCTTTTAATTTCTTCGTTTAATAGACTTGAGTTTCTTCGACTAATGTAAATCTTCCATCTTTGGTCCTTTTCTTCGATAAATCTTCGAATAGGCCCAGTGACTTCAAATCTTTTGCATCTCTTGGACAATAGACTTTATCTTGAGTCTTTTTCTTCGGTAAAACCCGTCCCATGTTTTCTCCATAATTCATCCGATTGGCTCTGAAAACACAATAAACACAAAAACCACGCTTAATTCCAAACAAATGATATTAAATACATGTTTTGGTCCCGTTTTAGCCAGAATTAAGTGGTAAAAGGATGGGTGTTTACACACCTATCAAATCCCCTACACTTAACCATTGCCATGCCCTCATGCAATGCTTAGTGATAAAGCAATTTTACACTTTTCTCATAATTAATCAACCTTGGCCTTATTCAAATACTACTAAACAAAAATTAAGGTACTAAAAGAAATTAACACTTTAAAGGAAACAAAAGGATAGAAAACCATTTTCACTTGAAAATAGCTTCATGGAAATAACTTGCAAAGAAATCAATGACTTACATTAGGGCTTTGGTGCTGCGAAGATTTATCACCCTAAAGTTTCACGTTCCCCAAACTAAGCTTAAAAACGAGATCATTGTTATTATAAGTTAGTAAATCAAACATTTACACACATGGCTTAATTATACGCTTAAACTCCCTTATTCCTAGGTGTATCTCTTATATTTTATTTTTGTCTTAGAATGATCATGAAGATGCATTTTTGGACTTATTTTGATAGTTTATTAAGGCTGAAAGCAAAGTAGGACGATTTGATCAATAGTTAGCTAAAGGACAAAATCTCTTAAAACTGCTTCTCGGGATATCAAAAAGTTCATATCTTGGCATAACTCGGTTCACGATTTGAGACCTTTCTCGGGCCGATATTTGGCATGTACTTCATACTTCATATCTTGAGAGACGTGCTTGAGATAATGGTCTTCTCATCGTTCATAGAGTTTCTTAACTTGGAGACTTTTGATAGGTACTCCAACTTTGTTGACCACGACTTCATGATTATTTCTTCAATCTCTATTTGGGATTTTGAGATACAACGATCCGCCTCCTTTTCGGACTTGGATCTATTTATCCTCATACCTTGTTAGGGTCTTTTCGGATAGACTTCTCCATGATCTTTATTGGAGTTGATTGCTTTTCGTCGTGAGTCTTGATCCTTCATATTAACTTTAGGAATAATGCTTTTCACATCACTTTGGATCTTTAACAATAAAATGGAATCCTCATGCCTTGTTAGGGCCTTTTCAGACTCGCCAATCTTCGCGCCCCGCTTCATAAGTTATGCCTTGGCTATGAACTCTTATCATTACCGAGCAACTTTTAAACGATCTTGGGCTAGAAGCTAAGTAACTTTTCAAATCGTACGACCTTACTTGTTGCAGATAAATTATTAGCAAGTGATGGGAGAATAGGCAAATAATTACACCAAGTGAGCTTGTGCAAGAATACCGACTTATAATTGACTCTATCATTTCTCGTCCTTCACAATTTAAAATCTCAAATAATGAGACTCGTGGATACTTAGCCTAATAAACCAATTAAGGTCTACATGGTTAAGGATACTAGCTAGAATAAACTTGGATAAGTCTATTCGGGTTGAGTCAAAATAAACGCAACGGGCCTAATATGTCAAAGATTTCAAAACTAGCTACACCACTTTATTAATATTATTGACTTTATTGCGGGATATATACATATGAAATCAACGATAAAAATTTAAAAATTCCGACTAAATGGCCAAAGTTAATAAAAATTTGAAAAATGTTGAAAAATATGATTTTCCGGTTAAATGAAGGCATTTTCATGGAAAAGTCCACTTAAAACTTCGATAGAAGTCCCCCTACACTTAAGATAAACATTGTCCTCAATGTTTAAGCATGTGGGAAAAGTCTCCCCTACACTTATGACATTGTGCACGTTGGTTAACTCAAGTTAAGGAAGAGACGACTAAAGTGATCAATTTCAAATGTGAGTATGAAGAAAATTAATCACGATAGTTGAGAGATAGAACCGGATTTCGGATAACACGGGAGCACGGTTCTTCAAAGATTCCAAGAGTGCACTTATCCCTGTAATCACATCACCACACAAAGACAAAGACCTATAGAGGTCGCCCTACACTTAGGAGGTTAAAACATAAAAGGATAGATACTCGGGCTGCCTCCCAAGGAGCGCTTGTTTTTGATAACCGAGTCACGAGCCTGACTCGACCCAAAATTAGTTCATGGGGAACGTGGTGAGGGATGGAATCACCTCCTGAGAGGTGTCCTCACCAAAGTACAACTTCACTCGTTGGCCATTCACCTTAAAATTCGGTCCATCAGGTTGAGCGAGCTCGAGAGTACCATATGGAAAAATTTGGGCAATGGTGAATGGGCCGGACCAACGAGATTTCAGCTTGCCCGAAAAGATTTTCAACCGAGAGTTAAAAAGTAAGACTTTGTCTCCAACATGGAACTCTCGGTTCTTAATCTTAGAGTCGTGAATGAGCTTAGTCCTTTCCTTATAGATCAAAGAATTTTCATAAGCCTCATTGCGGAGTTCATTGAGCTCATTGAGTTGGATCTTGCGTAGGTCACCAGCTTTGTTAATATCAAAATTAGCCCACTTCAAGGCCCAGTAAGCCTTGTGCTCCAACTCAATAAGGAGGTGGCACGCTTTCCCGTACACGAGACGATATGGTGTGCAACCAATCGGAGTCTTGTAAGCAGTACGGAAAGCCCACAAAGCATCATCAAGTTTATCAGCCCATGAGGCACGATGCTCTCCCACGGTTCTTTCCAGAATTCGCTTTAATCCTCGGTTGGATATTTCAGCCTGGCCATTAGTTTGTGGGTGGTAGGCTGTGGAAAGACGATGATTTACACCGTACTTAGCCATGACTCTAGCAAATTGGTCATTGCAAAAATGAGTCCCACGATCACTAATAATAGCACGAGGCACACCGAATCTAGCGAATAGAGCTTTTAAAAAGTTACAAACCACCCTTGCGTCATTAGTGGGTAAAGATTTGGCTTCAACCCACTTAGAAACGTAGTCAACGGCTACAAGGATGTATTTGTTTCCTTTAGAAGAAGGGAATGGCCCCATAAATTCGATACCCCAAACATCAAAGATTTCACATTCTTGAATGAAATTCTGAGGCATCTCGTCTTTATGTGTGATCGTGCCTTGTTTTTGGCAAACATCACATCGTTTAACCATATTGTGAGCGTCACAATATATGGTGGGCCAATAAAATCCCGAATCAAACACTTTTTTGGCGGTGTAGTTGGGACCAAAGTGACCACCAGTGGGTCCTTTGTGGCAAGCATCAAGGATTTTTAAAGCTGCCGGTCCATCAACACATCGGCGGATAATCAGGTCGGCACATTGTTTGAATAGGTAAGGGTCGTCCCAAAAGTAAGTCTTAATGTCGGTGAAGAACTTTTTCTTTTGTTGGGACGTCAACCCTTCCTTGAGAATTCCACCCGCTAAGTAGTTTGCAAAGTCCGCAAACCACGGGGTTGCATCAGAATTCGAATTGATATACATTAAGGTCTCCAAGGGAAAAGAATCATTGATCTCTTTGTTCGGATGATCCCCTTGGTAAGGATCCTCAAGTCTGCTGAGATGATCCGCGGCTAGGTTTTCAGCTCCTTTTTTATCGCGAATTTTGATTTTAAATTCCTGGAGCAGCAAAACCCAGCGAAGAAGTCTTGGTTTGGAATCTTGCTTTGTCAACAAGTACTTCAACGCGGAATGATCGGTATACACGATCGTGGTGGAAAGGACAAGATAGGGGCGAAATTTTTCAAAGGCATAGACAACAGCTAAAAGCTCTTTTTCGGTTGTCGTATAATGCAATTGTGCCCCTGTCATTGTCTTGCTAGCGTAATGGATCGGTTGGAAGTGTTTGTTCACTCTTTGTCCCAGAACCGCTCCAATAGCAAAGTCACTAGCATCGCACATCAACTCAAAGGGAAGCTCCCAATTAGGGGTAACCAAGACGGGTGCCTTAGTTAGCTTATCCTTAAGCGAGTTGAAGGCTTCAAGACACTCTTTGGAAAAGATAAAAGGGGTATCTTTTTCCAATAGGTGGGTCATCGGGCGAGCGATTTGAGAAAAATCTTTGATGAATCGACGGTAGAAGCCCGCATGACCCAGAAAACTTCTCACACCCTTCACGGTTGAAGGTGGAGGCAACTTGGCGATAACATCGACTTTAGCACGGTCTACTTCAAGACCGGCTTTGGAGATCTTGTGTCCTAGCACGATGCCTTCTTTTACCATAAAATGGCATTTTTCCCAATTCAGAACAAGGCGAGTGTCTTTGCACCGCTTAAGCATACGTTCCAAATTGGCAAGGCAAGAAGAGAAGGAATCCCCGAAGACCGAGAAATCATCCATGAAGACTTCCATGGTTTGTTCAACCACGTCATGGAAGATAGCTAACATGCACCTTTGGAAAGTCCCGGGGGCATTACATAAGCCAAAAGGCATTCGTTTGTAAGCAAATGTGCCATAGGGACAAGTGAATGTTGTCTTCTCTTGATCTTGGGGATCGATGGGTATTTGGAAATAACCCGAGAAACCATCAAGAAAGCAGTAATATTCATTACCCGCTAAGCGTTCAAGCATTTGGTCCATAAAAGGTAGAGGGAAATGATCCTTTCTCGTGGCATCATTGAGTTTGCGGTAGTCTATACAAACTCTCCACCCAGTAACGAGACGGGTAGAAATCAACTCGTTGTGTTCATTGGGAACAACGGTTATTCCGCCCTTCTTGGGCACACAATGGATTGGACTAACCCATGGTGAATCCGAAATAGGGTAAATCATACCCGCATCAAGAAGTTTGATAACCTCTGTTTTGATGACTTCATGTATTTTTGGATTCACCCTTCGTTAGCTTTGAATTGTGGGCTTAAAGTCGTCCTCCATGAGAATTTTGTGTGTGCAGAAGTGAGGATCAATTCCACGAATATCAGAAATTTTCCAAGCAATAGCCTTCTTGTGATCTTTAAGCACGGTGATAAGTCGGGCTATTTCTTCTTCCTTTAGGTCCTTAGCAATGATGACTGGCGACTTCTTCTCTTCTTCAAGGAATACATACTCAAGATGGGGCGGCAACTCCTTAAGTTCTAAATCCGGAGGATTTTCGACGGGAGGCGTATTCGAAGTCGAAGTATCGATAGCAATAACCGTGGGAGATGGAGGAGAAGGATTGTCTTCGTTGAGAAGGTTGTCAAAGAAATGCATGTCTTCATCCCCATCGGTGGGAGAATCATTAGTAGCTAAATTCACATCTCCCATGGTGTCTTCAAGATTGTTCCAAAACAAATCACTATCTCCAAATAGAGACAGTGATGAATCAATAGAGGCAACGGTTTCAACATTGGGAAGAGAGGTAGGAATACTTTTACAAGCATCTTTGAAGTGTTCTTCACAAGCCTCATCAAGAACGTCAATACAATTAACACTCTCGTTGGAATAAGGTTGTTTAGACAACTTTCCCATGTTGAAGACGATTTTATCGTCACCCACTCTCATGATAAGCTCACCGGCTTCAACATCGATGAGAGTGCGACCGGTCCTCAGGAATGGACGACCCACGATCAAGGGAACACGAGGGTCCATCTCGTAGTCGACGACGACGAAATCGGCAGGAAAAGTGAATTTGTCGACTCCTACAAAGACGTCTTCGGCTATCCCCACTGGATAAGCAACCGTACGGTTAGCTAATTCCAAAGTAATTTTGGTGGGGACTAGCTCAGGGAGAGATAATTGCTTCCAAACGCTTAGAGGCATAAGATTAATACTGGCACCTAGATCAGCTAGGGCCATGCAATTCTCTACTCCCGGGAAATTGCAAGGAATTAAGAAACGACCCGGATCACCAAGCTTGGTTGGCAATTTCCTTAGGAGCACTGCAGAGCAATTATCATTAAGTTGGGTGTTGGCAATATCAAGAAGTTTTTCCTTGTCGCTCAGAAGATCTTTAAACATTTTTGCATACTTAGGCATGTGAGCGAGAGCCTCAGCGAAGGAGATGTTAAAATTCAATTGTTTGAACATTTTAAGGAAGTTCGAAACCTGAATATCGTCCTTGCTTTTGAGCTTCTTTTTCCTCAACCTAGATGGATAAGGTATATTGGAAGAAGAGGAAGGCTTTGGGAGAATAGGATCACTCACATCCTTGGGCGATGGAGGGGTAGAAGTAGGAGGTGGAGAAATTGGGGAAGGAGAAGGATGAGGAATAGGAGCAGGTGACTCGTTCTCCTTAGTCACAATCACCGGTGGAGGTATAGGAAGCTCGGGTTCCTTGGTACCTTTGCCACTTCGAGTGGTGATTGCTTTCATCTCCCCTCTTGGATTCGCAACGGTGTTACTCGGAAGAGTACCCGAAGAAGAGGGTTGATTACCTTGGAAGAAACTAGCCATCATGTTCTTCAAGTCATTCGTTTGGCTATCCAACGTGTTTCTCATGTCAGCTCTCAGATCGTTCCCTTGTTTGACCAAGTCTGCTTTCAAGTTGCGCACTTCCTGTTGGAGATTATCCACGATCACATCGTTAGTCCTTATGTAGGTTCCAATGTCTTGATGTAATGCGGGGGTTTGGTTGGAAGGAGCATTGTATGCGGGTGGTTGATAAGCAGGTTGCTGGTAAACTTGGTTGTTTCGTTGAGGTGGTTGTTGTTGCTTGTGAGGAGGGATGTATGGTGTACGAGGTTGTTGTTGTTGTTGAGGAGGGCGATTGAGGTTTTGTTGTTGGTTTGGGTTGTTTGGAGGAAAACCGGGTGGTGAGAGGTAGTTGTTGGAGCGGTAGCTAAGCAAATTACGGTCACCTTGAGGTCTAGCTTGATAAGCAGGTTGAGGATAGGTGCCATAAGCTGCATTCACATTCTCAGCAGGGTAGTCTTGGGTGGCAGTACAAGTGGTGTAAGAGTGAGGACCCCCGCATATCTCGCATGGTTGGCTAACAACATTGACTTGAGCGTTTTTAGCGTTGTTGCTGTTGTTGTTGCTGACGGTGTGGGTAACAAGCGATTCAAGAAGCGTAGTGATTTTGTCCAGTCGCTTGTCGCTGTCACTAGTGCTAGCACTAGCGACATTGGTCCGAACACTCTTGGTTTGCACACGAGACTTATTCTCAATGATATCCCAAGCAGCATTGGAAGTCTTAGCCAAAAGATTACCCCCCGAGGCACTGTTTAGTGAATCTTGGTCACTCATGCTTAAACCATTGTAAAAAGTATTGATTTGATGTACTTTGGTAAAACCATGTTGTGGGCATTTTCTTAAAAGATCTTTAAAACGATCCCAAGATTCACTGAACGACTCATCGTACTTTTGTTCAAAATTTATTATTTCATTCCGCAAAGAGGTAGTACGAGAGGGTGGGAAAAAGTAATTGATAAACTTAGTTTCCAAATCCGTCCACGAGAGAATACTCTGTGGTGGTTCCTTAGCAAGCCAATGCCGGGCTTGTCCCTCTAAAGAAAAGGGAAAAAGTTGTAACCTGATAACCTCTTGTGGAACACCATTGAATTTGACCGTGTTGGTGAGTTGCAAGAATCTCTTGATATGGTCATGTGGGTCATCAATGGTACGCCCCAAGAATGGTTGAGCAGAGACCATCTGGATAAAGCCTGATTTTAGCTCAAAGTTGTTGGCTGCAATTGGTGGTATAACAATTGGATCAGTGTTGCCATCTACATGAGCTTGCATCAGTTCAATCATCGGGAGATTATCCGGAAGAGGCTCATTGTTGTTGTTATTATTCATGTTGTTGAAAGGTGGGTTGTTGTTGTTATTATTGTTGTTTTGAGGTGGTATGTTGTTGTTGTTTTGTACACCGGCCATGTCTGAGTGATCGAGAGGCTCGGGCTCTTGATAAGACGTGGATCGAGTGCGCATACACCTGCAAAAGAACGAACAAAGAAAAGCAAAGCAAAAATATTTTTGTTTTTTATGTTTTTAAATTTTTTTTTTGTATTTTTGAAAATTTTATATTTTTTATGATTTTTTGAAATTTTTTTATGAAAAAGTAACGTTCACGGGGAACGGATCCCAAAATCCAAGTTCTCACAAAAAACTTTTGATGTTAACGAGAAGAGCCGGCAGCGGCGCCATTTGATACAATGTTTTGTATGGGGTTCAATTAATCTCTCAGAATCCTCTCGAATTGATCTCGGTTCTAACTAGAATGATTGTTCTTGGTTACTAAAAAAAAGGGTTTGGTTTTCTAATCTACTAAATGTTAAATGCATGAAAATGTAAACTTAAATTTAAAGGCAATTATATTAATAACAGTTAATTAAATCTTAGAATTAAATATGAAATAGAAGTGAAGAAACAGTAATATTAAAGAAACAGTAACAATTAAAGATGCTCAAAAGAAAACTGATTCGGAAGTTACCCTTGATTCGGAACTTTTCACTCGGAACTTGGTTCGGAACTCTTGATTCGGAAGTTTATTCGGAACATTCAACTCATTCGGAAGTTTTGTTCATCCGGAACTTATTGCTCATTCGGAACTTTTAAAAATGACATTCATCCGGAACTTTTGGTTCATGCGGAAGTTTATTCGGAAGATTTAAAAGGAAGTTTATTCGGAACTTTTCAAAAACACATTCATTCGGAACTTTAAACTCATTCGGAACTTTCAGTTCATTCGGAAGATTTGTTCATCCGGAACTTTCAGTTCATTCGGAACTTTTAAAAAAGGAATTCATTCGGAACTATCAACTCATGCGGAACTTGGGTTCATCCGGAAGTTTTTAGCTCATTCGGAAGTTTTTGGTTCATCCGAAACTTTTTGGTTCATCCGGAACCTGGGAAACTCAAAAACAGAAACTTACCCGAAGAACAGGGAAAACGATTTTAATGCCAAAAATCACCAAGTTTTTCATCGAATCTTAAATAAAACTAAACACAAAGCATCTACTAACCATAAACTACAAATCCCATCAACAAAAACACAAAACCCAACAACTTTTAAAGATCAAATCAATCTAATAAGAACTTAAGAACTTGAAAAGAAAGATGATGATGAACAAGATGAAATGGAAAGATTAAACAAGAACTTGTATTGAATGATTAATGTTTTAACAATCACTAAACAAGGATGAAATTACAAGATTGAAAATCAAAGATCAAAATCACCAAACACCCTAGTGGTGTTGGTGATGCTACGAAACAAAAAAGAGAAAAAGAAGGAAAGAAAAAAACTAAAAACTCGATGCAAAGTGTGTGAGGGGAACCCTTTATATAGGTGTTCCCTTTGGTTGGTGAGTGGGCTTTCTCCCGTTCTTCTTGTCTTCTCGTCTTTTCAGAAAAGTTGACGTTTTCGATTCTGATTCGAGATTTGTCGTCGATTAAATTCAACTCGTCTTTTAATTTCTTCGTTTAATAGACTTGAGTTTCTTCGACTAATGTAAATCTTCCATCTTTGGTCCTTTTCTTCGATAAATCTTCGAATAGGCCCAGTGACTTCAAATCTTTTGCATCTCTTGGACAATAGACTTTATCTTGAGTCTTTTTCTTCGGTAAAACCCGTGCAATCCCATGTTTTCTCCATAATTCATCCGGTTGGCTCTGAAAACACAATAAACACAAAAACCACGCATAATTCCAAACAAATGATATTAAATACGTGTTTTGGTCCCGTTTTATCCAGAATTAAGTGGTAAAAGGATGGGTGTTTACACACCTATCAGTCCTCACTCTTACACCACTTGACTGCCACCCAAGACTACCCTTCTGAAAATGTGAATGCAGCTTATGGCACCTATCCTCAACCCGCTTATCAAGCTCGACCACAAGGTGACCGCAACTTGCTTAGCTACCGCTCTAACAATTATCTTTCCCCACCCGGTTTTCCTCCAAACAACCCAAACCAACAACAAAACCTCAATCGCCCTCCTCAACAACAACAACAACCTCGTACACCATACATACCACCTCACAAACAGCAACAACCACCTCAGAGAAACAACCAAGTTTACCAGCAACCTGCTTATCAACCACCCGCATACAATGCTCCTCCCAACCAACCCACCGCTCTTCACCAAGAAGTGGAAACTTATATGAGGACTAACGATGTGATCGTGGGAAATCTTCAGCGAGAAGTGCTCAACCTGAAAGCAGACCTGGTCAAACAAGGGAACGATCTGAGAGCTGACATGAGAAACACTTTGGATAGTCAAACGAATGACTTAAAGAACATGATGGCTAGTTTCTTCCAAGGTAATCAACCCTCTTCTTCGGTTACTATTCTGAGTAACACCGTTGCGAATCCAAGAGGGGAGATGAAAGCAATCACCACTCGTAGTGGCAAAGGTACCAAGGAACCCGAGCTTCCTATACCTCCACCGGTGATTGTGACTAAGGAGAATGAGTCACCTGCTCCTATTCCTCATCCTTCTCCATCCCCAATTTCTCCGCCTCTTCTTTCTACCCCTCCTCCACCCAAGGATGTGAGTGATCCTATTCTCCCGAAGCCTTCCTCTTCTTCCAATATACCTTATCCATCTAGGTTGAGGAAAGAGAAGCTCAAAAGCAAGGATGATATTCAGGTTTCGAACTTTCTTAAAATGTTTAAACAACTGAATTTCAATATCTCCTTCGCTGAGGCTCTCGCTCACATGCCTAAATACGCAAAACTGTTTAAAGATCTTCTGAGTGACAAGGAAAAGCTTCTCGATATTGCCAACACCCAACTTAATGAGAATTGCTCTGCAGTGCTCTTAAGGAAATTGCCAACCAAGCTTGGTGATCCGGGTCGTTTCTTAATCCCTTGCAATTTCTCGGGAGTAGAGAATTGCATGGCCCTAGCCGATCTAGGTGCCAGTATTAATCTAATGCCTCTAAGCGTTTGGAAGCAATTATCTATCCCTGAGCTAGTCCCCACCAAAATGACTTTGGAATTAGCTAACCGTACGGTTGCTTATCCAGTGGGGATAGCCGAAGACGTCTTTGTAGGAGTCGACAAATTCACTTTTCCTGCCGATTTCGTTGTCGTCGACTATGAGATGGACCCTCGTGTTCCCTTGATCGTGGGTCGTCCATTCCTGAGGACCGGTCGCACTCTCATCGATGTTGAAGCCGGTGAGCTTATCATGAGAGTGGGTGACGATAAAATCGTCTTCAACATGGGAAAGTTGTCTAAACAACCTTATTCATACGAGAGTGTTAATTGTATTGACGTTCTGGATGAGGCTTGTGAAGAACACTTTAATGATGCTTGTAAAAATATTCCTACCTCTCTTCCCAATGTTGAAACCGTTTCCTCTATTGATTCATCATTGTCTCTATTTGGAGATACTGATTTGTTTTGGAAAGACCTTGAAGCCACCATGGGAGATGTGAATTTAGCTAATGATGATTCTACCACCGATGGGGATGAAGACATGCATTTCTTTGAAAACCTTCTCAACGAAGACAGTCCTTCTCCTCCATCTCCCACGGTTATTGCTATCGATACTCCGACTTTAAAAACTCCTCCCATCGAACATCCTCCAGATTTAGAACTTAAGGAGTTGCCGCCCCATCTCGAGTATGTGTTCCTTGAAGAAGAGAAGAAGTCGCCAGTCATCATTGCTAAAGACTTGAAAGATGAAGAGAAAACTCGCCTCATCGCCGTGCTTAAAGATCATAAGAAGGCAATTGCTTGGAAAATTTCTGATATTCGCGGAATTGATCCTCACTTCTGCACACACAAAATTCTCATGGAGGACGACTTTAAGCCCACAATTCAAAGCCAACGAAGGGTGAATCCAAAAATCCATGAAGTCATCAAAACAGAGGTTATCAAACTTCTTGATGCGGGTATGATTTACCCTATTTCGGATTCACCATGGGTTAGTCCAGTCCATTGTGTGCCCAAGAAAGGCGGAATAACCGTTGTTCCCAATGAACACAACGAGTTGATTTCCACTCGTCTCGTTACTGGGTGGAGAGTTTGTATAGACTACCACAAACTCAATGATGCCACGAGAAAGGATCATTTCCCTCTACCTTTTATGGACCAAATGCTTGAATGTTTAGCGGGTAATGAATATTACTGCTTTCTTGATGGTTTCTCGGGTTATTTCCAAATACCCATCGATCCCCAAGATCAAGAGAAGACAACATTCACTTGTCCCTATGGCACTTTTGCTTACAAAAGAATGCCTTTTGGCTTATGCAATGCCCCCGGGACTTTCCAAAGGTGCATGTTGGCTATCTTCCATGACATGGTTGAACAAACCATGGAAGTCTTCATGGATGATTTCTCGGTCTTTGAGGATTCCTTCTCTTCTTGCCTTGCCAATTTGGAACGTATGCTTAAGCGGTGCGAAGACACTCGCCTTGTTCTGAATTGGGAAAAATGCCATTTTATGGTAAAAGAAGGCATCGTGCTAGGACACAAGATTTCCAAAGCAGGTCTTGAAGTGGACCGTGCTAAAGTTGATGTTATCGCTAAGTTGCCTCCACCTTCAACTGTGAAGGGTGTGAGAAGTTTCCTTGGTCATGCGGGTTTCTAACGTCGATTCATCAAAGATTTTTCTCAAATCGCTCGCCCGATGACCCACCTCTTGGAAAAAGATACTCCTTTTATCTTTTCCAAAGAGTGTCTTGAAGCCTTCAACTCGCTTAAGGATAAGCTAACTAAGGCACCCGTCTTGGTTACCCCTAATTGGGAGCTGCCTTTCGAGTTAATGTGCGATGCTAGCGATTTTGCTATTGGAGCGGTTCTGGGAAAAAGAGTGAACAAACACTTCCAACCAATCCATTACGCTAGCAAGACAATGACGGGGGCTCAATTGCATTACACGACAACCGAAAAAGAGCTTTTAGCTGTTGTCTATGCTTTTGAAAAGTTTCGCCCCTATCTTGTCCTTTCCACCACAATCGTTTACACCGATCATTCCGCGTTGAAGTACTTGTTGACAAAGCAAGATTCCAAACCAAGTCTTCTTCGCTGGGTTTTGCTTCTCCAAGAATTTAAAATCGAAATTCGCGATAAAAAAGGAGCGGAAAACCTAGCCGCGGATCATCTCAGTAGACTTGAGGATCCTTACCAGGGGGATCATCCAAACAAAGACATCAATGATTCTTTTCCCTTGGAGACCTTAATGTCTATCAATTCGAATTCTGATGAAACCCCGTGGTTTGCAGACATTGCAAACTACTTAGCGGGTGGAATTCTCAAGGAAGGGTTAACATCCCAACAAAAGAAAAAGTTCTTCAACGACATTAAGACTTACTTTTGGGATGACCCTTACCTATTCAAACAATGTGCCGACTTGATTATTCGCCGATGTGTTGATGGACCGGCAGCTTTAGAAATCCTTGATGCTTGCCACAAAGGACCCACCGGTGGTCACTTTGGTCCCAACTACACCGCCAAAAAAGTGTTTGACTCGGGATTTTATTGGCCCTCCATATATCGTGACGCTCACAATATGGTTAAACGATGTGATGCTTGCCAAAAACAAGGCAAGATCACACATAAAGACGAGATGCCTCAGAATTTTATTCAAGAATGTGAAATCTTTGATGTTTGGGGTATCGACTTTATGGGCCATTCCCTTCTTCTAAAGGAAACAAATACATCCTTGTCGTCGTTGACTACGTCTCCAAATGGGTTGAAGCCAAACCTTTACCCACTAATGACGCAAGGGTGGTTTGTAACTTTTTGAAATCTCTATTCGCTAGATTCGGTGTGCCTCGTGCCATTACTAGTGATCGTGGGACTCATTTTTGCAATGACCAATTTGCTAGAGTCAGGCTAAGTATGGTGTAAATCATCGTCTTTCCACAGCCTACCACCCACAAACTAATGGCCAGGCTGAAATATCCAACCGAGGACTAAAGCGAATTCTGGAAAGAACCGTGGGAGAGCATCGTCCGCATGGGCTGATAAACTTGATGATGCTTTGTGGGCTTTCCGTACCGCTTACAAGAATCCGATTGGTTGTACACCATATCGTCTCGTGTACGGAAAAGCATGCCACCTCCCCATTGAGTTGGAGCACAAGGCTTACTGGGCCTTGAAGTGGGCTAATTTTGATATCAACAAAGCCGGTGACCTACGCAAGATCCAAATCAATGAGCTGAACGAACTCCGTAATGAGGCTTATGAAAATTCTTTGATCTATAAGGAGAAGACTAAGCTCATTCACGACTCCAAGTCTTATAAACCGAGAGTTCCATGTTGGAGACAAAGTTTTACTCTTTAAATCTCGGTTGAAAATCTTTTCGGGCAAGCTGAAATCTCGTTGGTCCGGCCCATTCACCATTGCCCAAATTTTTCAATATGGTACTCTCGAGCTCGCTCAACCTAATGGACCTAATTTTAAGGTGAATGGCCAACGAGTGAAGTTGTACTTTGGTGAGGATATCTCTCAGGAGATGATTCCATCCCTCACCACGTTTCCCATGAACTAATTTTGGGTCGAGTCAGGCTCGTGACTCGGTTATCAAAAACAAGCGCTCCTCGGGAGGTAACCCGAGTATCTATCATTTTCTGTTTTTACCCCCTAAGTGTAGGGGGGCCTCTATAGGTTCTTTGTATTTGTGTGGTGATGTGATTACAGGGATAAGTGCACTCTTGGAACCTTTGAAGAACCGTGCGCCCGTGTTATCCGAAATCCGGTTCTATCTCTCAACTATCGTGATTCAATTTTCTTCATACTCTCTTTTGAAATTGATCACTTTAGTCGTCTCTTCCTTAACTTGAGTTAACCAACGTGCACAATGTCATAAGTGTAGGGGAGACTTTTCCCACATGCTTAAACATTGAGGACAATGTTTATCTTAAGTGTAGGGGGGACTTCTATCGAAGTTTTAAGTGGACTTTTCCATGAAAATGCCTTCATTTAACCGGAAAATCATCTTTTTCAACATTTTTCAAATTTTTAATTAACTTTGGCCTTTTAGTCGTAATTTTTAAATTTTTATCGTTGCTTTCATATGTATATATCCCGCAATAAAGTCAAAATTTTTAATAAAGTGGTGTAGCTAGTTTAGAAGTCTTTGACATATTAGGCCCGTTGCGTTTATTTTGACTCAACCCGAATAGACTTATCCAAGTTTATTCTAGCTAGTATCCTTAACCATGTAGACCTTAATTGGTTTATTAGGCTAAGTATCCACGAGTCTCATTACTTGAGATTTTAAATTGTGGAGGACGAGAAATGATAGAGTCAATTATAAGTCGGTATTCTTGCACAAGCTCACTTGGTGTAATTATTTGCCTATTCTCCCATCACTTGCTAATAAATTATCTGCAATAAGTAAGGTCGTACGATTTGAAAAGTTACTTAGCTTCTAGCCCAAGATCGTTTAAAAGTTGCTCGGTAATGATAAGAGTTCATAGCCAAGGCATAACTTATGAAGCGGGGCGTGAAGATTGGCGAGTCCGAAAAGGCCCTAACAAGGCATGAGGATTCCATTTTATTGCTAAAGATCCAAAGTGATGTGAAAAGCATTATTCCCAAAGTCAATATGAAGGATCAAGACTCACGACGAAAAGCAATCAACTCCCATAAAGATGATGGAGAAGTCTATCCGAAAAGACCCTAACAAGGTATGAGGATAAATAGATCCAAGTCCAAAAAGGAGGCGGATCGTTGTATCTCAAAATCCCAAATAGAGATTGAAGAAATAATCATGAAGTCGTGGTCAACAAAGTTGGAGTACCTCTCAAAAGTCTCCAAGTGAAGAAACTCTATGAACGATGAGAAGACCATTATCTCAAGCACGTCTCTCAAGATATGAAGTATGAAGTACATGCCAAATATCGGCCCGAGAAAGGTCTCAAATCGTGAACCGAGTTATGCCAAGATATGAACTTTTTGATATCCCGAGAAGCAGTTTTAAGAGATTTTGTCCTTTAGCTAACTATTGATCAAATCGTCCTGCTTTGCTTTCAGCCTAAATAAATTATCGAAATAAGTCCAAAAATGCATCTTCATGATCATTCTAAGACAAAAATAAAATATAAGAGATACACCTAGGAATAAGGGAGTTTAAGCATATAATTAAGCCATGTGTGTAAGTGTTTGATTTACTAACTTATAATAACAATGATCTCGTTTTTAAGCTTAGTTTGGGGAACGTGAAACTTGAGGATGATAAATCTTCGTAGCACCCAAGCCCTAATGTAAGTCATTGATCTCTTTGCAAGTTATTTCCATGTAGCTATTTTCAAGTGAGAATGGTTTTCTATCCTTTTGTTTCCTTTAAAGGTTAACTTCTTTTAGTACTTTAATTTTTGTTCAATAGTATTTTAATAAGGCCAAGGTTGATTGATTATGAGAAAAGTGTAAAATTGCTTTATCACTAAGCATTGCATGAGGGCATGGCAATGGTTAAGTGTAGGGGATTTGATAGGTGTGAAAACACCCATCCTTTTACCACTTAATTCTGGCTAAAACGAGACCAAAACGCGTATTTAATAGCATTTGTTTAGAATTATGCGTGGTTTTTGTGTTTATTGTGTTTTCAGAGCCAACCGGATGAATATTGAAGAAAACATGGGATTGCACGGGTTTTACCGAAGAAAAAGACTCAAGATGAAGTCTATTGTCCAAGAGATGCAAAATATTTGAAGTCACTGGGCCTATTCGAAGATTTATCGAAGAAAAGGACAAAAGAGGGAAGATTTACATAAGTCGAAGAAACTCAAGTCTATTAAACGAAGAAATTAAAAGACGAGTTGAATTTAATCGACGACAAATCCCGAGTCAGAATCGAAAACGTCAACTTTTCTGAAAAGACGAGAAGACAAGAAGAATGGGAGAAAGCCCACTCACCAACCAAAGGGAACACCTATATAAAGGGTTCCCCTCACACTTTTCATTCAGTTTTTTTTAGTTTTTCTTTCCCCTCTTTTTCTCCCTTTTCTGTTAGTAGTCATCACCAACACCACTAGGGTGTTTGGTGATTTTGATTTTTATTGTTCCAAGAATCTTGTAGTTTAATCTTTGTTTTGTGATTGTTAAAAACCTTAATCATTCAATACATCAATCTTTCCATTTCATCTTGTTCATCTCCATCTATTTGGTTAAAAGTTTAAGTTCTTATTTGATTGATTTAATCTTTAAAAGTTGTTGGGTTTTATGTTTTTATTGATGGGATTTGTAGTTATTGGTTAGTATATCATTTGTGTTTAGCTTTATTTAAGTTTTGGTGAAAAACTTGGTGATTTTTGGCTTAAAATCGATTTCCCTGTTCTTCGGTAAAAGTACTGTTCTTGAGCATTCCCAGGTTCCGGATGAACAAAAGTTCCGGATGAACACAAAGTTCCGCATGAGTTAAGAAGTTCCGAATGAGTTTTCTTTTTAAAAAAATTTCCGAATGAGTTTTTATAAGTTCCGAATCAATTTATGTTAAAAAGTTCCGAGTCAGTTAAAAAGTTCCCGATGAATGTTCTGTCCAAATCTTCCGAATAAACTTCCGAGTCAAAAGTTTCGGACGAAAGTTCCGGATAAACTTCCGAACCAACTTCCGGATCAAAAGTTCCGAGTGAACTTCCGAATCACCAACTTCCGAATCAATCTTCCGAACGAAGTTCCGGATCAACTTCCGAACAAAGTTCCGGGTGAAGTTCCGAGTGAAAGTTCCGGGTGAAAGTTCCGGGTGAAGTTCCGGATCAATCTTCCGAATCAACTTCCGAGTGAAAGTTCCGGATAAACTTCCGAGTGAAGGTTCCGAACGAAGTTCCGGATTAACAACTTCCGAATCAAGGTGACTTCCAAATCAATTTTCTTTGAGTATTTTTAAGTGTTACCGTTCCTTACTGTTTCTTCATTTTTACTTTATATTTTAATTCAAGTTTTTATTAATTGTTATTAATTTAATTGCTTTTAAATTTAAGTTTACGTTTTCGTGCATTTAAACTTTTAGTAGATTAAAAATCCAAACCCCCTATTTGTCACCAAAAACAAATCATTCCACTTAGAACCAAGATCAATTCGAGAGGATATCGAGAGGAATATAGAACCCCATACAAAATGCAAGTATCAGTTACGTGTTTATGTTTACATACTCCGTTTTTGTAACAGTCTGGCATTTCAGATAATAAATTTATTCTTGAATATTATTTTGGAAATTTTAATTTGAGTTGGTTCATAAACTCACAAATTTACGAGAAGAAATTAGGACTTACGTGCATAATTTAGCGACTTTTACGATTAAACCGGAAACCCTAGGTTTACGTATTTACGCTTTTGTGCTGCGTTTTTGATGAGACAATTTTTATTAGAATCGTTTTGTGCTGTAGTTTCATAATTTATAAAAACGTTTTTCGTAAATCGACCCGAGGGCACGTAAATCGAGGAAACTAGAATCGAGGAGTACCCGTAAATTAGTGTAGATAAGACAAGTGGGACACTTGTCCCACCCCACTAAATAAGACGACCAAGACAAGCCACGACACCATTTTGGTGTCAAGTTTATACAAGTCTTAGGACACTTGTCTTATACTTGTATTTTGCAAACCACTAAACCACCAAAAACCACTAGCTTTCTCTCACACACTTTCACATACATGCAAAAACTTTCTCCATCTCCCTTTCTCTCTCTATTTCCGTCCAAACACCACCATAAATCACCATATTCATTAAAATTTTAACCATAAACAAAGGCTATAATCAACATATGTTAAAGCCTACTTGAAAAGATGAAGATTGGAGGTGATCATAAAATGTAAAAAGGGTTTACATGGAGTTCAAGGGCTGATTTCAAGAGTATGTTCATCTACTTGGAGGTTTCTAAAAGTGCTCTTGCTAAGATCATAAGATTTGGTGACAAGAACAAGTCTTGTTCATCATAAATCTCATCTTTTCATCATCTTGGTTGGTATAAGGATCATCTTCTTCCTATCACCCTAGTATTTTTGTAAAAGTTATTGTATATTTATTTCCAAATCCATATGTAATAGATCTATGAATGATGATCAAGTGATTATGTGGGGTTTTTGTGTTAATAGATTAGGTTAAAAAGGCTAAAATCAACAAGTAAAAATGTTAAAATCATGGTTAGACGCATAGGCTGTATAAAACAGTAAGTATCAATATGATCACTTGGTAAAATGGCTTGGATTATTAAATATACAAATATATAAATGATTTTTACATACATGGAGAGGTGGCCACTCAATGGAATCATTAAAATGAGCAAGATATGGCCAAAACACTTTTGTAGTAAAAATCTGTATAGTCTGTTTTGGATGAATTATTAAAAATATTTAGAGGCTAATTGAGCAGTAGCTATAAAGATTTATTTGTAGCACACATCATGTAGTTTATGCTGTTTAAATTTGAGGTTCTATCTCCTTGTAGAACTCAAGATATGACAAAAATGGTGGATTTGACTTTATAAACCAGATTTCTTAATAAACTATATAATATAAAAAGAGCACTCAAAGTAAATACAATTATAATATAAGTATATAAAGTCCACTAAATAATAATAACTATTATAAAAAAAGTTGGTATACTATAAATAAATAAACATGGCATTTTATAAAAGTAAAACTCAAATGTTTTTCTAAAAACTACAAACTATATATATGTTTTACGTCTTTTCGGCTAAAACCGAAAGATTAACGTTTTCACCAAATAAAACTTAGATGGTCGGACCGTCTAATGTAACCGTTAGAAGTAATTAAAGTGATGGTCATATAATATATCGTTGCGAAGCTCGTGAAAATGTTATTTAATGATGTCGAGAGTTTTTAGTTGTTATTGTTTATGTAACGGGATTTAGTCCCGAACACACAAATGAGGAAGGCCTCCTAAACATTTGTAACACTCACAATTTTCGTATCGGTACACCAGAAGGGTCTTTTAGAGTGTTACGGGATAGCACAATAACTCCAATCATAGACAACACATAAAAATGGTTGTACAAGGTTCAACATACATTCATTCGATAAAAAGTTTTAAAGTGTACAACAGGTCCCAAATTATACAGGTCATTAAGTTTACAAAACATAGATCAAATGAACATTTTTAATATTTTGTGGGCCATCAGAGTCGATCTCCATCCGGATTACCTTCAAGCACCTGAGATAAAAACATGCAAAAATCATATCAGCGAATGCCGAGTGAATTCATAGAGTTTAATAAAACCGTTATATAAAACAATCGTTGAAATCAGAACACAAGTATAATATCGGAAGTAAGTCCTCGTATTGCTAGTCAGGCAATATATAAATCAAAGCATACATCTTAAACCGTCCATGAGATCGTAGCCTCAATATTACCATTATAGGTAATATTACTATCGTTATTATCATCGTTATCGTATTGTATTGAGATACATTTTAATACATTTGGATTATTATTAGCCGCATGACATTGTTACCTTACTATCACAACAACGGGCCGCGAACCCGACAAACAATTTTCCCATCTAAGTTAGCGTGTCGTCACAAAAATCACGCTATGTAAATCTTCTCATACATAAATTCGCTTACCAATCAATGTGGTACGACGGGGATCAACCATCAAGACGCGAACTGGGGTGATCGTCCCCAAATAGTACTATCATATGCATAAGCGTCTACCAAGTCCCGGTAGTTCACAATTCATGCTAATGGGACTTTGAGTGACATAACCTAACTAATAATAATCCTTTTTTATCTCGTTTATAGGGTCATAGCATCATTCGGGTCCATATCATTAAGCATACCATCGGGACTACTTGTGTTCTATTTTTATCAAAATCTAGCATGTTATCTCCCTCGCGGGTTTACAAATTATTTTATAAAACATTTAAAAGAGTACGAGGCTATGAACTCACGTTGATAATGAATGGCGGATTATCGGCTACGGGTGTGCTTCGGTCACGGAGACCTATATAAATAATAATCGGTCTTAGACTTTTGTCCAATGACTTTATCAAAATAGCAAATATACATATGATGATTTTGTACATATGATGATGATCAAGTGGGTTTATATATTCTTATTTACTCATTTTAGTGTTTATGTATTGGTAACTTTTTACTAGTTTACTAGTTTTACCTATTTACATGTTTTAAGTCCAATAAGCTTATTATAAGTTCTTTAACTTGTTTTAATCCATTTTATACTTGTATTATCAGTATTTATACTTTACATGTTGGGTCTAAATGGGTTAAGCCCAATAAGTAATTTTTATAAGTGTTTAACTTATTTAGTTATATTATTAGTCCAATATACTAACTTAGCTCGTTAATGTCCGTATGTCCTATAATTCGGGTTTTATCGGTTTTTACATGTATTAGATACTTATATATCAGTATATGACTTTTAAAAATTTTACATTAGACGGGTTTGATTGTCTAAGTTTTAATTGGCGAAAAACGTTAATTTTACGGTAATAGCCGAAAAAGTCGTAAAAATCATGTTTATAGTTTTTATAACTTATAAATCTTATTCAACTACCATTTTTATAAAGTGTCCATTTATTTAACCTTATACATATTTATATAAATGAAATTTATAAGTTAGTGGGTTTTAATTCCACATTTTATACTATATTATTTGAGTGCTTATATAATAGTATTAAACATTAATTCTTCAAAATCTGATTTTTAGTTTCATCTTCACCATTTTTATCATATCTAGAGTCCTACAATGAGTTAGAAGCTCATTTTTGAATGGCATGAACTTCATATTATGTGATACAATTAAGTTAGTTATAGGTATTGCTCATTCTATGTCTAACTATCCTTAACAGTCCCTACAAAACAGACTCTTCAGATTAGCACACTCATCTTGTTTTGATCATATCTCACTCATTTTGATGATTCCATTGCATGGCCAACTCTAACATGTGTATGACATCTTATACTTACTGTAAATGGATTCCACCATGCAATTTTATCAGTTTAAGTCTTGGTTACTTACTGTTTTTATACAGCCAACAATTTAAGCATGATTTTAGCCTTGTTTCTTATGGTTATTCATCTTTTTAAGCATATTTATCAGCACTTGGTCCCAACACAACATTTTTATCATCATATATTCATCATATACATATACAACAAGAAATAAAATACATTTGATCTTTACAAAAATAACAAGAGAAATGGAAAGGATGATCTTCTTTACCAACCAAGATTATATCTTGTTTTTGGAAGACAACAACTTGATGAACACCAAATATATCTCCAAGATCATCAATCACCAAGATAGTTTGTTGAGAAATTAGCCCTAGGACACAAGCAAATCACCTCCTTTGTTGTTAAAATGGCCACCAATCAATCAAGGCTTCAAGGGTTCTCCATAATATAGCTAGATAACATGTATCTTGTGGCTAGAAAAGATCAAATGGTGGTGTAGGATGGTGAAGTGGGACGGCAATGGGAGGAGTGGGAGAGAGTTTTTAAGTTGTTTTGCATGTATGAAATGGAAGGAATGGTTTAGCTAGTGGTTTTGTGGGATGAGTGGCTTCAAAATGAAGCTAAGTTACAAGTGTAGCTTAAGTTAGTGTAAGGATGCCACATCTTTGATGTGGTGTCCCTAGTTTGGCCGTCCCTTTAGATAGTGGGGTGGGATAAACTAGTTTTGTCCCATCCCGCTAATTTAGGGGTATTCCTCGATTCTAGTTTCCTCGATTTGCGTACCCTTGGATCGTTTTACGAAAAACGTTTTTATAAATTATGAATCAACGACACAATACGAATCTAATAAAATTCGTTTCATCAAAAACGGAGTTCAAAAACGTAAATACGTAATCCTAAGGTTTCCGGTTTAGTCGTAAAGGACGCTAAATTATGCACGTAAGCCCAAATTTAAATCCGTAAATTGTGAGTTCATCAACCAACACAAAAATAAGTTTCAAAATATTATACGAGAAAATAATTCACTACCTAAAAATGTTAGATTGTCAAAGCTTTTCCTCCTAAAAGGGATCAACGTCCTCGTGATCCATTTCATTTTGATATCCGTTTCTTATTGAAATCGAAGAGGTGCGGATATTTCTTACATATTTCATCCTCTCGTTCCCAAGTATATTCCGGTCCATGCTTTGAATTCCATCGGATCTTGACAATAGGTATCCGACTTTGTTTTAGTTGCTTTACCTCACGATCCATAACCTCTACGGGTTCTTCGATAAAATGCAACTTCCCATCTATTCGAACCTTATCCAACGAAATTTTCTCATCACTCACTGCTAGACATTTCTTCAAATTAGATACATGGAATGTGTTGTGAACACCATGAAGTTCTGGGGGTAACTCTAGTTTGTATGCCACCGGACCTACTCTAGATAAAATCTTAAAGGGTCCAATGTAGCGGGGATTCAATTTTCCTCGCTTTCCAAATCTTATAACGCCTTTCCATGGTGATACTTTCAACATTACTCGGTCACCCACTTTAAACTCCATCGGCTTCCGCCGCACATCCGCGTAACTTTTCTGTCTACTACGGGCAGTCAACAACCTATTCTTAATCTGAACTATCATCTCCGTAGTCTCCCGGATCAATTCCGGTCCCGTGAGCTGGGTATCCCCAACTTCACTCCAACATACAGGAGATCTACACTTCCTACCATACAAAGCTTCAAACGATGCAGCCTTAATACTAGAATGGTAACTATTGTTATACGAAAACTCTGCTAAAGGCAAATGTTTATCCCAATTCTTACCAAAATCTAACACACAAGCTCTCAACATATCTTCTAGTGTTTGTATCGTTCTTTCACTCTGCCCATCAGTCTGGGGGTGATAAGCAGTGCTCATGTCGAGATTCGTTCCCAAAGATCTTTGGAGAGATTTCCAAAAATTCGATACGAATCTAGGATCTCGACCGGAATGAAGTGTGCTGATTTGGTCAGTCTGTCGATAATAACCCAAATCGAGTTGTTTCCAGATGATGTTCTAGGAAGCTTGGTGATTAAGTCCATCGTAATTCGCTCCCACTTCCATTCAGGAATCTTTGGCTGTTGAAGGAGTCCTGATGGCTTTTGATGTTCCGCTTTAACTCTAGCACAAGTCAAGCATTGAAGAACATACATGGCAATATCAGCTTTCATATTCGGCCACCAGTACAACTTCTTCAAATCATGGTACATCTTATCAGATCCCGGATGAATGGAATACTTAGATTTATGGGATTCTAACATAATCAAATCTCTTAAGCCTCCAAACTTAGGTATCCACATACGACCTCTTAAGCATTTCACTCCATCAGCTCTAACCTCTAAAGGATCTCCTTCTCCTCGGAACCCTTCATTAACAAAATTTTCTTTCTCACAGGCTTCTATTTGCGCATTTCTAATTTGCTCAGGCAAATTATTGTGCACGGTCAAGACTAGAGAACGTACCCTGATAGGCTCTCTATCTTTCCTACTTAATGCATCGGCAACAACATTGGCTTTTCCTGGGTGATATTTTATATCAAAATCATAATCACTTAACAACTCTATCCATCTTCGTTGCCTCATGTTCAATTCCTTTTGAACGAGAATATACTGTAGGCTTTTGTGATCGGTGAATACCGTACACTTGGTGCCATACAGATAATGTCTCAACAACCTAAGAGCAAAGACTACAGCTCCTAACTCAAGATCATGAGTAGTATAATTCTCCTCATTCTTCCTTAATTGCCTAGAAGCATAAGCTATCACTTTTTCTCGTTGCATCACAACAACTCCATAGCCTCTAAGAGATGCATCACAATACACTACAAAATCTTCACTCCTGTCGGGTAATGATAGAATTGGCGCACTACATAATTTTTGCTTCAACGTCTGAAATGCTCCATCTTCATCACTTCCCCAAACAAAAGGTTTATTCTTCTGGGTAAGCTTAGTCAAGGGTTTAGCTATTAAAGAAAATTCTTTAATGAATCGCCTATAATAGCCAGCCAATCCTAAGAACTATCGCACTTCCGTTGGCGTTGTCGGTGCAGACCAATTCTTAATGGCTTCAACCTTAGCAGGATCAACATGAATTCCATCTTTGTTAATCACATGACCAAGAAATTGCACATAATCTAACCAAAAATCACATTTCGAAAACTTAGCATACAACCTTTCATCCTTCAACAAATTCAAAATAATCCTTAAATGTTCTCTATGTTCATCTTCATTCTTAGAATAGATTAGAATATCGTCAATAAACACAATCACAAATTTATCCAAGTAGGGCTTGCACACTCGATTTATTAAATTCATGAAAACCGCAGGTGCGTTAGTTAACCCAAATGGCATTACTTGAAATTCATAATGTCCATAACGAGTTCTAAATGTAGTTATAGGAATATCTTCTTCACGGACGCGAAGTTGGTGATATCCTGACCGCAAATCTATCTTAGAATATACACTAGATGTAACACCCCCAAATTTATACAACTCAATACAGCGGAAGACTCGTTGGTGTTACGGGATAGCACATTACTCACATCATAGACAACACATAAAAATCGCGTCGTTTGATAATAAATCATTTCCATTCATAAATATCAAATTTACATCGGTCCCAAGTCATATTATTTCATACAAAGTTTTACAAAGTGTTTGAATGGAAATAAGTATTTAGGTGCGGGCCATGAATTCTTGTTGTCTTCCCGAGAATTACCTTCAAGTACCCGAGATAAAACATGTTAAAAGAAAAGGTCAGCGATAACGCCGAGTGAATTCATAGAGTTTAATAAATTCCATCAATATAATATCAGTATAGAAGTATTACTGAAAATCATTTTGTACCAATCGTTTTTATAGGCCATGAAATAGCCAAAATCATTTTATACAAATCTTCATCAAAATCATAATATAGGCGTCTGCCTTAAAAATCATTTTACGACCAAATATCGTAAAAACATCATACAATACGTCTTATGACGTTGTATGAAAATAAAAATCGTTATATGAATATGGTTATGAAAACCAAAACACGAACATAATATCAATAGTATGACCCTGTATTGCTAGTCAGGCAATACATCGTAATTCGGAGCGTCTAGTAGTATTTTGTTAGTTTGGATTATTATAAGCCGCATGACATTCTTACCTTACTAAACCAACAACGGGTAGCTAACCCGATACTCAATTTGCCCATCTAAAGTAGCGTGTCGTCACAAAGGTCACGCTATGGAAATCTTCTCATACATAAATTCGCTTACCAATCAATGTGGCACGACGGGGATCAACCGTCAAGGCGCGAACTGGGGTGATCGTCCCTAAATAGTACTATTAAATGCATAAGCGTCTACCAAATCCCGGTAGTTCACAATTCATGCTAATGGGACTTTTAGTGACATAACCTAAATTTAATAATCCATTTTATTTCATCTATCGGGTCCTTTAATCATTTATCGGGTCATATAATCTGGTCATACAATCATTCGGGTCCAAATCAATAAACGAACAATCGGGACAAATGGTGTCCTATTTTATAAAAACTAACATGTTATCTCCCTCGCGGGTTTATAAAACATTTCATAAAAACATTTAAAAGAGTGTGAGGCTATGAACTCACGTTGATGTGGGAAGGCGGGTTATCGGCAATTCGGACGTATGGTACGTGCTCCAATCACGGAAACCTAGACAAATAATACTCGTCTTAGACTCATGTCCAATGACTTTAAAAAAAATAACAATTATGTATGCATATGATGATTTTATATATATGATGATCAAGTGGGTTTACATATTCTCGTTTACTCATTTTAGTGTTATATGTCGGTAACTTTTATACTAGTTTACTAGCTTTACCTATTTACACGTTTTAAGTCCAATAAGCTTATTATAAGTTATTTAACTTGTTTTAATCCATTTTATACTTATATTATCAGTATTTAAACTTTACAAGTTGGTCCCAAATGGGTTAAGCCCAATAAGTTCTTTTTATAAGAGTTTAACTTATTTAGTCCAATTATTAGTCCAATATGTTTACTTAGCTCGTTAATGTCCGTATGTCCTATGGTTCGGGTTTTATCGGTTTTTACTTGTTATATATGTTTATATATCAGTATATGAGTTTTATAAAGTTTACATTAGACGGGTCCAACCGTCTAAGTTTTATTTGGCGGAAAACGTTAATTTTACGGTAATAGCCGAAAAAGTCGTAAAAATCAACTTTATAGTTTTTATTACTTATAAGTATTATTCCACTACCATTTTTATAATTTATACACTTATTTAACCTTTTACATATTTATATAAATAAAATCCATAAGTTACTGGGTTTTTATTTTACATTTTATACAATATAATTTTGAGTGCTTATATAATAATAATAAACATTAATTCTCAATATCTGATTTTTATTTTCATCTTCACCAAAACTGCCATATCTAGAGTTCTATATGGAGATAGAAGCTCAAAGTTTTATCACATAAACTACATGATATGTGCTCCATTTAACGCTACTATAGCTACTGTTGAATCATCCTCTAAGTATTTTCTAAAAATCGTCCAAAACAGTGAGCTCAAATTTATACCTTAAACTTGTTTTGATCATATCTCACTCATTACAATGATTCCATTGCATGGCCAACTCTCACATGTGTACAAGACCCATAGCTTACTGTATATTGATTCTACTTCATCATTTTATCAGTTAATGACATGTTTCTTTACTGTTTTATACAGCCAACAAATTTAAACAAGATTTTAGCCTTGTTTCTTATAGTTTTTCACCTTTTCAAGCATGTTTATCAACACAAAATCCCCACATAACATTTTTATCATCATATAATCATCATATACATATATAATAGGAAATAAAATACATGGTTACATAATCAAAAATAACAAGAGGATGAAGAGGACAATCTTTATACCACCAAGTTGATGTAGGTTGATCAAAACATGGATTTTGATGGAGAAACTTGTGCATAGCCAAGACCATCTTCAAGACCACCAATCTTCATAAACTCCTTGTGGAAAATCAGCCCCAAGACACCATGAATACTCCTCCTTGGATGTTATAATCACCACCATTCAAGAGAGCTTCAAGAGGGCTTCAACATATGTAGAAATAACAGGAGGTTTATGGTTAAATTTGATCAAAAGTGGTGGTTTAAGGGGAGATATGGGACGGCACAATTGAGAGCCAAGAGAGAGGGATTGTGGTTTTGCATGTTGGTAAATGAAGAAGTGGTTTTGAGTTTCTTGTTTTGTGGTAAGCTTAGCTTATAAAGTAAGCATAAGCTAACATGTGGAGTATTTTTTTATGAGGTTTTGACACCTCATGGTGATAGTGGCTTAATATGGCCGGTTTGGAGTGGGGGTGGGACAAGTGTCCCACTTGTCTCATCCCCATTTATTTACGGGTACTCCTCGATTCTAGTTTCCTCGATTTGCGTGCCCTCGGGTCGTTTTACGAAAAAACGTTTTTATAAATTATGAATCAACGGCACAAAACGAATCTAATAAAAATTGTTTCATCAAAAACGGAGTTCGAAAACGTAAATACGTAATCCTAAGGTTTCCGGTTTAGTCGTAAAGGACGTTAAAATAAAATCGTAAGTCCTAGTCTCTTCTCGTAAATTTGTGAATTTATGAACCAACACAAATTTAAAACTCCAAAATAATATTCACGGATAAATTTATTTTCTGAAATGTCGGACTGTCACCAAAGACGGTGTATGTAAACGTAAGCACGTAACGTTGAATCCTCCGGTTTAGACGTGGTCGATGTTACTTCAAGACGTAAATCCAAATTACTTCCCAAAAATAAGTGAGTTCATATTGTAACATTAAAATAATGTTTTCAAATAAATATTGAGAATAAAATATCAACCATAAATTGACGGATTGTCACAGCATTTACCCCTAAACAGGATCTTTGTCCTCAAAGATCATCTTACTACTCGCTTCTTATAGAGTTAAAGCCATGTGGGTATTTCCTCCACATTCGCTCTTTTCTCACAAGTGCAATTCATTACAATACGCGAGTTTCATCAAACATAACTACGGGAATAAGATCAGGCTAAATGTTGACTTACTTTCTCTATCCATGATGTTCACGGGTTTTTGATGAATGCAACTTTTCGCCGATCTAAGCTCTACTAAGAATAATCAGACTCTCACTTGATAGGTATTCCATCAAGTTCGATATACGAAACATAATTTACGCAGCTCTTGAAGTCCTAGGGTAGATCCAGCTTATATGCCTTTCAATCCCAACTTTTACATCATCTCAATGGTCCCATACAACGGGGACTTATATCCCATGATTTGTCAGATCATGAATTCATTTTTCCAAGGTTAAAAATTGTGGCATAACTTCGCTACCCATTTGGCACTTCAAGATCTACATTTCATATTCACATAACCTCTTGCCCACTATCGGCTGTCAATAATCAGATCCTAATTTCAACAATCATTTCAGATCTCGCAGGTCGGGTATTTTGTAAGGTTAGGTTCGCCATCATAGGAAACCTTAAACCTAAAAGACATGTCCAACTCCAATGGGTGTATGTCGGGTGTCTTCATCTCAACTCCTGCTTACAGATGCTCTAATATAGATCCTAACAAGATTAGATCTCGATCCTAATACGATAGTTATCAAGGATAATCTCTCCAAAGGAAAACGATTATACAGTCTATTACCAAAGGTCAATCATTCAAACATAAAATAACACTTATATTACTTTGTATCGTTACTTTACCTCGTCCCTTCGATTGGGGTGGTACATAGTACTCTCATCAAGGTTCGTTCTCAATGATTTTTGAGCAAATCTCTAGAAATTCGATGCGAAGCGAGGATCTTGATAAAGATGTTCGATACAGGCACACTATGTTTACATAACTCTTTTGCATTTATCATTAATGGGAATGATATTAGCAGATTTGGTCAGTCTGTCGACGATGAATTAAATCGAATCAAATTCAGATGATCACCTTTCCAATAGCTAGACGTTTACTAATGCATGAGGCGATGTCTGCCTTTATAATTGTCATCAGTACAACTTCTTCAGACAAAGATACTTTTAGTCATAAATGACATAAATAGAATACTTATACTTACAAATTCCAACATAACTATATCTCACAATCCTCCATATTTAGACAATCACAAGTGGTCTTTAAAACATTTAACGCCATCGGCTTCTTAATTCTAATGGTTCACATTAGACGCGAACTCCATTTATTATCTATATTATCCTTTTTATAAGCATCAGCTTTATTTTAAATTGTTCGACAATTTATTTTGCACATTCATTATTAAGAAATACATTCTAATTGGTTCTTTATCTTTTATACATAATGTGTCAGTAATTACGTTCACTTTCCTGATGAAATAAATATCATAACCGTATTTATTCAAAATTTCTTTCTTTATAATTTCTAAGTTTTAGTTTCGTCTTTACTATTATCTTTATCTATTTTACTCAATCTGACGTTTTAAAGTGTTGATAATTATTACAACTAATTAAATTGTTAGCCTCAAAATATTGAGTCAAACAAGAATGCTCGGTCATAGGTTTCTATTGTATTATTTATTAGAACGTTGTAATAAGTAGTTATTTAGTCGTGATTCATGGGCTTGGATTTAAACTAATTAAAGTCCAAAATACAAGCCCGGCCCAATATATAGTCCATTAAAGCCCGCATGTGGGTGGACTATATATACTACCCTCCTAGCATGTTAGGAGGGTTGATGGTCATTTGTATTTCTCACTTTTCTCTAATCTAATCTCACCAAGTTCACACACTTCTCTCTCTTTTCTCTCTCTAGTTTCTATCTCTAAAATTCATCTCATTTCTTCCTTTTCTTTCTTTAATTCGTGTATTAACATCACATATATTAGGGACAACAATTGGTATCAATCGCCACGGGGTAGATTTGTTATTGGTTGTTCTTCGTATATTTGATTCGTGTGATTTCTTCCATAAATCAACTCGAATTCAAATTTTTTTGTGGTTTTCGTGTTCTTTATCTTGCTACAAATCATCTATATACTTGTTGTAGAGATTTGGTTGTTTTGGTTTGGTAAAAATCATGAATTTGTTGCCTAAAAGTTGCTAACTTGTTGCCTAAAAGTTGCCAAAACTCGTTGCCTAAAAAGTTGGAAGAAAAAGCACCATTATTGCGACAGCTTGAATATAGGAAAGGTAAGTACGGTTTCGATCGCAATAACCCTAGGGTTTTACTTTGCGATCCGTATTGCGATAGCCCCCTTATTCCGATCTGGACATTCCGATCGTTATTGCGATCTGGATTGCGACGGTTAAGGCAATCTTGAAACGTTACTCTGCCCACTTTGCGACAGCCACATTACGACAGAATATTGCGATAGTACATTGCGATAGAATATTGCGACAGAAGGATATTGCGATAGGACATTGCGATCTGGGATTTCGATTGGTACATTGCGATCGAAAGGACATTCCGATCTAAACATTCCGACAACCTTCATTCCGATAGCACTTTCCGATGGATATTCCGATGACATGTTTTCGCTAAATTTTGTTTGAGTAATTTTTAGACTTAGCCACCATCTAGACTAGTTTCAGAATATCGTTTCCACGAAGATCAAAAAAAAAAAAAAAAAAAAAAAAAAAAAAAAAGTTAAAATTTTTTCGTCAAGTAAATTCAAATTTTTTCCATACTAGTTTTAGGACATTTCTAGCTCGATTTCAAATTTTGGCGATTACAAAATTTTTGGACTACCGTTTTAGTCGGACTGGAGAATTTATTGTCGGCCTGGAGAAAAATTGCAATTTTCGGAATTTAAACCACAACAACAATCACAACAAATCTACTTAAGATCCATATTCACTTCATCATTTCAGAGAATTTTGGGATGGATTCTACTGCAGAATATCGTGTGACGAACAACAACATCATGGTCGCGGGTAATAAAGAGAGACCACCAATGCTTGTGGCTGGTCGATATGCTCAATGGCAATCACGCTTTCTTCGCTATCTTGATACAAGACCTAATGGTGATGCCTTGAGACAATGTATTAACCATGGCCCATATGTTTTTTCTGAAATTGATGTTCCTTATACACCAGCCACAGACACATGTCCAGAAGTACCTGCAACAAAGAAAAAGGAAACTTTATCTGACCTTACACCCGAGAAACGTGCTTGGCATGATGCAGAAAAAGAAGCGATCTATATGATCCTAAGTGGAATTGGAGATGATATTTATTCCACAGTCGATGCATGTCCTACAGCACAAGAAATGTGGACGGCCATTGAACGCTTGCAACAAGGAGAGTCTCTCAACAAGCAAGATGTCAAAACAAACTTGTTTTGGAACTTTGGTAAGTTTACTGCATTGGATGGAGAATCAATTGAGTCCTATTATTCAAGATTTTACAAGATGATGAATGATATGACAAGAAACAACTTGGAAGTCTCCACCATGCAAGTCAATGTGCAATTTCTACAACAACTCTAACCAGAGTGGACACGTTTTGTCACTTTGGTGAAACAACAGAAGCAGTTAGACAAGGTAAACTATCACACTCTCTTTGATATCTTGAAACAATTTCAGCATGAAGCAAATGAGATTCGAGCTGAACGAGTGGCAAAGACGGCTAATCCACTTGCTTTATTAACTACCACTCAAAATGTCCAAGATCAACGATCTCATGCTCCTAAGCCATACTCTAGCCTATCATCCTCACCACGATATTCCACATCATCCAAGTCTTCATCATCCACAAGATCACGCGGCAAAGTACCAAGAGCACCTTCACCACCATCTGAGTCATCTTCAGGAGAAGATAGTGATGAAGATCAAGCTCAGAAGAATCATGAGATGAAACAACAAATTGCTTTCATTATGAAGACTTACCAGAAGATCTATAAACCCACCAACAACAATCTTCGAACATCATCTAACACAAAGAACCGATATGTTGCGAGTCCTCCAAGGTATGACACACGTCGACGTGGTGAAAGTCCTTCTAGGTATGATCGACATAATCCAACGCATGTTGAGGGTTCTGCAAGATATGATCGACAAACTGCAAAGTATGATACTCAGAGGATTGCTGCTGCTACTGGGAATAGGGAAACGGTTGGAAGTCAAGTGGTTCAGCAAAGCGGGATTCAATGTTTTAATTGCCAAGGCTTTGGGCATATGGCAAAGGAATGCAGGAAGCCGAAAAGGGTTAGAGACTCCAGCTATCACAAGAAAAGATGTTGCTATGCAAAAAGATGGAAGCAGGGGTCAAACTGTCAGCTGAGGAAGGAGCTATGCTTGATGACACTGATGATGAAGCCTCCGACCAGGAATTAGAAGCACATTACTCGTACATGGCACATGTTGAAGAAGTTCTCAAAGTCACTGAAGATGACAATGGTCCTATCTTTGACACTGAGCCAATCGATAAGGTACACACTACTGATGAATATAATGTGTTTGGTGATATTCCTGAGCATAGTGATCTACCCAATGCCATTAATGACACGTGTATGATGGAAACGGTTGATAGTAATACCACACCCGATTCATCAGACATGTGCAATAATGAGTCTGAGGATGATCAACATGCAAATGAATATGATGAAGAGGAACGTATTGCGCTTGCTAATTTAATTGCTACTTTACAAAAAGATGTCACTGAAAATAAAAAGAGTCAAAAGCAATTAAAGAAGGCAAACGCTACGCTCACTCAAAGTTTTGAAGAATGCAAAGCTGCTCTTATCAAATCTACTGAGATGACTGAAAGCTATAGAGATGAGCTCCTTCAGAAGACCAAAGAGCTTGAGGGGTACAAGGGAAGTGCGTTAAAAAGTCAAAAGGACGATTTTGAAAACAAATATAATACCACTCTTGAGTTATTAGCTAAAGAGAAACGTCAATATAATGTTTTCTTAATGGATGAACGTCAAAAAACGTACCTTGCCAATACCAAAGTTAATGAACTTGAACAAAAGCTCTCTATGACCACTACTGATTCTGCTAAAATTCTAGAGGATAAGAAACAAGAGGTAGATGCGTTAAAACAAGACTTCAAAAGTAGATATGATAAAGAAACCGAAAAAGTTACGCAACTAGAAGCACAAGTCGACTTTTTGAAGAACGTTGTTTATAAAACGCATGATTCTATTCAATCCGTAAGAATGCTAGCACCTCCATCGATGTTTAAGGGTCAAGCTAGCTTTGCAAGTCCTGAGTACCTTGCCAAAGCTCAAGCTGCGAACCCGCATCTTTATCTTGATGAGACTGAAAGGACAGATCTTGATTGCATGCCTCTAAGTGCCAATAGTGAAGAGACTGCCCTTTGGGATGCTGATAGTCAACCATCAGTTAATAAGGAGTTTGTGAAACCATATAATTATGCTTATGAGAATAGTCTTTATGGTCTGTTCCACAAACAAACTCAGAAATCTCGTGAGGAAGTATTTTTAGAATGCAGGCAAAAGAGAATTCAATGGAAGAAAGCGTTTGCCACTAAGAAAACAAACGTTTCTAAGTTCATCAACTACTTGCCCCTAGATGCTTCTAAAAGCAAGAGTAGGCAGATATTTGGGTTTCTTACTCATTACATAGATAATATTAAGTCCATTATTGATAATGATTGGAAACAACGACAAAATGACGAGTGGAAGAAACCAATTCCTCAAGACATAACTGTGCTTGTCAAACAAATCTTAATACCGAACGCGGCCACACTAAAAGAAAATGTTCTTAAATTCGAAAGCTTAATTCGGTCTGAAATGTTTGATGATTTACAATATGTTGAGTCTCTTGAGAAAGCAATTGATGATCTTCAAATGGACAAGTCCGCTTTCTCTGATGAATATGATTTACTCTTGCAAGAATGCGTTTCTAAAGATATTATGTGTGCTTATTTTACATCTTGTGCTGATATTGATGAATATTCTGAAGTTGCATGCCAATATCTTGATAAGATCAAAGAATGTGAACGTCTTGAAATTGAGCTTTCGAAACGGAAAGAAAATGTTGACAAAAAGGCTTTTGAGTTACTTCAACACAAAACTGATTTCCTTCAAAAACATTGTCATTCACTTGAACTTGCTTTGCAAAAAGATGTTGGTCGTTTTCCACATGATAATAAATTGCAAGAAAAACTTTCCCAAACATTTCGAGAAATGAATGAACAGAATTTGGAAATTAAAGGGTTGAAAGCTCAATTACAAGACAGGGACAGAGCGATAGCAGAGTTGCAGAAACTCATTGCTAAAATGGGTGGGAAAATTGTGGAACCTAGCATTAAGAAAAATGTTGTTAGACAACCCAATGCCTCTAAAGAGAATAGATCCTCTATCTTGGGAAAACCATCTGCTTTATCTAATTCCTCGTTTGCAAAACATGTGTTTGCCCCCAAGATGGATGGAAAGGAAAGGTTACCACAAGCTCAACCCATAAGGAATACTGTAGCACCAAGCGTTAAGCACAATAATGTGATTAAACCAGGGATGTATAGAATGCCCACTAAGCCCACAAACAAAGATACTCACTCGCCTCAGACTTCTAGAAACACTAATATTCGTGTGTCTTCTACTACAGGAATAGTCTCCACTACTAGTGTTAGCCGGCCTCAGCTTAAGAGCACTCAAGAGAATGATAAGGTCTGGAAACACAAGAATCAAGGGAAGATGAAGCAAGTAGAAGAACACCCTAGGATTTTCAATGTTTCTAAGAATAAAACGTCTGTAATCGCGTGTCATGACGATTTGAATGATTCAACTTTGAATGCTCTGAATGTGAAATTTGTTTGTGTCAAATGTGGCAAGTGTGCTAATGCTAATCATTATATGTGTGCTATAAATAAAGTCAAAGGCGTAGATACTAGAACTAAGAAGCAAGTTGCAATGCCTATTAGAGCTAGTAAACCCAAACGCAAAGTGAACCATTCTGGTGCAACCCCCACTAAGAAAAGTAATGCATCAGACTCCACCACTAAGAATCCTAGAAGCAAAATTAAGGAATTATATGAGTCTGCCAGTAAGTCTTGGAAATGGTGGTTTGCTAATCAATGTCCTCCCGGATATAAATGGATGCCAAAAGTTAGGACAGAAAATGTGAAAACGAGTGTTAGTTTGCCTTTAAATGTTGATAAGGACACTAATGATTCTACTATCACAACTACTGTGGTATCCAATTTAGCAAATGCTCCATCGTGTTCTAACTCTTCTGCAGGTGATACAAATAATTCTCTTCATAATGGACTCCGGATGCACGAAGCACATGACGGGGAATCTCAAGCTTCTAATTAACTTCGTGGAGAAGTTCCTAGGTACGGTCCGATTCGGAAATGATCAATTTGCACCGATCCTAGGATATGGAGATTTGGTTCAGGGGAATATCACGATTAAAAGGGTATACTACGTCGAAGGGCTCAATCACAATCTTTTCTCGGTTGGTCAATTCTGTGATGCGGATTTGGAAGTTGCTTTCAGAAAGAAGACATGTTTTGTTCGTGATTATGATGGGAATGACTTACTTACCGGTACACGGGGTACTGATCTTTACACAATTTCACTTCAAGACACAACTTCATCAACTCCAATTTGCTTCATGGCTAAAGCTTCAACGACTCAGGCATGGTTATGGCATCAACGTCTTTCTCATCTCAACTTTGATACCATTAACTTGCTTTCCAAGAAAGATATTGTGAGAGGCCTTCCAAGCTTGAAATTCATCAAGGATCATCTTTGTTCTTCTTGTGAACTTTGTAAAGCTAAACGTAGTAGCTTCAAAACAAAGACCACACCAAGCTCTAACGGACGGTTAGATCTTCTTCATATGGATCTATGTGGTCCCATGCGTGTTCAGAGTATCAATGGAAAGAAATATATTCTGGTAATTGTCGATGATTACTCAAGGTACACATGGACTCACTTCTTGAGGTCCAAGGATGAAACACTCGATGTTCTCATTAGCTTCCTTAAATTGATACAACGTGGTCTTCAAGCTCAAGTTAAAGTGGTTCGTACTGACAGAGGTACAGAATTTTTGAATTCAAATCTGAGAAAGTATTTTGAAGCCGAAGGGATTGAACATGAAACATCTATTGCTCGAACACCCGAACAAAACGGCGTTGTTGAAAGACGAAACCGTACTTTAGTTGAGGCTGCTCGAACATTACTATCCGCTTCAAAACTTCCACTATACTTTTGGGCCGAAGCCGTGTCAACCGCATGCTACACACAAAACCGCTCCTTAATTATCCCAAGACACGAAAAGACACCATATCACATAATTCATGATCGAAAACCTTCACTCAAACACCTTCATGTTTTTGGATGTACTTGTTACATTATACGAGATGGTGAAAATTTGGATAAGATGAAAGAAAAAGGTGATGCATGTATTCTTGTGGGATATGCAACTCAGTCTAAGGGATATAGAGTGTTCAACAAAAGAACAAAATTGATTGTCGAGACTATTCACATCCGATTCGATGAATCTCAAGAGATGGCATTTGAACAAAACAGTTTAAGTCCCGATCCACAACGACAAACGACTTCCGTTCACAACCGCACGGAACTCGAAACTCAAGACCACAGCAATGAACCGTCAAGTTCAACGCTGGTTCCCGAGAATGTTCCTAGAGCTGATATGACAGTCGACACGACCATTGAAGAGTTGGAAATGTTATATGGACCAATGTATGATGAATATTTCACGGGGGAGAAACAAGTTGTATCAAAGTCTTCCGCTGTCACTCATGATAAGAATGATGAAACCGATCATCGTCAACAACCAGATACAACTTTATCTACTTCAACACGGGTTGCTGCAGATTTACCTCCTCAGAATATTACTTCAACAATCGATCCTACAACATCCACAACTACTGTCATTGCTCCAGAGAACACAAATCAAGCAGACAATGCATTATCTGACGATGACGAATTCATCAACCCATTCGGTACACCGGTACACGAAACTGGAGAGTCTTCTACTCGCCATGTTGATCCGTCAAATATGCATACTTTCTATCAACGACATCCTTCAACACATCATTGGACCCGAGATCATCCTTTGGTTCATGTCATTGGAAACCCTTCACAGCCCGTTCGTACAAGACGACAGCTTGAAACCGATGGCGATGTTTGTATGTTCGCACTCGCCGTGAGTACTGCTGAACCGAAAAACATCAAAGAAGCCATGGCTGATCATGCTTGGATTGAATCGATGACGGATGAACTTCAACAGTTTGAAAGACTTAAAGTCTGGGAACTGGTTGACAGACCATACGATGTAACACCATTAAATCTTCGATGGATCTGGAAAAACAAGATGTATGAAGAAAACACGATCATCAAGAATAAATCTAGGCTAGTGGCTAAAGGGTATGGACAGAAAGAGGGTATTGATTTCGAAGAATCATTTGCACCAGTAGCTCGAATGGAAGCGGTCAGGATTTTTCTTGCTTATGCTGCACATAAGGGATTCATCGTTTATCAAATGGACGTAAAGACGGTGTTTCTTAACGGTCCTTTGAAGGAAGAAGTTTATGTCACGCAGCCGGAAGGATTCGTCAATCCTCATTATCCTGACAAGGTGTATCGTCTCCACAAAGCACTATACGGACTCAAGCAAGCTCCAAGGGCGTGGTACGACGAGCTCTCGAAATTTCTGGTCTCCAAAGGTTTCTCAAAAGGTTCCATTGATTTAACTTTGTTCACTTATAAATATGGGGATGACATTCTGCTTGTGCAAATTTATGTTGATGACATTATTTTCGGGTCTACAAACCCAAAACTTTCAAAATGGTTTGAAAAAGTAATGCACAGCAGATTTGAAATGTCTATGATGGGCGAACTAAAATTCTTTCTAGGAATTCAAGTTCACCAATCCCCAAGTGGTATCTTTATTAACCAAGCTAAGTATTGTCAAGAGATAATCACAAAGCATGGTATGACATCATGTGACCCCGTTGGGACACCGTTATCAACCACATCCCTAGATGCTGATTTGGAGGGATTACCCATAGATCAAACGAGATATCGTTCCATGATCGGGTCCCTCATGTACTTGACAGCAAGCAGACCTGATATTCATCATGCTACGTGTTATTGTGCACGATATCAAGCACGGCACACTGAAAAGCACCTCAAGGAGGTTAAACGGATCTTTCGGTACCTTAAGAATACCATTCACATGGGACTCTGGTATCCGAGGGAAACCGGTTTCTTTCTAACGGCCTATTCAGATTCTGATCATGCAGGGTGTCTTGATACACGTAAAAGTACTTCTGGTGGTGCACAATTTCTAGGTCAAGACAAGCTTGTGGGATGGTCTTCCAAGAAGCAGGATTGCACGTCACTTTCATCAGCCGAAGCGGAGTATGTGTCTCTATCTGCGTGTTGTGCTCAAGTTCTTTGGATGAGAACACAACTCACGGATTATGGCTTCCATTTTGATAAAGTACCTATGTACTGTGACTCAAAGTCTGCCATAGCCATCTCCTGCAATCCGGTACAGCATTCCCGCACGAAGCACATCGATGTCAGATACCACTTCATAAAGGAACAAGTTGAAAGAGGTATCGTTGAATTATACTTTGTTGGAACGGATTACCAATTAGCCGACTTGTTTACGAAAGCTCTGTCGAAAGATAGGTTTGAGTACCTCGTTAGGCAAATTGGTATGAGATGTTTGACTCCAGCAGACCTGGAGATTCTGGCAAAGGTGCCTGCTTGATTTATCTATCAAACATCAACTTGTAAATATCTTTGAAAAAGCAAAATACAAAAATATAAAACACATAAAAGCAAAACACAAAATTAAAAAATCATTCAAAATCCAAACATATTCTTCTCGACATGTCTTTCAGTATCGATAATATGGACGTGCCTAGAAATGTCGCTCAATAACGACACGGGTGTGTACATAAAGCTTGAATGAAAGTTGTAAATATTTTTCAAAACATGTCATTTCTTCTTTTAATAAAGGAAATTGTCTATTTTGGACAATATTTCCAAACAACGGGTAGAGCAATCTATCACGGGTTGAGCTTGTCACAAAACATTCAACGTTTTGAGCTCAACACAACGGCTTGTAATTACTTTCAGATTGCAACCCGGAACTATATTCACGGGGGAGTGTACGATTTCGTTCTCTTACCCTTAGCAAAAGAAGTTAAATCTTCTTACACTTGAGTGGATTCGTCAAGACATTCAAAGTCTATGAACTCAAGTTTATGCTTTAGAAAAACCTCTTCGACAAAAAGAATTGATTTTTCAAAAAGCGTTGAACACAATTTTTTCAAGAATTTTTCAATGATATTCAAAATCTTTCAAAAATTGTGTGTTCAACAACTCCCATCCTCAAAAAGCGAAATGTGGATCATATCCTCATAATGACAATTCAATTGGATCAATTTTTGAGGGGGAGCATTTTAAACTTCATGCAAAAGATTAACACATCTTTCTCCCGGAGATTTCAAGACTATTTTTCAAAATATATTTTAATCAAATTTGGTATCTCTAATATCAAAAGATTTTATATATTAGAGATAGGGGGAGAAAATGTGATTAAAATGTGATCTAATATAAGACTCAAGCACTTTCACTCTTACCTACATGTGCGAAACACTTTCGATTATCGATGCACATGTGAAGGGGGAGCATTTCTGAAACGACAAAACTAGCAAGGTGTTAAATGTTTTTCAAACACTTTGTTAGAATTTAAAGTGGTTTTCATGGTTACGATCAAATACCCACAACATCTTTAATTCACGACGTTATTGGTGTCAAAAGGGTGGTTAGGTTTAAGTCCTATGATCCAACCAGAACCGGAGGGATCTTCCCAGGGACAATCCAATAGATTATTAGAAGTCCTTAGGAAAGATGGAGTAGAATGTGAACGTAGCTGAATGCCGACTAAGTACTGATGCTAGCACTGGAACAATCACAACAAGGTGCTAGTAATGATGTCTTGGTAAGCATTGAAGGGGTTGAAGAATGAAAAAGAAATGTAAGGATAAAGGGTGTAAAGAAAGAAGCCCTCCATACAACTTAGGCAGAAACCGGGTCAACTCATCATGAAGACAAACTCATCATGGACCCAGTGATGTGAAGCACAACCCTTTCCTAGCTACTCAGGCTTCTCTCAAAAGAAGTTTGTTTTATTGTCACGGAGAACAACATGACTTCTATTGACTCTCTCACTCCGAGATAGTTGATATTGAATAGGTGGCATCTGCTCCAGCCTCCGACCACTAAAAGTGCACAAATAGAGTCTAGAGCCAAGAGATCAATCAAATCTCGTTAGGACACACGGATGAAGATCAAGAGAGTCCTACGCTATATCCTTGTGATATTGCTAGAACACTCAGAGTGATACTACTTAGTATTCACAATGATGAGTGGAAATCCTTCCAGTGTTAACATCAAACAGCACTGCGGTAGGTCATATGCAAGATTCTTTATGAATTGAACATGTGCAAAACTGAAAAGCAACAGTGGTTTGATTCTGTATTGATTCAAACTCGTTTCAGGTTTCTACGCAATATCTTTATGGTCTTGCCAGAACATTCAGAGTGATATTCATTAATATTCACAGTGACGAATGGAAATCCTTCTAGCGTCAACCTCAAACAGCGCTACGGTAGGTGACTTGTGAGATTCTTATGAATCAAACTTGTGTCAACTGGAAAGCAACAATGGTAAGATTCGTTAAGAATCAAACTTGTTCCAGGAATTTGAATTGACGACTTTAATCAAGCGGATATATATCCAATTGATTCACTCTTTATGTTCGCAGTCTTGCTTTGAGACGGTCGAGTAAAGAGAACGGCTAGTACAGCCGCGAAACCCTGTCAAGGAGATTCTTAATTGAATCTACCTGATCACAGGTACGATATTTAATATCGTATAACGGTCTTCACCGACCGGAGGTAAAACGCTACCGATTTAGGACGAATGTCAAAGCCATTCAGTCCGTGTCTATGTTTTGTCTCGAGAAGGTAGCGTCACGGTGTACACAACAAAGTCAATGATTCGGAAACCACATACTCATGCCTAAAGACATATTCAACAATTAACAGTGTGAGCATGTGGATGAAGACACAAGATCGCAAGATGGCAAAGACAAGTCAAGGATGATTTGAAGATCTCAAGCTTAAAGACAAAGTCGAAAGACAACGACAAAGGCTCAAAGATCACAGCATGAAGGAACAAGACTACGATTACACGTTCAAGACTCATTTATGACGAAATTCATAAATCTCCATTGGAATCCAAATATCAAAGAGGAATGACCTCACATTGGGGGAGATTGTTAGCCTCAAAATATTGAGTCAAACAAGAATGCTCGGTCATAGGTTTCTATTGTATTATTTATTAGAACGTTGTAATAAGTAGTTATTTAGTCGTGATTCACGGGCTTGGATTTAAACTAATTAAAGTCCAAAATACAAGCCCGGCCCAATATATAGTCCATTAAAGCCTGCATGTGGGTGGACTATATATACTACCCTCCTAGCATGTTAGGAGGGTGGATGGTCATTTGTATTTCTCACTTTTCTCTAATCTAATCTCACCAAGTTCACACACTTCTCTCTCTTTTCTCTCTCTAGTTTCTCTCTCTAAAATTCATCTCATTTCTTCCTTTTCTTTCTTTAATTCGTGTATTAACATCACATATATTAGGGACAACATAAATAATTATTAGTTAATTTTTATGAAGCGCAAACGTAAAAGTTTTAAATTTCTTAGTTCGACCAATTATATAAAATGTTCAAAAATAAATTTGAATTTAATTAACACGATTTTTGTTGATTTATCGAAAATAATTAATAGGATTCGTAAATGTTCGAAAAATCTTTGGTTATACTGTGGTCAAAATTTTCTTAGTTTGAAAAGCGTAAATTATCGTTTCAAATTTCAAGTCATGGTTCAAATGGTTTCCTCAATCCCTTTTAGGTTATCTTGAGGTATACACAAACATTTACCCCTAAACAGAATTTTAGTTAAATGGTTTGTGTATAAGGGAATAATCCCTTAAAATCCTTTGTTAAAACATTTGTCAAAATATATTTGCACTTTCTCTTTAGTATAACCCAAAGTCTTAAATGACTTCTAATTTTTGAAGAGTCAATTTATATTCCATTATCTATTAATCACACGGTTAAATCATGTAAAGGATTAAGTCTTTAATCACATGTTAATTATTCAAGGTACATGTTTTTTATCGTTCGGCCAAATTCAGGGCAATCTATAAATAATTATTAACTCATTCTTATTCTTATAATCAAATAAATGGTCCTTAATGATCGCAAGCATGAATTTATCAAATTACAGCCTACACACATGATTCACCAAATTTATGAATGCTACATGTGCATTAGTCAATCCAAACGACATCACGTGTAACTCATAATGTTCATTACAAGTACCGGATGTAGTGATTGGAATACATAATCTTTTCGCAGATGCGAAGTTGATGATAACCATGCCGTGGATCAAATTTCTAAAACATACGCTAAAACCTTGTAAATGATCGAACGAATCTTCCATTCCGAGTTATGGATATTGTTTTCGATTGTCAATTTACTCAGTTCACAGTAATTTATAAATATAAGGAATGATAACACCATAGCTCTTCATGATGACAGGCTTGGTAGAATAAAATCTTTCTCCGACAACTCTCTCAGTTGTACGGTAATTCCTTTAATTCAGATGGTGCTGACATACAGTGCTCAAGCCACAGGTGCAGCACCGGGAATAAAATCAATACCAAATTCAATCTTGCCTTAATGGCAAAAGTCTAGGTAATTCATCAACAAATACTTCCTAAAGTTTCAGATAACATTATCATCTTTTAATACATTTATTTTAAGTTCTTTCTAGATTATAATACCTATGACTAATTCACAATCATTCATGGTATAATTTTAAGTCTAAATACAGGATATGGTCATCCATCAAGAATTATTTAGATCACTTTTGATAATCAACATCTTATCATTTAGGGGAATTCAATTCGAGTTCTCGTCAATTAAGACAATGTCGTCATGTCATAATCAATCAATCCATTCTACTGGCACTATCAACTTTTCAGTTTTATTGCCGTCGATAAGATGTGAACTTCTCAAAAGACTAGTAATAACTCATAATCCTTCACAAATTCAAGGATATCAGGAGACATAACTACGATTAAAAGAGTAAGGTCAACGCATAATCTAGGCGAGAGAATTTCAAATCAGATACAGACGAACACATTTAACGAATATGAATATATCCCATGTTTTCATAATTTGAGTACGCAGTCGAAAGCTCCTCGGATCGTTACCCAGGTCATTCAAATGAAACCAAATCAAAAGAAATGTAGGAATGTCGATATATCCAGTCGGGTATCAACACTCGGTAATCAGATACTTTTCCTAAGAATCTCACTACGGGAGAATTGGACAAGAAAGATTTGTCAATTGTCAAATAAGACAATTTCCACAGATGAGTAAATTCGACTCAGAAGAATAGATGGCACGGGCACATATGTAGATGTCTCTAACATTATGTCCCTATTTTGCACTTCTTGCAGATCTCATAAAATTTAATTTTTCCACAATCTTCAAAGAAAATTTAATGTTTATTCATTAGTTTTATGGTGACTACTAATCAGTCTTGCATGGTCCATTCCAAATTGTATGTAGGCGCGCAACTATATACAATTTCAAGATTAACGATGCAATACTCAGTTCGTCAAAATTTTATCATCATGTTTATAATAAAAACATTTTCATGCTTAATTCTTAAATATGAATCAAAAATAAATTTACAAAGATTTTCTTTGTTATGAAAACAATTAAGTTTTCCAAGGTACTTTATAAACGACCTCATTTCGATAACAATCACTTATAAATCTCATTTTAAATAATCCATATGGTGATAAAAACCCAATTTTCCTCAAGGGATACTGTTTTAACTTATAAAAACAATTAGTGATCTGCAAAAGAGTGATGAAAAGTTGTTCACCAAGAACTAACTACAATATGATAGGAAATGAGCTTAGCCAAATAATCATGAGGTTCATGACCTCGATGGCACTCACGAAGAATGATTCACAACGTAACTCAAAACAAGATGAGTACTTGTTCAATGGTTGCATCACTAATGCGAACATTAGGAAGAGGCAAGAAAAGATAGATAACATCGATACATGTAGAATTTAGCAATCAAAGGTAGTCTTTTCATTAATCACAAACAAGTCAAATTGTACCGTAACACATTACGTGTCACTATGTCATACAATTCTCAGAACTCATCCTACCAACTGATATCTCAGTTAGTTAGGGATTTTTAAAAGATACCACAATGAATACTAATCTACAAGAGTCATTAGGTGTCCTGCCTGTCCCGGAAGATCCATCGGTCCCAATTCAAAAGAAGATTTCTTCAATTTATTTCTTGGACACTGGGCATCCTTGTTAGTGGACAATGGTCTAGGAACAACCTTTAACACAAACTAACAGTCATTTAAAACCTTATAATTCAATCACAGAACTTAACGACTTATATTAACAATCTCATATTCCATACGGGTTAAATTTTACTTTATTCAAGTTTCAACCAATTTTATACTCAATTCGATATCCTACCTCATTCTCCAATACTTTCAACCTTATTTTTAGACCTTAATAGGGCAATGAAAGCTCGATATGAACAACAATTAATTTCCAATCCTATATCTCTTACAACAACAATTATCAAATGAGTCACTAGTATGAGATGACTCATACATTCAATTAGACTTCTCGGAAAGGTATTAGTGGCATGAGGCTTTTGGGTAATGGTTCCAATGACAGCCTCAAGTGCAACATTCACCCTTTCGATTTCAATTTAAGAATTGGATGACAACGAATCAGATGACATCTTTCTAGGTGGTAATGTTTTGTCAAACTCCACTCTATAAGGAAAGATCGTCATGACATCAATATCAGTTTTAATCTCGCCAATTCTTTTTCAATATCACAATCAACTAATATCTACATTTCTACGAATATCAACCATTTGTTGGGATCATAGATATCCACAACTTGGTTTAGATCTAGGATAGCTAGAATTCCTACGAGAATAGCTTCGATTAATTTACTAGGGGATTTAGGGTTTCTTGTGACAATCTACGTCGTATAAATACCTCGTATAAATATCAAAATAATCATCAAACAATCATGTAATAAAATTACATCATATATATATATAATCCAAGTTATATATATATATATATATATATATTAAAATAACACTTCTCAGTCTGGCTTTGTCGGTAACTCGGGAACTCTTCGGCACCGTTATAGTCAAAAGATTTTTAGACATTTTTAGAAAAATGTTTTATGGTTAAAAGATTTTGAAATGTTTTATTCAAAACCTTGGTTTTAAAAATCTTTCGTTCTCTATAACGAGAGCTCTGATACCAAACTATAACACCCCCAAATTTATACAACTCAATACAGCGGAAGACTCGTTGGTGTTATGGGATAGCACATTACTCACATCATAGACAACGCATAAAAATTGTGTCGTTTAATAATAAATCATTTCCATTCATAAATATCAAATTTACATCAGTCCCAAGTCATATTATTTCATACAAAGTTTTACAAAGTGTTTGAATGGAAATAAGTATTTAGGTGAGGGCCATGAATTCTTGTTGTCTTCCCGAGAATTACCTTCAAGTACCTGAGATAAAACATGTTAAAAGAAAAGGTCAGCGATAACGCCGAGTGAATTCATAGAGTTTAATAAATTCCATCAATATAATCTCAGTATAGAAGTATTACTGAAAATCATTTTGTACCAATCGTTTTGATAGGCCATGAAATAGCCAAAATCATTTTATACAAATCTTCATCAAAATCATAATATAGGCGTCTGCCTTAAAAATCATTTTACGAGCCAATATCGTAAAACATCATACAATACGTCTTATGACGTTGTATGAAAATAAAAATCGTTATATGAATATGGTTATGAAAACCAAAACACGAACATAATATCAATAGTATGACCCTGTATTGCTAGTCAGGCAATACATCGTAATTCGGAGCGTCTAGTAGTATTTTGTTAGTTTGGATTATTATAAGCCGCATGACATTGTTACCTTACTAAACCAACAACGGGTAGCTAACCTGATACTCAATTTGCCCATCTAAAGTAGCGTGTCGTCACAAAGGTCATGCTATGGAAATCTTCTCATACATAAATTCGCTTACCAATCAATGTGGCACGACGGGGATCAACCGTCAAGGCGCGAACTGGGGTGATCGTCCCCAAATAGTACTATTAAATGCATAAGCGTCTACCAAATCCCGGTAGTTCACAATTCATGCTAATGGGACTTTTAGTGACATAACCTAACTTTAATAATCCATTTTATTTCATCTATCGGGTCCTTTAATCATTTATCGGGTCATACAATCGGGTCATACAATCATTCGGGTCCAAATCAATAAACAAACAATCGGGACAAATGGTGTCCTATTTTATAAAAACTAACATGTTATCTCCCTCGCGGGTTTATAAAACATTTCATAAAAACATTTAAAAGAGTGCGAGGCTATGAACTCACGTTGATGTGGGAAGGCAGGTTATCGGCAATTCGGACGTATGGTACGTGCTCCAATCACGGAAACCTAGACAAATAATACTCGTCTTAGACTCATGTCCAATGACTTTATAAAAATAAAAATTATGTATACATATGATGATTTTATATATATGATGATCAAGTGGGTTTACATATTCTCGTTTACTCATTTTAGTGTTATATGTCGGTAACTTTTATACTAGTTTACTAGCTTTACCTATTTACACGTTTTAAGTCCAATAAGCTTATTATAAGTTATTTAACTTGTTTTAATCCATTTTATACTTATATTATCAGTATTTAAACTTTACAAGTTGGGCCCAAATGGGTTAAGTCCAATAAGTTCTTTTTATAAGAGTTTAACTTATTTAGTCCAATTATTAGTCCAATATGTTTACTTAGCTCGTTAATGTCCGTATGTCCTATAGTTCGGGTTTTATCGGTTTTTACTTGTTATATATGTTTATATATCAGTATATGAGTTTTATAAAGTTTACATTAGACGGGTCCAACCGTCTAAGTTTTATTTGGCGGAAAACGTTAATTTTACGGTAATAGCCGAAAAAGTCGTAAAAATCAAGTTTATAGTTTTTATTACTTATAAGTATTATTCCACTACCATTTTTATAATTTATACACTTATTTAACCTTTTACATATTTATATAAATAAAATCCATAAGTTACTGGGTTTTTACTTTACATTTTATACAATATAATTTTGAGTGCTTATATAATAATAATAAACATTAATTCTCAAAATCTGATTTTTATTTTCATCTTCACCAAAACTACCATATCTAGAGTTCTATATGGAGATAGAAGCTCAAATATTTATCACATAAACTAAATGATATGTGCTCCATTTAACTCTTCTATAGCTACTATTGAATCATCCTCTAAGTATTTTCTAAAAATCGTCCAAACAGTGAACTCAGATTTGTACCTTAAACTTGTTTTGATCATATCTCACTCATTACAATGATTCCATTGCATGGACAACTCTCACATGTGTAAAAGACCCATAGCTTACTGTATATTGATTCTACTTCATCATTTTATCAGTTCATGACATGTTTCTTTACTGTTTTATACAACCAACAAATTTAAACAAGATTTTAGCCTTGTTTCTTATAGTTTTTCACCTTTTCAAGCATGTTTATCAACACCAAATCCCCACATAACATTTTTATCATCATATAATCATCATATACATATAAAATAGGAAATAAAATACATTGTTACATAATCAAAAATAACAAGAGGATGAGGAGGACAATCTTTATACCACCAAGTTGATGTAGGTTGATCAAAACATGGATTTTGATGGAGAAACTTTTGCATAGCTAAGACCATTTTCAAGACCACCAATCTTCATAAACTCCTTGTGGAAAATCAGCCCCAAGACACCATGAATACTCCTCCTTGGATGTTATAATCACGACCATTCAAGAGAGCTTCAAGAGGGCTTCAACATATGTAGAAATAACATGAGGTTTATGGTTAAATTTGATCAAAAGTGGTGGTTTAAGGGGAGATATGGGACGGCACAATTGAGAGCCAAGAGAGAGGGATTGTGGTTTTGCATGTTGGTAAATGAAGAAGTGGTTTTGAGTTTCTTGTTTTGTGGTAAGCTTAGCTTACAAAGTAAGCATAAGCTAACATGTGGAGTATTTGTTTATGAGGTTTTGACACCTCATGGTGATAGTGGCTTAATATGGACGGTTTGGAGTGGGGGTGGGACAAGTGTCCTACTTGTCTCATCCCCATTTATTTACGGGTACTCCTCGATTCTAGTTTCCTCGATTTGCGTGCCCTCGGATCGTTTTACGAAAAACGTTTTTATAAATTATGAATCAACAGCACAAAACGAATCTAATAAAAATTGTTTCATCAAAAACAGAGTTCGAAAACGTAAATACGTAATCCTAAGGTTTCCGGTTTAGTCATAAAGGACGTTAAAATAAAATCGTAAGTCCTAGTCTCTTCTCGTAAATTTGTGAATTTATGAACCAACACAAATTTAAAACTCCAAAATAATATTCACGGATAAATTTATTTTCTGAAATGTCGGACTGTCACCAAAGACGATGTATGTAAACGTAAGCACGTAACGTTGAATCCTCCGGTTTAGACGTGGTCGATGTTACTTCAAGACGTAAATCCAAATTACTTCCCAAAAATAAGTGAGTTCATATTGTAACGTTAAAATAATGTTTTCAAATAAATATTGAGAATAAAATATCAACCATAAATGGACGGATTGTCACACTAGATCCTTGTAGTTGATCAAACAAATCATCAATCCTAGGTAAAGGATATCGATTTTTAATTGTCAACTTATTCAGTTCCCTATAATCAATGCACATACGGAAAGATCCATCCTTCTTAACGAACAAGACTGGAGCTCCCCAAGGCGACGAGCTCGGTCGAATAAAACCTTTATCAGACAACTCCTTAAGTTGCTCAGATAACTCCTTTAATTCAGAAGGGGCTAATCGGTAAGGCGCACGTGCCACCGGTGCAGCACCAGGAATTAAATCGATTCGAAACTCTACTTGCCTTATCGGTGGAAATCCGGGTAAATCTTTAGGAAATACCTCAGGAAATTCACAAATAATAGGTACATCTTCCAATCGTTTCTCCTTAGACTCATTCCCGGTCACTTGAGCTAAGAATAATTCACAACCGTTCCTGATGTACTTTTGGACTTTAATACATGAAACGATTTTCAAACGGGATTCACCTCGATTACCATCAATTACTAACGTCCTATTCCTAAGAGGAATCTTAACCTTCTTCTCTCCACATAAAATAGTAGCATTATTCAACGACAACCAATCCATACCAATAATAATATCAAAACTACCTAATTCTATCAACATCAAATCAATCGGAAAGGAATAGTTCAAGAGATTTAAACAGCACCCTTCTAATAGCTTATTAGTTTTCACTAATTTACCATCAGCCAATTCCACCTCGTAACTGGTATTTATCTCAACAGGTTCAATGTCAATAAGGGCACTAAATTTAGTGGATACATAGCTCCTATCGGCACCCGAATCAAATAAAGCAACAACATAATGATTGTTGAGTAAAAACGTACCGGTAACGACATTCGGATCCTCTTTCTTCACCTCAATTGTTCCAAGTTGATAAACACCACCCTGGGGGTTTCTTCCAGGTACAATCGCTTTCAACTTGGGGAATTCTGATTTCCTATGACCTTCTTCATTACAGTTGAAGCAAATGGTTCCCTTCTTACACCTTTCAACCTTGTGTCCAAGCTTTCCGCAATTTCGGCACTTCCAGCAGTCGCCAGCATGCCTCTTGTTGCCACACTTAGGACATCTATCATCGTTGCGTGGTGTGTTGTTGGTAAGAGCATTTGCATTCCCCTTTCTCTAGTTCTGACGGCGATTGAAATTCTTCCTATTATCACCTCTATCTACACGATCACCGTCTCCCTTTCTTTTCTCACCAACACGGGCTTCATCTTCCCTATCCTGAATTATCTGTCCAATGAGTTGGTAAGCCATTCGAACAGCATCATCAATGGTCAGTGGTTTAGATGATGTCACGTCCCCCCGGATACTCTTGGTCAACCCTTTAATATATTGCTCAATTCGGATCTCTTCGGGTTCTACCAATCGAGAACATAGCAAGGCCAACTCATGGAATCGGTTTGTGTAACTATCAATGTCCACACCTTTCATTCTCAGATGAATCAACTCTTGTTCTAACCTAATGATCACACTACGGGGACAGAATTCCAAAGTCATCCACTTCTTAATTTCAGCCCAAGGAGTAGCATTAGCAACATCAATACCCATGAAAGCAATTCTCCCGTTCCACCAAGTCAACGCACGACCTTTAAGAGTAGCCATAACAAAAGTCACCTTGTCTTTCTCCTTACACTTACTAATCCGAAACACCGACTCAATCTTCTCAATCCACTGGCTTAATCCTACAGCACCTTCAGTTCCATTAAAAGGTAGAGGTTCACACTTCATGAACGTCACATAAGTACAACCACCAACTTCAGTGCATTAGTTCCAATTCCTCCTATATTTACTCCAGCATTAGCATTCACATTATTAGCACTCACATTCACATTAGTACCACCAATTCCACTACCGCCAGCTCCACTACCGCCAGCTCCACTACCGCCAGCTCCACTGCCGCCAGCTTCATTTCTAGCATTTGCTATAAATTCAGTCATAGATGCGGTAACTTGCTCCGTAATAATCCTACGTACATCATCCTCAGTCACAGCTTTCTTGGGCGGCATAGTTCTATAATTTCACAATTTCAAAGAATTAAGCATTCACCAATCGAGGGATTCATATAATATGGATTGAATTCATAATCAAGATACAAATAAGGCACAATATGGAATTCAAGAGAAGATACATATTTCATTCGATTTGAAACAAAAGCATTGTCTTAATTACATCCCATATCAAAGTTTCTAGCACTATACATACTCAAAATTTGTGCCAGGTCTACTACTAACAAGTCGGTTTAGTCAAAGCTACAAAAGTAAAAAAGATACAAAGGTCACTACTATACACAGACTGGTCTACTGAGAACCGCCATATGGTCCATCATCCATCGTCTTCTGTATCTTTGTCGGACGATCACTAGACACATCTTCAGCTGGGCGCTTACGGATCACTCCTCTTTCAACCATGTCAGCATAAAATCTACTATTCCAACCCACTGATATATTCAACTCCTTCTCAGCTTTCTCACGCATTGCACGAGCTACATTCAACTAAATCTCCATAGAATTCACCTTTTTCTTCATAGCAGCAAACTCACCACTTTCTAACACAGATAACCTCCTAAATGTCTCATTTAAACCACACTCTACATCAGTCAAATCTAAACTAAGCAATTCACGCTCTTTCTCACCAACCTTAGTCTTCGACTCCAAATAAGCAACATGAGTCTGAACAACACCTAATCCAATCTCTGTCATACTACTCTTAACACGGGAAGCATCTAGATCACGTCTCAAGGCCCATGGTGTAAGACCATCAATATGAGTAGCCTCTCGAGCACTAGACGACTCTCTTATTACACGTCTACGAGTAGCAATACCATCGGTACCGTCAGGTGCATTATCATCCTCATCCTCCTCTGATTCAGAATGACGATTCAGACATTTCATCCCTAGGTAGCTCAACCTCAGAATCAGACAAATAAACTGGTGGGGGTAAGGGCTCGCCTTCTGGAACATCATAAGGGTAAATAAGCTCGGCTTCCTCATCATCATCCACCTCATCGTGTATACCTATATCCTCCTCGACATCCTCGTCGTCAATCTCATCATCTAAATATCTAACCCAATATCATCATCATTCTCAATATCAACATTATCAATCTCATTTTCTACCATATCAACCTAAGGGGCAATCTGATCTCCTAGTCCTATCTCGGGCTCAAGATCCTCAAATGGTTCCTCCTCATCATCATCCATATCATAATCTACTAAGTCTAAATAAGGATCATCATCTACATTAGGTTCGGGAATAGCATGGTTCTCTATAGGAATATTAGGGTCAGCCATGACAATCTGCATTTATATATATATCTCGTATTAGGATAACATACTTATTAAACAATTACATACTGAAACCACGATATATACATATATATAAATTAAATTTTATATATCAAAATATATATCTTCTCAATAGGGCTTTTTCGTAACGTCGGGGATCTTTGGCACCGTTATAGTCAAAAGATTTTTAAAATATTTTCTCAAATGTTCATAGTTAAAAGATTTTGAAAAGTTTTGTTCAAAACCTTGGTTTTTAAAATCTTTTGTTCTCTATAACGAGAGCTCTGGTACCAAACTGTAACACTCTCAATTTTTGTGTCGGTACAGCGGAAGGATCTTTTAGAGTGTAACGGGATAGCATAATAACTCCAATCATAGACAACACATAAAAATGGTTGTACAAGGTTCAACATGTATTCATTCGATAAAAAGTTTTAAAGTGTAAAATAGGTCCCAAATTATACAGGTCATTAAGTTTACAAAACATAGATCGAATGAACATTTTTAATATTTTGTGGGCCATCAGAGTCGATCTCCATCCGGATTACCTTCAAGCACCTGAGATAAAAACATGCAAAAATCATATCAGCGAATGCCGAGTGAATTCATAGAGTTTAATAAAACCGTTATATAAAACAATCGTTGAAATCAGAACACAAGTATAACATCAAAAGTAAGTCCTCGTATTGCTAGTCAGGCAATATATAAATCAAAGCATACATCTTAAACCGTCCATGAGACCGTAGCCTCAATATTACCATTATAGGTAATATTATTATCGTTATTATCATCGTTATCGTATTGTATTGAAATACATTTTAATACATTTGGATTATTATTAGTCGCATGACATTGTTACCTTACTATCACAACAACGGGCCGCGAACCCGACAAATAATTTGCCCATCTAAGTTAGCGTGTCGTCACAAAAATCACGCTATGTAAATCTTCTCATACATAAATTCGCTTACCAATCAATGTGGTACGACGGAGATCAACCGTCAAGGCGCGAACTGGGGTGATCGACCCCAAATAGTACTATCATATGCATAAGCGTCTACCAAATCCTGTTAGTTCACAATTCATGCTAATGGGACTTTGAATGACATAACCTAACTACTAATAATCTTTTTTTTATCTCGTTTATAGGGTCATAAACATCATTCGGGTCCATATCATTAAGCATACCATCGGGACTATTTGTGTTCTATTTTTATCAAAATCTAGCATGTTATCTCCCTCGCGGGTTTACAAATCATTTTATAAAACATTTAAAAGAGTGCGAGGCTATGAACTCACGTTGATAATGAAAGGCAGATTATCGGCTACGGGCGTGCTTCAGTCACAAAAACCAATATAAATAATAATCGGTCTTAGACTTTTGTCCAATGACTTTATCAAAATAGTAAATATACATATGGTGATTTTGTACATATGATGATGATCAAGTGGGTTTATATATTCTTATTTACTCATTTTGGTGTTTATGTATTGGTAACTTTTTACTAGTTTACTAGTTTTACCTATTTACATGTTTTAAGTCCAATAAGCTTATTATAAGTTATTTAACTTTTTTTAATCCATTTTATACTTGTATTATCAGTATTTATACTTTACATGTTGGGTCCAAATGGGTTAAGCCCAATAAGTAATTTTTATAAGTGTTTAACTTATTTAGTTAAATTATTAGTCCAATATACTAACTTAGCTCGTTAATGTCCGTATGTCCTATAGTTCGGGTTTTATCGGTTTTTACTTGTATTAGATACTTATATATCAGTATATGACTTTTAAAAACTTTACATTAGACGGGTTTGATCGTCTAATATTTAATTGGCAAAAAACGTTAATTTTACGGTAATAGCCGAAAAAGTCGTAAAAATCATGTTTATAGTTTTTATAACTTATAAATCTTATTCAACTACCATTTTTATAAAGTGTCCATTTATTTAACCTTATATATATTTATATAAATAAAATTTATAAGTTAGTGGGTTTTAATTTCACATTTTATACTATATTATTTGAGTGCTTATATAATAGTATTAAACATTAATTCTTCAAAATCTGACTTTTAGTTTCATCTTCACTATTTTTTTCATATCTAGAGTTCTACAATGAGTTAGAAGCTCATTTTTTAATGGAATGAACTTCATATTATGTGCTACAATTAAATTAGTTATAGCTACTGCTCATTCTATGTCTAACTATCCTTAACAGTCCCTACAAAACAGACTGTTCAAATTAGCACACTCATCTTGTTTTGATCATATCTCACTCATTTTGATGATTCCATTGCATGGCCAACTCTCACATGTGTATGACATCTTATACTTACTGTAAGTGGATTCCACCATGCAATTTTATCAGTTTAAGTCTTGGTTACTTACTGTTTTTATACAGCCAACAATTTAAGCATGATTTTAGCCTTGTTTCTTATGGTTATTCATCTTTTTAAGCATATTTATCAACACTTGATCCCCATACAACATTTTTATCATCATATATTTATCATATACATATACAACAAGAAAGAAAATACATTTGATCTTAACAAAAATAACAAGATAAATGGAAAGGATGATCTTCTTTACCAACCAAGATTATATCTTGTTTTTGGAAGACAACAACTTGATGAACACCAAATATATCTCCAAGATCATCAATCACCAAGATAGTAGGTTGAGAAATTAGCCCTAGGACACAAGCAAATCACCTCCTTTTTTGTTAAAATGTCCACCAATCAATCAAGGCTTCAAGGGTTCTCCATAATATAGCTAGATAACATGTATCTTGTGGCTAGAAAAGATCAAATGGTGGTGTAGGGTGGTGAAGTGGGACGGCAATGGGAGGAGTGGGAGAGAGTTTGTAAGTTGTTTTGCATGTATGAAATGGAAGGAATGGTTTAGCTAGTGGTTTTGTGGGATGAGTGGCTTCAAAATGAAGCTAAGTTACAAGTGTAGCTTAAGTTAGTGTAAGGATGCCACATCTTTGATGTGGTGTCCCTAGTTTGGTCGTCCCTTTAGATAGTAGGGTGGGATAAACTAGTTTTGTCCCATCTCGCTAATTTATGGGTATTCCTCGATTCTAGTTTCCTCGATTTGCGTGCCCTCAGGTCGTTTTACGAAAAACTTTTTTATAAATTTTGAATCAACGACACAAAACGAATCTAATAAAAATTGTCTCATCAAAAACGGAGTTCAAAAACGTAAATACGTAATCCTAAGGTTTCCGGTTTAGTCGTAAAGGACGCTAAATTATGCACGTAAGCCCAAATTTAAATCCGTAAATTGTGAGTTCATAAACCAACACAAAATAAGTTTCAAAATATTATACGAGAAAATAATTCACTACCTGAAAATGTTATATTGTCACAACATTTGTTACTTAGTATAAAAGGCCTCATAATCCTCATTTGTGTGTGTGCTTTTCCATTTGATAGTTTTAGAGAGAGAAAGGTGTTTTTGTTTCTCTCACCAGGCAAACACCAACTTTGTATTTCTTTTCTTCTCTTCATCTTAATCTAATCTTTCTTTTTTAGTTTAATCATAATCATGTTATTTGTGTTTGATTAGTCGTGTGATTTAGTTCTAAAAGTTGTATCATTCGCCAAGGGATTCGTAGTTAGATTTGGTGTTGATTTGGTGTGGATTTGGTATTGATTTCTTAGGTTTTTGGTTTAGGCTGTTGGATTCGATTGGTATTTGTGGCTTTGAGGTGTTGTTATTGGTGTATTCGAAATGGTTGTTGATTTTGGTGGATTCGAGGTGTTGTTTTGGTGATTTCGTATCATCTCAGTCGACTCAAATCTGTGTTCCTTTATTTTCGGAAAAATCTTCGCAAAAGGGTTTTGTATTCCGAAATTCTGCTTTTTTTCCGAAAATATTTCTCCGAAAAACCCATTTTTCCGAAAATATTTCTCGGAAAAAACCCATTTTTCCGAAAATATTTCTCTGAAAATCCACTTTATTCCGAAAAAATCGACTTATTTCAAATTTTTTTCTCTGAACATATCATTGTTCCGAAAATGTCCATTTCTCTGAAAATATCATTTTTCCGAAAAAGTCCATTTCTCTGAAAATATCATTTTTCCGAAAAAGTCAATTTCTCTGAAAAATTCGATTTTTCTGAAAAACCTCCTTATTCCAAAGATTGGTAATTTCTCTGAAAAACCTTATTATTCTGAAGATTGGTAATTTCACTGAAAAACCCCATTATTCCGAAGATTGGTTAGTTCTCTGAAAAACCCCATTATTCCGAAGATTGGTAATTTCTCTGAAAAACCTTATTATTCCGAAGATTGGTAATTTCTCTGAAAAACCTTATTATTCCGAAGATTCTTTGGTTCTCTGAAAAACCCGATATTCCGAAGATTGGTTATTTCTCTGAAATTTTCATTTATTCCGAAGATCTTCAATTTTTCCGAAAATATTTTCAAAAATTGTGTTTCATGTGTTTTTTGGCCTTGGAATTTTTGGTTTCAAGAGAGCTCATTTTTTAGGGATTTAATCATATTTGGGGGACTTTAACTTCAACATTCAGCTTTCTACGAATTGAGATCCTGTTCTTCACACGACTTCTACGATGACGTCTCAACAAGATATTTACGCTGCGGGTACTGAGAATCGTCCTCCCATGCTCACCAAGGAGAATTAGACTACATGGGCTAGTCGTCTCCTTCGTTATGCAAAATGTAAACCTTTGGGAAAATTGATTGTCAACTAGATTCAAAAAGGTCCATATGTTAGAAGAACAATCATTGTGCCTGGGGACCCTATGAATGCTAACCCAGTGGCTGACTCTAGTCATGAGCAAACGGATGAAGAATTAACTGAAGCTGAATCCAAACAACTCGACGCCGATGATCTAGCAATTCAAGCCATTCTCATGGGACTTCCTGAAGATGTTTATGTTGCTGTCGATAGTTGTGAAACCGCACACGAGATGTGGCTTAGGATTTAGAAAATGATGAAGGGGAGTGAAATCGGTTTACAAGAAAAGGAAACTAAGTTGCTTTGTGAATGGGAGAAATTTACGTCTACTGAAGGGGAACAAATTGAACCTTACTATCATCGGTTTTCAACCCTCATGAATCATCTTAGAAGAAACAAACATGAACCTGCACAAATTGCTGCAAACATCAAATTTCTTGATAATCTTCCTTCTGAATGGTCACGATATGTCACTCTTGTCAATCAAACCAAGGATCTTCATGTCGTGGACTACACTCAAGTATATGATTATTTGAAGATGAATCAAGATGAAGCTAACAAATTTAGGGCTGAAAGACGTGCCAAGACACAATACCCATTGGATTTTATGGCAAACTCTCCATCATCTATGTCATATCCCATGGTACCTTACCATCAACCCTCATCAAGTAACTTCATGCCACAACAACAACAACAAAAACTCACCCCTTATGGATATCAACCTCCTGCTGCTGTGAACTACTTACAACAACCCATTGCCTGCTTTGATGACATCACCGATCCTACTCATGCGATTAATACTGGTCTTGCACTTCTTGCAAAGGCATTCAAATTTACCATTAACCCCACCAACAACAATCAGAGAATCTCCTAGAACACTAGAAATAGGCAGATTGCTCAACCTTTCATGAATGCGAATCAAGATCACCAATTGGTAGATGCTGGGAACACGGGGACACAATATGGTCAGAATGTTGGGAATGCAGGAAATCAGTATGGACAAATCCGTGGTCAGAATCCGAATGTTCCAAATGTGGGTAATCAGAATGGGTTAATAGTTGTGCCAACGGTTGGTAATCAGATGGGAAACATTGTGGCGGCAAGGGCTGAGAACACTGGTACGAGAAATGGTAACGGAAAAAACAATCGTCAGGTTCAGTGCTACAATTGCAGGGGATTTGGTCATTATGCTCGAGATTGCACAGCCAAAAAGAAGAGGGATGCTGCTTATCTTCAGACTCAACTTCTCATAGCACAAAAAGAAGAGGCATGGATTCCACTTCAAGCTGAGGAATTTGATCTTATGGCTTCTGCTGCAGAATATGACGAGGAAGAAGAGGTGAATGCCAACTACATCTTGATGGCAAACTTACATCAAGCATCAACCTCAGGAATGCATGATGACAAAGCTCCCGTCTATGATTCAGAAGGTCCCTCTGAGGTACACCCAAGTTTTGATGATAATGATATATATAGTATGTCTAATCAGGAGGAAGAGTATACTGAGATGCTTGAGCCCTACATTGAAACACACATGGACCAATTGAATAATAGTAATATTATTTTGAATGAGCCTAGTGTGGACCTTAGTGTGGATCAAGTTGCCCAGCCTACAACCCTTCCTGATGAGACACTATTAACATATAAGATTCAAGCTAACAAGAGGGTGATTCGGAGGTCGGGGAGGATAAAAGTGATGTTTAGACACTTTTAGAGAGAGAAAGATAAACTTGAAATGAGTATGTGTATTTAAAGAGAGAAAGTGAAATACACAAATGGAAAAACCTCACCCCTCCATGGAAGTATGGAGGGGTATATATAGGCTAGACATGGAGTGACTTTGACAACTTAGCAAAAGTAGTCCCTCCATGTTTTGCCCATATGAAACTAATATAATTCCGTAAATGGCGCACACATTTTAGTTCTAACAATCTTCCCCCAATGTGGAGACATACGGAATTACTTAAAATGTTCCTAACAAGTAAAAATACAACAAAATAAAGTCTTCTAAGGCGCTTCCAATGTTGAGGATGTCTTTTAATTCTTCTTGTCTTCATAACTTGTACATCAGCTTGAATCCTCTTTGTCTTTGCTTGTTGTGGAACAATTGTAATATGCATGATTTGGATTAACTTCCCCCCAATTCATGCAGCATGTATTAAAAAACTTTCTTCATAGACTTCTTTTTGATGAAGTTTCTGAATCAGCTTCCCCCCAAACCAATATCTGTATCTTAAGCAGATTCTGACACTTTGATGTAGTTTGAACAATCTTCTAGCTCATCGGTTTAAGTACACGACGGAAATTTGTAGAAGAACCACACCAAATAATACTGCTTCTATACTGTTTCATGTCGTTTAGGTTTTGGTGATAATCCATTTGGGGTAACATGCAGGAAATCAACAACAATTCTTCTCACGCCTGCAGAATACTTCATAAAAATCATATATAGTAAGTAGATACCATTCCATGTACACTACTTCCCCCTGGAAGTTGATCCGATTACTTCAAAGTACATGATCTTCCCCATGATGATTTCGAACTCTCGGAAGCATCATTATCGTGGACGTCCATATACTCGAGAAGTTCTTAGTCTAAAGCAAATGTCTTGAAAAGTTTTGAAAGTCTTTGAGAAACTTTGAAATATTTTTGCTTAGACTATGAAGTACCATTGTCGTTATGAGGCTCGTGAATATCCCGTGAGAATTGATTGCTGATTCCATCTCTCTCTGTCTAGCTTACTAACCTCGAATTCATTCGGCTATTTGTTGTGACCATATGTGAAGCAAACCCAATATTCCAAACTTGAAACTGAAGTACAATCCCCCAAATTCGTTACTTAAGCTTGCACTTATGTCGATTGAAGAATGGTGCAGAAGCAAGTCTCTTATACCTCTTGAAGTTATCCACACGAGCAACTGCGTGTGACACCCAAAAATGATAGTTATCCATGTCGTCGACCATCCACCCCTTGACAGTGGAAACTAGATAATTCAAGTCTCAATCATAAGTTTTATCACCCAAGCAAGTCATCAATCGATAGACTGGGTTTGAAGAAAAGGGGTAGAAAAATAGAAGGAAGGCTCGATGATGAAATAAGTAGACGCCTTCATGAAATCCCACTTCAACTTCAAATATAGAATACCAAATCCACTTCGTGATCACTTGTCTTTGTAGAATCAAAACTAGCTGTTGTCGTTAAATTAAATCTTATATCGGATCGTTTTAGCGTTAAGTGTTTTGTTTGATTTGGTGTTGTCTTTGAATGTCGTTATCTAGAACAAATGATAGAATATCATTAAAGGATAATTTGTCTAGATAACTTGTCATTGAAGCTCAACGTCAGTCTCAAACCGAAATTTTTCTTTGTCGTTTAAGCACTTTCGTTCGAAACATGACGAATACCCAGCCAAAAAATATCATCATAGCTCAAATTAAATGATAAATGGTCCACATCAATGCATATCCGCAATCCAAAAAAAATTTCGGCCCAAATAACATTTGCCATAATTAGCACTCATAGCATCTAGCCCAACCAAGAAATGGACCCGCAATGCTTGACTAATAATGGCCCAAGTGAACTGAAATGCTGCCCATATCATAAACCGAATAGTCAACCCATATGTATTAAACCCAATCCGTAAAACAAGGGATTATATAAAGGTAATAACCCTAAATCTTAGCACACAGTTAAACCTAATCCCATTTCCTAAGTTTATCCGCCTCTTTTTCTTATCCCTTGATATCTCCGTCCCCGTCAACATCTTCCAAATCACCAATACCACTCATACTGATGAAACCAAACAACACAGATGACCCACCTTATCCCTAATTAATCCTTTCTGCTTGTATAATCCATGTACCATCGAAGTCAACAACTTCAAGGTTTTGATTTAACAAGGTCTCAGGTAGGTTGATTTATATGCGTGTCGTCCTTTTGTGTTTAATTGACTGAAACAAGAAAAGAGGATAACATGATTGTTATAACTCTTTCTTAATTTTTCGAATATGAACGAAAAGACTTCGTCTTATTACAGATCGATGATGAACAGGTCTCAAATCATTAAGATCTTTGATTCTTGAAATAAATGATTGAGGTCTAATCTAAGATCACGGTTCATTCATTTTTCTGTTTAGAGTCTTGTTGGTTGAAGGGTTGGAGATGATTAAGGATGTTGTGGTAGATAGTGACGATGGGATTAAGTTAGATCGAGTCGGGGTTTGCTGAGTTTAGCATGTCATGAAGGGATTAGATAAGAGTCGGTTTTGAATAAGTCATGGTCACGGTTTCTTTACTTTCTATTTTTCTGGTTTGGTCAAGATGTCACAATGTTTTAAAAAAAATGAGTCATCGCAATGTTTATAACACTCTCCATCGCAATCACTAGTCGAAAACTTCCATCGCAATATTACCATCCATCGCAATGTTGAAAACAATCCATCAGCATGACGCCTTAATACACCATCGCAATGAGTCAAACCACCCATCGCAATGAGACCCATCGGAATGAGTCCCATCGCAATAGGTACAGTCAAACCCATCGCAATGTATCAAATATAACCCATCGGAATGTAGCTGAGATTCCCCATCTGAATATGCCATCTGAAGGTGCATCGGAATAAGCCATCGGAAAAACTTCCATCGTAAAGGGTTTTACAGCCGACAAAAAATGAATCTTGACACTTTGTTGTATCAGTCCTTTCCCCAATAAAAAAATCTGTGATATTCCTTGTCCTTTTTCCAAAAAATGGATCTGGTGATTTTCAGAACTGATACATTAATATAATAGAAAAATAGAGAGAAAAGAGAAAAACCACCAAACACCATTAAGAAAATACAAGACTTTTGTACATTTTTTGAACAGATTTTGGGACATTTAGACATTTGGACTTATACGCAACACCAAACAATAGACTGACCAAAATAGCTTATTCAAAAAACTTCAAACAAGCTGCCAAAACCTATGAACACCATAAAATAAGCAAACACAAACACAAAACACCCCCGGTTAGCTCTGATACCAATTGTTAACATATAAGATTCAAGCTAACAAGAGGGTGATCCGGAGGTCGGGGAGGATAAAAGTGATGTTTAGACATTTTTAGAGAGAGAAAGATAAACTTGAAATGAGTATGTGTATTTAGAGAGAGAAAGTGAAATACACAAATGGAAAAACCTCACCCCCTCCATGGAAGTATGGAGGGGTATATATAGGTTAGACATGGAGTGACTTTGACAACTTAGCAAAAGTAGTCCCTCCATGTTTTGCCCATATGAAACTAATGTAATTTCATAAATGGCGCACATATTTTAGGGCTAACAGACACATGCGTATTATAAGTCTCTATTTGATAAGCTTGCTAAGGATGTAGATCATGCTACGGTGGTTAATAATAAGTTTAGAGAATCCAATACCAAATTGACCACTGAGCTTGCAGGATATAAGGAACGGGAGAAATGTTTTGAAATTCATCAGGCTAAAATTAAAGAACTTGAACAAGTTCATGTTATATCGGTTTATCAAGAAAAATGCACAACTAAGAAATTACATGCATTACACTTAAGTAGTGCTAAAAAGATAAGCGAATTAAATGATGAAATCACTTCTCTTAATAAACAGCTTTCAACTGAAAAAATACTATTTTGGATTTAAAAGAAGAACGAAAGAAGTTGAAACATGATTTCAAAATTCGAGAAGATGGGCTTCTTGAAGATTTTTGCAAAGCTCAGGATAGGATTAGAGAATTAGACAACCTTTTAGTAAAACGTGGCCAAACTATGCAGACGATAAATATGCTCGCACCAAAAGTGAATGAGATAAATTACACTCGATACAAATTGGCTTTAGGTTGTCCTCTTCCCCCTAATCCCGGATACCTTAAGCAAGTTCAGGCCACTAGTGAAACTTTATATAATGGCAGTGTGCTATTGTCTGATGAGCATGATCCTCCTAGTGTGCATGATTCCGAGGTAACTACTGAACTTGCTGTAGAGACTCGTTTAAGAATGAAAAAGCTTGATAAAGAAATGACACCCGTTTATTATCCGAAAGTTAATCCTCCAACTATTTTTGTTCGGTCTAAAACGAGTACTGAAATGCTTTTGCTACCAAGTGAGGAATTGTCTGATGACCCTCCTAAACCGAGTATCACACGCTGATTTATAAACAAGCTTAAAGATAACTTTGTCATCCTTAAACATGTTGTTAATTCCAAAATAACTGGAGGTAATTTTACATCACCTGTTTAGATTGAGGTCCAGAAAATTCTTCAAAACGATATTAATCCGATTATTAATCAAGTTGATGCTAGGCTAGGCAATTTGGAAAACGCTTTTCTAAAAGAATTTGCCAACTTTGTTGAAGACTTTAAATCTTTAGCGAAGGAAGCTGATGAATCTCTTGATAAAATCAAAGTTTTGGAAAATGATCTTGAACGCCTCTCTAAAGCACGTGATTGTATTGATAGTAGCCCTTTTGAGTTAAGTACCTCTGTGTCGCATAATGAAAACCTTCAAACTGAGCTTGATCTTATGAAAGAGAAAATGGAATCTTATGTCATTAAAAAGGATAACGAATTCACCGATCTTTGGAATAAATTTGTCAAAAAATGCGATGAATGAAAATATGACAAGATTTTGTATAAAAAATCTTACAATGAAATGCAACAAACTATCGCACGGTTGCAGGCTCAGTTAGGAGGGGTTAAGGAAACGAATTTGGCCTCTTCAGGGTTAGAGATTTCTAGTGATGGTAATGTTCAGAAGCTTAGGCTAAGATTGCAGAGTTAGAATCTGTTGTTGTTTCATATAAGCGGGCTGTTGAACAAAGTAAGTCTGTCTATCAGAAACTTACTGATAAAATCTATGAGAACTGTAAGTTAAAGGCCTTGTTAAAAGATAAGACTTCTGAGCCTATCTCGATTATGGATACGATGATCCAGAAATCAACACCTTCGGGACCCACTCGTATTGCTGTAACACCATTTCCCAAGGCTGCTGGATTGAAAGCTACTGTTATTGCCCCAGGAATGTTTCGCGTTATACCTTCATCTCAAACTAGGGTAGATATCCCTGTGCCTAGCAACCAACGTAAAGCAAGCGTTAGGACAAAACCGACCACTATCGCACAACCACAAGTCATTGATTTAAAAAATGCTACTTCTAACAAGCGTGTGTCTTTTTCTACAGGAATGAACAACTACACTAAGAGCAGAAGGCCACAACCTACGAGCAATACAAGGAATGATATGGTCCCTTTTGCCTCTAGAAGTAGTCGTCCCAAGGCTAATAATGTGGAAGTAGAAGAACACCGTAGGAATGTACCATTTTTATTCATAATCAGAAACTTAATTCTTTTGAATGTAATGTCTTTAAACTTGCTATTCAGAATGAAAAATCTGAAGTTATTTGTGCTAAATGTAATAAATGTTTCTTTACTTTTGGTCATGATGTTTGTGGTTTAACTATGAATGGTTTGAACTATGGTGGTTACACTCGACTTGACAAGCTTTCTATCAACGTAACACATAGCACTCCTAAGGCTAAAGTGTATGTTCCGAAAACTAAGCAGGTAGGGTCCATTGAAAGTCTTGCTACGCCTAGAAGTCCTAGATTTACCTCTAAGTGGTTGCCTACTGGAAGATATTTTGCCTCTAATGGTCATGTTATTGATTCTAGTAGATCTCATACTGACAGTGAAATGTCGGTATGTGATATGGCTTGATTATTACCTAACCATACAGGAACCTATTTCTTCGGTTGCCAAATTTTCGCTTCTCTTATCATTGGCAGGCTGTTGAAATTTGTCTCTGGTGCGTGGACTCGGGCTGTTCCAAACATATGACTGGGAATCGAAGTCTTCTCAATAACTTTGTATGGCGTTTTATGGGAACTGTTCGATTTGGAAATGATCATGTTGCTGCAATTCTAGACTATGGTGATTTTCATTGGGGAAATATTATCATCACCAGAGTATCTTTTGTTGATGGCTTGGGACATAATTTGTTCTCGGTTGGGCAATTTTGTGATTCAGATTTGGAGGTAGCCTTAAGAAGTCATACATGCTTTGTTAGGGATCTTGAAGGAATTGATCTGTTGAAAGGAAATCGCACAACAAACCTTTACACCATTGATCTTTTTCAAATGTCTGCTGCATCTCCAATTTGTCTCATGGCCCGAGCCACTTCAACAAAGTCATGGTTATGGCATCAAAGTTTATCTCATCTCAATTTCGATGCCATCACCCAACTTGCAAAAGATGATCTCGTTACCGGTATTCCAAAGTTCAAATATACTAAAGACCATCTTTGTCCATCATGTGAGCAAGGTAAAAGCAAGAAGAAGCCTCACAAACCCAAACCTATTCCAAATTCGACGAATAGGTTACATCTCCTTCATATGGATTTGTGTGACCCAATGAGAATCAAAAGCATTAATGGAAAGCGGTATGTCCTTGTGATTGTGGATGATTATTCTCGTTAAACATGGGTTCATTTTCTTGCTTCAAAATATGAAGCCCCGAATGTAATTATCAATTTCTTGAAGAAAACATTAGTGCTACTTCAAGCCCCTGTTATCATTGTAAGAACGGATAACGGTACATAATTCACCAATCAGAAACTGAAAGCTTATTTTGACGAAGTTGGGATTTCTCATCAAACTTCGGCTGTAAGAACTCCAGAGCAGAATGGAATTGTGGAACGGAGGAATCGTACGTTAGTTGAAGCTGCTCGGACGATGCTTTTCTCCTCCAGTGCACCGTTATTCCTTTGGGCTGATGATATAGCAACTGCATGTTATACTCAAAACCGCTCCATTATTCACACCCGATTCAACAAAACACCTTATGAGATCATTAATGGAAGAAAACCAGATATTTCATTTTTACATGTCTTTTGTGCTTTATGTAATCCGAAAAATGATCGTGAAGATATCGGGAAACTTGAACCTAAAGGTGATATTGGCTTTTTCATTGGTTATTCTTCAACTGCTTTTGCTTATAGGGTTTATAATCGAAGGACAAGAAAGGTAATGGAGACTATGAATGTTACCTTTGATGAACTCTCGGGTATGGCCTCTCAACATAGAAGTTCACTTCCCGAGCTTCAAGGTCAGACTTCTAGACACGTCAGTTCAGGACTCGCGCTTCAATTTGCACAGTCAGCAATCTCATCATTACAACCCTCGGAACGTGACTTGGAAGTTTTATTTGGGCCAATATATGATGAATATATGGAGGGTCCTTCGTCATTTGGTGTTCCTTAAAATGCCCCGGCTGCACCTGCTGCGGTAGTTCCAGAACCACCAGCTGCATCTACACCAACGACATCCGTTTTTGCACCATCTACGTCAACCTCAACCATATTGACTCCAAATATTCCAACCACGTCTCCGAATGCTGACGCAACTCAACAACATTCTCAGCAAATTTCTACTCATGTTCATATTCAAAATGAAATAGTTGCTGAAAATGCAAACAATGCGATGCTCAACGAACACGAGTTTGTTAATCCATTTGCGGCTTCCACAAGTTCTACTCAGCCTTCAACACCATATGTGGATCCGTCGAGCTTGCATCAAGTTTCTCATACACTTCCATATGAACAAAAATGGACTCAGAATCATCCTTTGGTTCAAGTGATTGGAAATCTCTCAAGACCAGTCTCAACACGAAATCAGCTGTGTACTCACGGTGATATGTGTATCTATGCACTATTAGTCAGCACAATGGAACCAGTAAGTGTTAAAGAAGCAATGACTGATGCATCATGGATTGAGTCCATGCAAGAAGAGCTCAATCAATTCATCCGACTTGATGTATGGGAGTTAGTACCACGATCGGACAATATCGATCCCCTCACACTGAAATGGTTATTCAAAAACAAGATGGATGAGGAGCAAACGGTCATTAGGAACAAGACTCGGTTAGTTGTGAGAGGTTATAAACAATAGGAGGGAAGTGATTTCGCAGAATCCTTCGCCCCGGTTGCTCGGATGGAAGCTATTAGGATCTTCTTGGCATACGCTGCACACAAATCGTTCATTGTGTATCAAATGGATGTGAAGACGGCTTTCTTGCATGGGTCGTTAAAAGAAGATGTGTACGTCTGTCAAGTTGAAGGTTTCATCAATATCGAACATCCAAGCCATGTCTACAAGTTGAAAAAGGCAATTTATGGTTTGAAACAAGCACCGAGGGCATGGTACGGCGAATTATCATCATTTCTTCTCCAAAATCACTTCAGCAAAGGAACCATTGATCCGACGTTGTTTATCAAGCACTACGGCAACGACATCTTGGTGGCTCAGGTCTATGTAGATGATATTATATTTGGTTCTACTAACCCAAAATATTCCATATTATTTGCCGACCTTATGAAAAGTCGATTTGAAATGTCCATGATGGGGGAAATGACTTTTTTTCTTGGTCTCCAAGTTCACCAATCCCCCAGTGGCATTTTCATATATCAGGCCAAATATGTGCTTGAAATTTTAAATAAATTTGGAACGGAAAACCGTGATCCTATTGGTACTCCAATGGACACTAAACACAAGCTTGATTTGGATAAGAAAGGGACATTTGTAGATGCTACAAAATACCAAAGTATGATCGGGTCCCTTATGTACTTAACCTCAAGTAGACCGGACATTGTGCATGCTACTTGTTTATGTGCTCGGTACCAGGCTAAGCCAACCGAGAAGCACCTCAAGGAGGTTAAAAGTATCTTTCGTTATCTCCGGGGAACCATTCACATGGGTCTCTGGTATACGAAGGATTCTGGTTTTAATCTCACTGGTTTTTCAGATGCCGACCATGCAGGGTGTCATGATACATTCAAAAGCACTTCTGGTGGAGCACAATTCTTAGGCGAGAAGCTAGTGAGCTGGTCATCAAGAAAACAAGACTGTACGGTGTTGTCCACCGTGGAAGCAGAATATGTGTCTCTATCCGTGTGTAGTGCTCAAGTCCTTTGGATGAGAACACAACTCACGGATTATGGCTTTTACTTTAACAAAGTTCCTATTTATTGTGATTCACTATCAGCCATAGCCATATCTTGCAACCCGGTCCAACACTCCAAGACCAAGCACATAGCTGTCCGATTCCATTTCATAAAGGAGCATGTGGAAAGAGGAACGATCGAACTGTATTTTGTCAAGACGGACTACCAACTAGCCGACATCTTCACCAAAGCTCTTTCTCGAGACATATTTGAATTCTTGGTTCGTCGACTTGGTATGCGTAGTTTCACTCCTGATGAACTTGAACATCTTGCACATTCGCAGTAACCTTGTATATATCTATCAGAAAATCAAAATACAAAAATATAAAACCTATAAAAACAAAATAAAAAATGAGAAAATCTTTCAAAATACCAAAAATATTCTTCTTCGACATGTCTCTCAGCATCGATAATATGGACATACTTAGAAATGTTGTTCAATAACGACACGGGTACGTACATAAAGTTCGAATGAGAGTTCAAATGTTTTCAAAACATGTCTTTTCTATTTTCTTCTCATAATGGCTTATAGTCACATGTTAGACTATAACCCGGTCCCCAAAGAAAGGAAAGTCTTTGACTTATCCTCAACAACGAGAAATTAATTTTTCTCGGTCATGGGCTTATATCAAAACATTCAAAGTTTTAAGCTCATGAACACAAGGAAAATGTTCATTTATGTACATTATTCCTTAACAACGGGAAAGTAAGTTTTCTCGGGTTCTTGAGCACAATTTTTCAAAGTATTTCAAAACTGTGTACTCATGTACTCCCCTAATTTTAATTAGAATTTCTTTTCGAGGGGGAGTACAAACTTTAATGCAACATTATTCTCTCCATGTTTCATCACTAGTTTCACAAAGTTTTCAATGTCATGCAATTTTTGAGGGGGAGAATAGTGATTAAAATGTGTTATCTTGGATAAGATCTTTGATATAAGTGATTTCTCTTCCTAATATGTGCAAAAACCTTTCCTTTTATGATGCACATATGTAGGGGGGCATTTTGGTGATACAAAAAACCTTCAAGGTGTAAACACTGATTTCATCAACATCTTGATTGCTTTTTCAACAGGTTTTTCTAGTTACGATATCAATACCTTTCAACACATTAATTCACGCCGGTATTGGTGTCAAAAGGTGGTTAGGTATTCGTCCTATGATCCAACCAGAACCGGAGGGATCTTCCCAGGGACAATCCATTAGAATTTAGATGTCCTTAGGAAATATGGAGTAGTTGAGTGTACAGAAAAAATGCCTACTAATGACTTAAGCTAGCATTGGAACAATCACAACAAGGTGCTAGTTATGACGTCTTGGTAAGCATTGAAGGGGTTGAAGAATGAAAAAGAAATGTAAGGATAAAGGGTGTAAAGAAAGAAGCCCTCCATACAACTTAGGCAGAAACCGAGTCAATACATCTATTATCAAAATCACTTGGATGATTTCTGATATTGAAGACAAAGCATCATGGACCCAGTGATGCAATGCACAACCCTTCCAAGCCTACTCAAGCTTCTCTCAAAAGAAGTTTGTTTTATTGTCACGGAGTTCAACTCATTTCTATCAACTTTCTCACTCCGAGATAGTAGATATTGAAAAGGTGGCAGTCTGCTCCAGCCTCCGATCACCAAATAAACGTGCACTTATAGAGTCTAGAGCCAACGAGATTCATTTAAAATCTCATTAGGACACTTATTCCATATATCAATTGTTGGTCATCACTACAACACAAACGCTAATTTACAGAGTCCTACGCTCTATCCCTGTGATATTGCCAGAACATTCAGAGTGTACTCATTAGTATTCACAATGATGAATGGAATTCCTTCCAGTGTTAACATCAAACAGCATTGCGGTAGGTCATATGTAAGATTCACTTGAATTGAACATATGTTAACTGGAAAGCAACAGTGGTTTGATTCTTTTGTGATTCAAACTCGTTCCAGGTCTCGACGCAATATCTTTATGATCTTGCCAGAACATTCAGAGTAATACTCCTCAGTATTTACAGTGATGAATGGAAATCCTTCTAGTGTCATTATCAAACAGCACTGCGGTAGGTGACTTGTGAGATTCCATACGAATCTAACTTGTGTCAACTGAAAAGCAACAATGGTTTGATTCTTAATTGATTCAAACTTGTTCTAGGAAATTGAATTGACGACTTAATCAGCAGAATGGAACTGCATGATTCATTCCTTACTATGAATTACCTTTCGATATATTCAAGTATTGAGAACGGATACCACAGCCGGAAACCCTGTCAAGGAAGTTCTTTGAACTTACCTAATCACAGGTATAGTATTCTTACTGTATAACGAGAAACTGGAGGAATGCAAACGGTGGAGTAACCTCAAGAGTCATAATTCAAGACCACATGCTCATGTAAAAGAAGAAAGCTCAAGAACATCTAAAGACAAAGACTTCCGCTACTCTGATGATCAAGGGAGATTGTTAACAAGCTTTCAAGTCAACGCAAAACATGAGTATGTGGGTAAAGACACAAGAACACAAGCTAGCAAAGTTACAAGATCAAGTCTAGGCAAAGATCAAAGATCCAAGATCACAAGTCATGAAAGGAACTATGAAGAAACTCTCAAGACATCGAGCTTCAAAGTCTGCAACAACAAAGAAGTGAAGTCACATATTACATGACCACCCCTTAGGGGGAGATTGTTAGAAGTAATTAAAGTGATGGTCATATAATATATCGTTGCGAAGCTCATGAAAAATGTTATTTAATGATGTCGAGAGTTTTTAGTTGTTATTGTTTATGTAACGGGATTTAGTCCCGAACACACAAATGAGGAAGGCCTCCTAAACACTTGTTACTTAGTATAAAAGGCCTCCTAATCCTCATTTGTGTGTGTGCTGTTCCATTTGATAGTTTTAGAGAGAGAAAGGTGTTTTTGTTTCTCTCACCAGGAAAACACCAACTTTGTATTTCTTTTCTTCTCTTCATCTTAATCTAATCTTTCTTTTTTAGTTTAATCATCATCATGTTATTTGTGTTTGATTAGTCGTGTGATTTAGTTCTACAGTAACATTTTTATAACTCATATACTGATATGTAAACACATTTGACAAGTAAAAATCGATAAAACCGAGCTTTGTAACTAATGGACCATAATGGGTCAAATTAGCCTTGTTGGACCACTAGGCCCAACTAGTTTGGTTTAATGTTATTGGACTTACTCATGGGGTTAACCCACTTGGGCCTAACATATGAGTATGGGCCTGATCTTAAAAAGATAAATGGACTAATAAAATGATATTGGACTCTTAATGGGCTTATTGGGCCTTAATGTGTAAATGGGCTAAAACTAGTGTAACTAGTATGATAAGCCTAAGTTAACTAATACTAAACAACAAGTAATATTGTGTAAGGAAATAAAACGCCACTTGATCATCATGTTATGACATCATTACATATACCTAACAACTTTATAAAGTTATTGGGCATAGCCTAAGACCGAGTATTATTTGTCTAGGTTTCCCGTGATCGAGGCACGTACCATACATCCTAATTGCCTATCACCCGCCTTCCCACACCAATGTGAGTTCATAGCCTCGCACTCTTTTAAATATTTTATGAAATGTTTTATAAACCCGCGAGGGAGATAACATGCTAGTTTTGATAAAAATAAAACACAAGTAGTCTCGATTGTATGCTTATTGATATGGACCCGAATGATTATAGTATGACCCAATGAATGAAATGAAATGGATTATTATTAGTTAGGTTATGTCACTAAAAGTTCCATTAGCATGAATTGTGAACTACCGGGATTTAGTAGACGCTTATGCATATAATAGTACTATTTGGGGAAGATCACCCTAGTTCGCGCCTTGACGGTTGATTCCCGTCGTGCCACATTGATTGGTAAGCGAATTTATGTATGAGAGGATTTATATAAGCGTGATTATTGTGACGACACGCTGTTTTAGATGGGCAAATGGATTCCGAGCTAGCTACCCGAAATATATTATAGAAAGGTAACAATGTCATGCGGCTTGTAATAATCTGACAATAATAACGATAAAGGTAACTTTGAGGCTACGGTCTCAGAAATAGTGTATGATGAATGATTTGAATTACAATATATTGTCTGACTAGCAATATGGGGACTTATCTATTTTATACATGTGTTCTGGTTTTACATAACGGTTTTATATAACGGTTTTTACTATACTTTAAACAACGTTATAAAACGTATTATATGATTTACGACAATGATTTGTATAACGGTTTTGAAGGCAAAGGCCTATATTATGATTTACGACAAATATTCGTATAAAATGTCTTTGGCCTATTTTATGGCCTACGACAAAGAATTGTACAAAATGATTTTCGGTAATGATTATATACCGGTGATATGTATTAATGGCTTTTATTAAACTCTATGGATTCACTCGGCGTTTCGCTGACTTTTAACATGTTTTATCTCAGGTACTTGAAGGTAATTCTCGGGAAGACGACAAGAATTTATGGCCCACATTTAACTAAAAATTTCCATTCAAATGTTTAGTAAATTTGTAAGACATATATTAACCTGAGGACCTATGTAATTTGATATTTATGAATGGAAAATGCTTTATTATTAAACGACGCGATTTTTAAGCGTTGTCTATGATTTGAGTAATGTGCTATCCTGTAACACCAATGACTCTTCCGCTGAATTAAATTATGAATATTTGAGGGTGTCACATAAAAAGTTGCAAAATTAGTTGAATATCCAAACACTTTTAAAGTTGTTTAAACTTTTTTCATTGCATTTAACCTCCTAATATTGTATTAAAAGTATATATTGTCTATTAAATGAAAAAAAAATTCAGGTCAACCAAATCCTTTACTATCATCATTAAAATATAAAATGATGTCTTAAACATACAATGATGTTAAATCTAAGAACTCTAAAATTTCACTAATTTTTTATTAATGTCTTCATCTTAAAAGAAACGAAATAGTGGAGCTATTTTGACTCTTCCACATTTAGGTAAGAAACATATCTATTAAAAAATACAGTGCATTATATCAAAAGAATATAAATAATACTATCAATAGAACATGTTCAACATCAGTGACTGGGATACGATATAAGATAGTACATCAAAGACTGTTCAACTATATTACTAAATTGTTGTTATCATCATGGAACTATGAAAAACATAAGATTACACTCACATAAAAGCAATATTTTCAAACTCGGGTCAACCTATTCTCGAGACCTGATCGAGTTTTGAGTTTTTTTATTTTTGTTTAAATATGTAAATTTTCGTATTTGCAATAAAATTTTATATTTACATATTATATTAGTTTCTAAACAATTTATATTTTAATATACGGATGTTTTTGTTATTTCTATATTTAACTTTTGCTGATTATTAAAAATATAACAAAAACTATTTTTTTAATCGGGTTAACCTGAGTTGACCCGGTTCAACCCGGACCCAATGACTCGACCGGACCATTTCAAAAACCGGGATTCAAAACATCGCATAAAAGTTACTCTTTTAGTCAATATTAAACTTGATAAGTTATTAGATATATAGAACACAAAATGTAAGATTACACTCTTAAGATATTTGCTCGTGTTTTGGTCCATTGTCTTAGCCATTTTTCACTTGCGTCAACCATTAATTATAGACTCATATAGTGTAAAGTGACAATTGAAAAATGCATGGAAAATAGTCCAATAAATTAAATATTATTAAATTATTTACCAAGTTTATTGTATTAAAGATAAAGTTACATTCATTTTTTTAACATAAAGTTAACATTCATTAAGTACCCAAAGCTGTTCTAGTGTGCTACTATCTATAAAAATGATAATTGAGATAATAATCTAAAACACCATCCATACAATATGTGGGTATGCTAAACTAAACATTCGGATCAGTTCCAAAAATAAAGGATTAGGAAAGTTTCAGGTTATTACATGGTTGTTTTCATACTCTTGAATTACCACATTTTCAGCCGGCTCTCCACCATTTGTTTTTAAACTCAAGTACAACAACTGAAATAAATGTAAACCTCAGGTTATTCGAGTTGTTCCTATAATTTAAATAAAATAACTTTACCATATTCACATAACTATATCATCCCATAGTTGATTTGGCATATACACAAACTCATAGGGAAAACAAACATAATTAGGATATAGTAGATCGATTATGGAAGTTATAAGATAGAAAACGTGACAACAAATATACCGAGAAATTAATTTGTGCCTAATCTATATAAAACATAAATTGTAATTCTCTCTTTGGGACGTCTGAATGAGCTTATTTTTAGGGCGTAAAGTAGCTCATACGCCCCATCTTTTCTACTTATACCTTTATCAGCACTAATATCTTTTATAAGTCCCATAAACTCAGCTCTATAAGCTGATAGGATTTTCATATTCAGTTAAGACCATGAGCCGACAAAATAAACTAATCAAATAAGGGTCATTTGCTCAAAGTTATAGTTCTTTAGAAAGTGCAGATCCACATATACAAATAACAAATGAAAAGTCTCTTGTACTATTAGATAGATAATACTAAAGCCAAAACACTATCAAATCGTTTTGAATATTTTTCAACGCTTGAATAAACAGAAAATGGTGAAATATAGTCCAAAGTCCAAACACTATTAACGCTAAACAACCTTAAATAGTATAAAAATCAGAAACTGTTTCAGTGTATACTATATTGATTATAAAAAAACTTAGCAGACCAGGCATGTTTTTCTAAGCTTTGAAAAAACCATCATGTGTTTCTACCTATGAGTTTAGATGATTCTACAAAAAAACAGATAAGTACTCACATAAGTCTTTAGATGATTAGGAACTTTGTAAAATGAAAAAAGAAATTGTATTTTTATGAGAAAAAGAAGCTGGTGCATTAGAAGCCAATCACCTTATGTTGTTCTCAGTTCTGTAATCAGTCCAGTTCGTACTTAGTTCACCTCCTTTGTTTCAGTAGGCTTTTTCTACATATGTCTGCATTTCAAGAAAGTTCCATGACAGTTGTTCTCCAAAGGATTTGTTTCTACAACTTCTAAAATTGTCTGTGATACAACTCAATTTCTATGATGATAGCAAGTTGTATGTTACATTCGGTTGGTTTTGATTATGGTTTACCTTTGCTGTTCGTGTGGTGGATATATAATGCACTGCCCGACATCTATGAAGATCTTATGGCTGTATGGGAAATTGACCATTAAAGACTTTTAGGTGTGCACTTTTAAATGTTGTTTTGATCGATGGTATAGTGCTCATCAGTCAGCTATATTGGTTGAGAAAATAAAAGAGCATAAACCACCTTCGAGTCAGGAATACTGGTATTGTTTTGTGAAAATCTTTAACCAAAAACACCCATTGATATGTTGGTGTAGATTCAAATACTGAACATATAGCAACTGGGCAATGGCTTGACCAATTTCCTTAGATGCAAAAATACAAAATAACTATAAAATGAATAATTGATCATAGAAAAAAAACAAATAACTCATAAATATTGATATTCATTCATAGTTACACATATGCTCATGTTGCTTCATGATTCAGATGGAAAAGGGAATGAAATGAGTGAAGAGTATAGGTATTGGGTTTCTGAATTCAATAAAATAAAATAGTTATTCAAGGTAAGGATAAATCATAAATTTCTGTTATTAATTTAATAATAATACTCCTTTTAAATGACCAAGTAAGGCTGGTGACCTGCCAAATCTATGTGCATAAACAGGGAATATAAAACTAAAATGTAAACGCGTAAATTCTTGGTTATTTTAGTAAATAAAGGCCTACGCATTGGGATAGGAGACCAACACAGCTCCATTAGCCTTCTCCATTCCTGAGCCATGGGTAATCTAAGTTGTGTTGTATGGGAAATTACATGGTCTTACATTTAAATTGGCTAAATCCAAATCGACAACTTCATTGATCAAAATTATTATGTCCAGCCCAAAAGGTATGCACATAGATAGGAAAATTCATATGTGAGGGATATCAAATGAAATTTACACATAGATCATGTGTGTTTAAAAGTATCTATCTATTCAAATTCAGTACAATGCTTTTATTGACAAACTCCTAACTGGTTTTGGAAGTCATTTAACTAAAACATACCTACATGAGCTTCTGAACCTAGTTCACCAGCAATGACTCCTTCTTAGGTCTAACAGCTGCAAGAATGATAACAGTTAGTGACTTCATGTAGCGGCATGTATTTTTGTTTTGGTACTAAGTTTTTCATTCTTGGACATTTGGACTACAATTTCCCGTTTTGCATTTAATATAATCACAGATACACATATTTACTATAAGTAAAACAATTTTAGCAGGTTTCTAAGGTTTTTGTACCCTTAAGGGTAGTGTAACAGGCTTACGGAGACAATTTTCGAGTAGTGCATCTACATCCTCGACTGAAAGCGTAACCTGGTCGTCAAGAGTGACCTTATCACTTTGATCGTTTTCTGTCACCTTTAGATCACCAAAATCAGTAGTTAATTGTTGGTCGGCATTTGGGTCTCCTTGCATATTTGAAGATGAATCAGGATAGCTATCCTCTTGGCCATCATCTCTGCATTATTCTACTGATCACTTGTGGCTTCACAATAAGACTACTGAGAGACAACCAATAGAGAGGGATCTCCAAACACAACGTCTTCAAGAAAGCCAGCATTAGGAGCATATTGATCTTCAAATGATATCCTGGAGAGAATTTATGAGCGAAAAAAACGTTTGTCACATATATTTACTAAATAATGGCAACTTACTGAGAATTGTGTATAAGTGGCAATACCAAAAAATCTATCTACAAATGGGTCTACTTTGATTGTAATCATGGAAAAATAATTGAGTCACCTAAAGGTTCAAAATATGATTCATGCAAAAAATACTTCTAGTGTGGTTGATAAAGATCATGCCTAGCCACCCATAAACAGTCTATTTTGTTTTCTGTATACAACTTTGGAGCTAGTAAATAATGTTTTTAAAACATAATAGTATATAATTACAAAAAAATGTAATTTATATACAGAAAAACTGATCCATGATTTATGGTTATACGTTTTGAATACACTGTTGGTGGCTCTCGACTCATTTTAATGTTATCTCTTTTCATTATCGCTAAGTTTTTAATTTTCACCCATTTGACCCATTACCAGGTTAACTGTCACCCTAGTTATGTTCTATACTTACCAAAGTGCATCTATGTAGTGATGGCTTATCTTCAAATCCCTTCCATGGAGCCTAACTTTTAAAGCCTCAAAGCTGCTCGAGCATGTAGACCCAATCTATTTAAAAAGGCAAAACAACTTTTTACATATGTGAGTATCTATAATATCTTTGTAATTGTGAAAGTAGAGAGAGTACAGAAACTGACCCAATTGATGTTGGAGTATAGGGAACTACAATAGCCAATGTTTCCTCTGCTAAAAATTCTGGGAGTCCCTCTGCACCTATACTAATACCATGAAACATCAAGTCTGCCCCTCCAATCACATGGCCGGAAACCTCACCGCCCTCTAGAACGAAAGAAGGTAGAAGTTGAGGAACTTTCTATAGCGCATAGACTGCATTTTCAGATTTTAAACATCAGACAAAAGGACACCATATTGAATGTTTTTGTTTTTAGTTCCATTAGTGTTTTCTCATTTTTATAGATAACATGTTATAATAACAATTTAACTATTGCAGAAAACCTATGGCCATGTGGCTAAAGAAAGTCGACAATGCAAATACTTATGTTGAAATGAGACGCCTCTAAAAAATATAATAGATAAAAAGGTGTTTGGATTGCTTATTTTAGATTTATTATCTACTAGTTTCATGTAACTGGTTATTCAAAGTAAAATAAACAAAAACACATTTCTTCCAAATGCTCAAAACTTCTTATGTGCTTAAATAAGCAAAACCCCTAACACTCTCAACCTCATAGAAGATAAGCTTGCTACATGTACTGTACCACCTTTACATGATAAAAGCTATGATGAAAAACCTACCGCTTGGTAGTATTGACTAGTCAATGTAGAACTTAGATAAGGCGTGATACATGAACATATTAACACGCTACATTAAAGATTATTATAATTGTATAACAGCTGATTCTCCCATAAGAGTAAGAATATCCAGTATGTGGTCCAAAATTATATATGGTACAACCTTTGAAACTTCCGATAACAAAGAAAATACATGATTACATGTGGCTTCATCATCATCTGTAGATCGAGCACAGCTAACCGATAGGTTTTATGTCAAAACTGCCGACAACTCCATCCTACAAATTAAATGTTTTCATTATACGACCAAGTAAAGTAGCATCATCAAGAAAAGTTAGGTTGACAAAGTAAATAGTAAACCTAGAGAACATGTGTTTAAAAAAAATTCAATATGTTTGATATGAGTGAGATCTCATATCAATTTAATCATATTAAACCCTAAAACACGAAGCAAAATACCAAATTTAATGTGTCAAAACAGAATTATGTGGTGTTTTTGTGTTTGTGTTCACTTGTGTAGGTAATTTGATACAAAATGAAGAAATCATGGAAATCAAGCTCATTTATGAAGAAAAGACAAGAAGGATGCTAAATGACAAGCCATTTGAAGATAAATGACCTATCTTGACAACATTCAAAAGATGAAGGGCCAAAGTGAAATTTTGATAAAGTCAAGATCAAAGTCAAACCTGGTCAACCCTCAAGTCAACCAAGTCCAAGGGCTTCAAGTGTTCAAGAATACAAGTCAAAGGGCCATTTATGTCAAGACTATGAAGATTGGAGATCAAACTATAAATCTGCCAACGTTCAGGGGCTTAAACTGCCAAGTTTTATACTTATTTTGAGCTTGATCCAAGAATTAACACTTCAACCAATCAGAAGCAAGAATTGGCTTGACAAGGATCACCAAATCAGCTGCCACCTCACCCGCTAGCGCCGACTTCATTTAGTTAGCAAATCATAACAGTGGAGCGCACTCATATATTTTCAACCAATGAGAAGTAGTCAGCCCATAATTAATATATCCATATTGGATAACAATCCGTGTGAAGGCTTCTAAACAAATCACAAAGCGCCACGTAACCTCTCCAGCAGCAGATCGAAGATTGAGATTTAGGCATTTTCAGAAGGAGACAAAACATCAAATATGCTCTAAATCAAGTGACGAAGCTAATCATACTCATCAATTAGACTATAACTCATTAAAGAAAGAAAGCCCAATTTAGTTCGTCGCTCAAGAATTTGGACAAATCAGTGCACTTGGCAGCTTGTCATTGGTTTGGACACGTCATCTATCCCAACAAACTTCCATTTTCACTCTATAAATAGGACCTCACCCCTCTCATTTGTACAAGTAGCTAGTAGGTGTAATTTCACACACCTTATAATTTCTCTCTCATTCTAGTTATCCTTTTCAGTTAGTTACTTCTCTCAGGTGATTGACAACCACCTGAGAGTTAGTTAGACAGTTGTAAGCGTCTTTGTAATCAATTTTACTACATCAATAAATTCCTAGTTCACTTACCTTCAAATCACTCTACATTCTACTACAATTGCCTACTGTTGTTGTGATTACTGTTTCTATTGATCTTACTTGATCAATGGAAGCTAATTGAGGTGCTTTGGAACCTTGTTAACAATTCAGTTCAGTTCTATCTCAATCCAAGTTCCATTCGTAGCAGAGTAGCAGTTTTCGTTTGATTAGTTCAGAGATGGCATATGGAGGTGATTAGGGGTGTTGATTAGTTGATAATTGGTGTGAAGGAAGTTGTTTAGTAGGCTCAACTCCTCACTACTCCATCAAAGGAGGCGTCTAGCTAAAAGGTTTCACAATTTTGGGTTTTTTTCCCCTAAAGTGTACATGCCATGCTTAATTCTTAGTTTTAAGATCTAAATGCTTGATTATGTTATGATTGAGTTAATTGTGATGTGTTTGTGTTGATTTGATCAAGTAGTGCTTATTTGATTAGTTTCTGTTTAGACTTAGTTAATTTTGAGTTTTTTAGTGTAAAACTGTCATTGATGGCATAATCCTTTGTTAGTCTGTATAAGTGCTTGTTACTGCTTGATTTGTAGTGTAATTGTCGTTTTTTTTGGTAAAGGGTTTCCCCGGTAAATATATTAACCAAAAAAGCGTTTTAGTACAAAGGAATGTGGCTAAGATACCACATTAACCGCATGCTACAGGCAGCATGTTAACACGTGATTATGTCATGGCATAAACACAAACTAATCTAGAACTACAATGCAAGTAAACTAGAAAGAAACCAAGATGCAAACATGAAGTCACACATTGTCTTCAGCTTCCACCAACATCACGACAGGAGCAAATGATATCCAAATGAGCCTGCCTCCTTAAAAAACCTTGCCAAAGAAAACACAATGGGAAAAACCTTGGACAAGGAAAAAAGAGTACAACCCTCACCCGACACTCCCATCATGAAGAACTCTAGAGCTCGGCACCCTCCATTTGTCAAGCAGCAAACTCAACCTGGCAGACAACTTCATAAAACAAAATGAAATCAACTTCAACCGAATAGTATCACAAATAAGCTGAACAATCTGATCAACGGCCAACAACTTTTTCTTGAAAAGTCTTGAATTACGTTCCATCCATATAAAGTACGCAGTAGCAGCCAACACAAGACGGGCAAGGATGCTAGGACAATACTTTCCATTAGAAATTGGAATAACATAGGCTAAAATATCATCAATCCGAGGGGTGATGCTATCCATATCACATAGGCCCCGGACCTTAGACCAAACCTGCATAGAATAAGAACATTCAAAGAAAAGATGGTCGTGAGAATCTGGAACCAATTTACACAACGGACATCGAAGAAAGCTTAAATCCACCAAATGGCCAACATCCCATTGTCTAAGCCGATCTTGTGTATTTAATTTTCTTCTAACCACTAACCACAAGTGGATAGAGTGACGAGGAATACAATGAGCAAACCACACAGCATGATACCAATCAACCATCAAAGCCCTATCCCGAATGTAGTCCCAAGCTAAAGAAACTGAAAAAGGATGTAGAACCCCATTTATATCCCGCCACATCAAATCATCATCCTGAGCATCATTAATAACAGGCACAGGGATAGAGACAATGTTCAGAAATCTAGCATACCAATCCTACGGCCACTACCAAATACCATCAGTAATAAGATCCCTCACCTTATTAGATAGAGAGAGCCCCGATCTTGTAATACTTCGAAACGTAAGAACGTCCCGTAACGGACGTAATCTGCCCATTTGTCAAACCACATAGAAGCCAATCTACCATTATTAATCTTGTACCAAATAAATTGACGAATGCGTGGTCTAATCTGTAGAAGTTTTCTCCAGTCCCAACTCATATCACCTATACATGGAACGTCCCAGAAACTTCGATCTTGTAACTTGTAAGAATAAATCCATTTAACCCATAAAGACTCTTTACGAGTGAGAATACACCAGATATGAGAAACCATTAAAGCAGTATTAAAATCAGAAAGCTTACGAATACCAAGTCCACCTTCATAAAATGGAGTACAGACAGAGTCCCAAGCAACTTTAGCCTTACCTTTCTTCATTTCACCCTGACACCATAAGAAGCCTCCCATAAGCTGTTCCAAATCATGAATAATCCGAACAGGTAAAATAAAGACAGACGCCCAGTAGATATGCATAGATGAAAGAACTGAACGAACTAACTGGAGTCTTCCTGCTAAAGAAAGAAATTTATTGCGCCAATCATTAACTCTACTCTCAAGTTTTTCAACAAGGACTTTACAATCCCTATATAGAAGCCTGGAAGAAATGAGAGGAACACCAAGATATCTGACAGGTAACTCGCCTTCAGCAAATGGCATGATATGTAAAATACTACTTTTAACAGCAGTAGCTACATCACAGAAGAAAACTGTGCTCTTTGGGATACTTGGAACCAAACCTGAAGCTATCTTAAATTCCTCCAACGCATCCATAATAACCTGCACAGAGTCCAAGTGACCCCTAGCAAACAAGAAAAGATCATCTGCAAAACAGAGGTTGATAATACGTTGTTGCTCACAACGGTGATGAAAATAAAAATCATCTGCATTAAGAACCCTCCGCTGCAACATAAGTGAAAGGATCTCCATGACCAACGTGAAAAGATATGGAGATAACGGATCACCTTGCCTGGGATCTCTTTTTCCTTGAAACTAGCCATATAAATTACCATTCATGTAAATGGAATACGAATTAGTAGAAACACACGTCATAATCCAATCAACCATTAAATGGTGGAATCCAAAACCAATCAGAATGTTACATAGAAACTTCCAGTCCACCGTATCGTAAGCTTTCTGAATATCCACCTTAAAAGCACATCTTGGAGGACCAAAATTTCTGTGGTAATTCCTCATCAGCTCTTGCGTCAATAAGATGTTATCCGAGATCCTCCGCCCTGGAACAAAAGCAGATTGATTAATATTAACCAAATCGCCCAAATCCCCTTTAATACGGTTAGCAATTATCTTACTAATGCATTTGAAAATAACATTACAACAAGAGATGGGGCGATAATCAGTAATCTTATTTAGAACAGAAACCTTAGGGATAAGAGCAATAATAGTATGATTAACCTCTTTAAGAAGTTTTCCATTAGAGAAAAACTCCCGAATAGCACATGTAAACTCATCACCCACAATATCCCAAGACTTCTTAAAAAACGCAGCAGTAAAACCATCCGGCCCAGGCGCTTTGTCATCACTCATGGGGAATAACGCACTTTTAATTTCAGAATCAGAGATGACTCTAACCATATGGGCAGATTTCTGAGCACCAAGCTTTCGAACAAACAAATCAAACGTATTAAAAGAACCTGAAACACTTACCTGACCAAGAAACTACTCGTAATGAGCAACGAAAGCTCCAAGCACAGCATCTCCATCATGAAGCACATTATGAGAATCATGAACCATTTCAATACGATTACGAGAAGCCCTACTCTTAACCGATTTACGAAAATACGCCGTATTTGAATCACCTGCATCAAGCCATTCAATTTTAGATTTCTGACGTAAGAAGCGTTCCTCATCAAGAGAAGCTTCCTTAAAAGCAACTAGATAATGAGCATGCTCTTCTTTCAACAGCACATTGGATGGGTCTCTATCAAGGGCTTGTTGAATAACATCTAATTCCACACGTAGTCTAGTAACACGATCATGAAGATTACCCTGTTCAAACAACAGTTTACGAAACAGAGCCTTTAAACCTTTTAAGCGTTTAACAAGCCTAAACATAGCACATCCATGAACATTTGCCAACCATCCGTTAGCTACCACATCATGAAAACCCTCCTTATGCACAAGAAAATTATTGAATTTAAAAGGTTTAGGCTTAGGTTTGCTAGTTGTAGGGATTCGTAACACACAAGGAGAATGGTCAGAAATCCTGTAAGGTTGGAATATCGCAAAACATCCTGGAAACTCATCAAGAAAATTAATGTTAGACATAATCCGATCAATATTTTTGAGAATACCATCATCACCCTGTGGTTTCTCATTCCAAGTAAAATGTAAACCTGTAGCATTAACGTCCATAACTTCCACAAAATTAACACACTCCTTGAATTCCCGCATGGCAATATTAGGAGTGTAGCCGTCGCATGAGTGATCCTCAATATTAAGAGCAGCATTAAAATCACCCAAAACAGCCCATGGCTTATCCCGCATAAAAGTAGCATGAGCAACCAGATTATTCCAAAGAACACGCCAATGGATATAGTAGTTATCAGCATAAACGAAAGAGCAGAACAAAGTACGGTTATCCATACGCGTTTTAACCTGACAATGCATAACTTGACTTGTTTGAGACAACACCATAACATCCACATTATCATCATTCCAGCCAAGAATTATACGTGTCCCTTTAGGACACAAACCACCATTTTACGTCTACTTCCATCTGCTAAAAATATTACGACACATATCATAAACACTCGAAGCATCAACATGAGACTCCAAAATAGCACAAACACTCAGATTATTTTCAGTAATAACCTGACGAACCTCTATTCTTTTAGGGGATTGGTTCAGACCCCTTATATTCCATGAGGCTATACTAAACATTTAAAACATTCGTGGCAGGAGTGCTTGCCCCTGATTGAGAACTAAGAAGATTAGCAGATTCATCATAAATGTTTTCAACCTCCTCATCATCATCATCTCCACTTAGGTCACCTATATCCCCTGAAAGAGTCCCAAATGAATTCGAAGTAGAAACGCCACTCACCACAGCTTTACCTTTATTTGAACTATTAGTATGCAACCCAGATTTGGTACCACTATCAACTTTGCTATTATCACGTTTAGATGCATTCGAAGTCGTACCAGGATTAGATGAGTTATCATGTATATGAGCACCAGAAGTAGACGACTTCGGACTAAAAGTAAAAGGAGTACCAACTTGGAAGCCTTTGCTTAACGGGACACCTCTCGGAATCTGGCTTCCTTGCTTTCCTTTGTTGTTATGCTTTCTACTACGAACTTGTTGAAATCCATCATCTTGTTCATGTATAATTGTAGGGGCCACTTTAGGGATAACACGTTTAGGAAAAGTTTCAGCCGTATGACCAAAGATATTACATATAGGGCATCTAGGCGGCTTCCACTCATATTCAACTTTAATAGTTTCCTTAGTAAACCCCTCATCCTCCAAATCAGGAACACCAATAGTAATTGTCTCATGTAAATCACAATCAGATTTAATTTCAATTAAACAGCGAGCAAAACTACTACGACCCCAAGATTCTTTACACATAGTGCTAGTAAAAGAATCAAGCATAATAGGCTTACCAAGATATGTAGCAATCAGACTAATACCCTCTTCTTCAAACACTTGAAGCGACACATCATGAAGTTTAACCCACACAGGAATACAGGTAAATTCTTCTTTTCGAAGGCTAGTCTTCATAGTATACCTTTTAAGAATAATGGGAGAATTACGAATCATCCATGGTCCACCTTCCAACACAGCTACATAACCAGATTGTGCATCAAATTGAAAGAAAAAGAAACCATTGGAATTCATCATGATCCTTTTTAACCCAAATTTAGCCCAATTTGTTTTAGCATAATACTTAACCACTGGAAATGCCATTCTGAAGGATCGAGTTTTTTTAAGGATTAGACATTGTTGGATTATCTATTAAGATGGATGATAAAGTGGAAGAACTTAGAGAGAGAAAAAAGAGAGAGAAAGGAGAGAATGAAAAGAAAGATGAAAAATGTGATTGTGTTAAGTGTTCAACCCCCTCCTAACATGCTAGGAGGGGGGTTTATATAGCCCACCCTACATGTGGGCTATATGGGCTATATTGGATCACGAGCCTAATATCATTGGAGTGACCGATCCTTTCTAAATACGTAAAAACGTATTTCCAACAATCTCCCCCAAAGGGAGGTCACTCCAAGTTACAATGTCCTAAATATTCTATAGCTCGTGATCTATGCTAATAATGATGTGACCGAGACTTTCCTTGGAAAAACGTATTTCCAACAATATCTCCCCCAAAGGGAGGTCACATAATTTTACAAAATCTTAAACCTAGCATACTATGCTTGAGTCTTCGATCTTGTTCTTGTGAATATGCTTGATGTGATCTTTGACTTTAACCTTGAGCATGTTTCCTCGCCTTGACCTTGTGCATTCATCACTTGTGATATTCGCCTCTTCGTGACTTAATGTTCCACATACTTATACCTTTATAATTCTTGAAAGATTCAGAGTTTGATACAGCGGAAGACTTGACCTTCAGACTTTCTTGAATTCGTTGAAGTACTGAGTGTATGTAGTATAAGCATGTGGTGAAGACTTCTTCTGGATTGTACACCGCAATGCCACCTTCTTATTACGCTGCATAAGACAGTTAGCAACAAACCATATACACCGATGAAATAGCCTTGAACATTTCATTCTAATTCGGTAGCATTTTACCTCCGGTCGGTGAAGACCGTTGGACGATACTAAATATCGTACTTGTGGCAGGTAGTTTCAATGAAGAACCTCCTTGACAAGATTTCGCGGGTAAAACCGTTCTCTTTACTCGACCGTACAAAGCTGACTGCGATCGTAAAGAGTGAATCATTTGGATAATAATATCCGCATGATTTGAAGCCGTCAATTCATGTTCCTGGAACAAGTGAAATTCAATTAAGAACCGCACCATCGTTGCTTTCCAGTTGTCACGAGCTTGATTCGTATAGAATCTTGCAAGTTACCTACCAAGTGCTGTTTGAGGTTAACACTAGAAGGATTTCCACTCATCACTGTGAACACTAAGGTATCACTCTGAGTGTTCTGGCAAGATCACTAAGATATTGCGTAGAGGCCTGGAACGTGTTTAAATTCATTTAAGAATTAAACCACTGTTGCTTTCCAGTTATCACAAGTTTGATTCATAAAGAATCACACAAGTCACCTACCATGAGCTTTTTGATGTTCGCTTAAGAAGGATTTCCATCTTCATTATAAATACTTTCGTATTACTTGGATGTTCAGGCAAGATCATGAAGATTTTGCGTAGGACTCTTAAGATCTTTCTTACTTTTCACAGTGTGTGAAGAAGCAAGGAAATATGAAAGTGTGTACTAATGAGATATTTGATGATCTCAAATGGCTCTAGACTCAATCGTGCATTTTGGATTTTTAGTGATCGGAGGCTGGAGAGGAGTGCCACCATTTCAATACCAATTTATTCGGAGTGAATAAATCAATAGATAATGCGTTGTCTCCGTGTGATTAAAACAAATATCTTTTAAGAGATATCTGAGTTAGCTGGGATGGGTTGTGCCTTGCATCACTGGGTCCATGATGTCTGTCTTCAATATCAAGAATCATTAAACAATGAACTTAATAGCATATGTATTGACCCGGTTTCTACCTAAGTTGTAAGGAGGGTTTCTTTCTTTACACCCTTTATCTTTACAGTTCTTTTTTATTCTTCAACCCCTTCAATGCTTACCAATACGTCATCACTAGCACCTTGTTGTGATTGTTCCAGTGCTAACTTAAGTACTTGGTCGGCATTCAGCTACGTTCACAATCTTTCTCTATCTTTCCTAAGGACTACTATTTCTAGCTATGGAATGTCCTTGGGAAGATTCCTCCGGTTCTAGAGAAATCATTGGACTTTAACCTATCCTACCATCCTTATGTCACCACAATCTTCACCGTCGTGAATAGAGATGTTTTGGGTAAGTGTATGTCACCATGAAATCCATTTTGAAGTGCAAATCCATTTTGCTCCCCCTTAACATATGCCACGATATCCAAAAACATTTTGCACATGTCGGGATGAGCTATCACGTTAAGTCAAACCATTTATGATTGATCATATCCCATATTAAAACACATTTTCTCCCCCATATTAAAAATATTAACCCAATCGATGTTTTTAATATCAATTGATTTAATAGCATTTTAAGAAAATTTGGGAAGAAAAATGCAAATCCAATTATCTTCATGAATAACACAAGCTCCCCCTCAAATTAATGAGGGTGTACTTGAAACGTAAATTAAATACCTTTTAAACACAAGTGTAAGGTATTTATCACGTGCAAAGATCATAAATGATAATGTATTCACAAGATTAGCGATTTATGAGGTAGGACCTGAATGATGGAGAACATCATATGAAAGATTCACATGGTTCTTGTTCACGAATGTTGGTCACCTCGTCACGTCTGAAGTTATCTCTTGACTCCATGTGTATGATTGATATCATTGTCTTGACACCAATATGTGAACTTGGCACTCTCGGCATCAAGGATTCTGAATGCTGGACAATTGTTCCCCCTCAATTGTTGACCCGTGTTCTATTGAAAGAGCTGTAGTCGCTGGTTGAGTAGTCGCATCGTCGAGTATGTAGATATCAATTGTAATTTGCTACGGTTGGTGGAGACGATAACTTCATAAAAAACAAGATTTCTCTTGTTTTAACAAATAAATGCACTGACACGTACATATATTCGTGTTAGATTGTGTTATTACGTAAACACAATCCCTTACATGGTTATAAAGTAAACCATGCCCGAGAAAATTAATTCCCGTTGTTGAGTCAAAGCTTTCCGGTGAAATGCTTGACTTGAGTATGAAAAGCAGGTTACTATCTGAAATAATAGCAAACCATATGGAGCATGTTTTAAATCGTTTAAACTTCTGCTCGAACTTTATTTACAACCCCGTGTCATTATTGAACGACATTTCTATGTTCGTAAATATTATCGATTCCAGAAGACATGCTCTTTTTATCAAAACATTTTTTGAACACACAATTTTGAAAGATTTAGAAAACCTTTTTGAGAAATTCTCGAAAAATTGTGTTCAGTGTTTTGAAAACCAATTACTTGAGCTTAAGATGTTGAATATCTTGCAAAACGAGCTCAAGTCCGAGAAGTTGTAAACTTCCCGTTGTTAAGGATAAGTTTATCATCGGCGATAAACTTTCCTTTTATTTGAAGAACGGGTCAATGTCTGACATTTAACAATGAACCATTTTACACGAGCTTAAAACCGTTGAATAGTTTTAAAGTAAGCTCGTGTCCGAGAAAATTTAATTTCTCATTTTTGAGGATAAGTTTATCATCGGCGATAAACTTTCCTTTATTTGAAGATCGGGTCATCATCTGATATTTAATGAAGAGCCTTATACACGAGCTTAAAACCTTTGAATGGTTTTAGGATAAGCTCGTGTCCAAGAAAACTTAATTTCTTGTTAAGAGGGTAAGTTATCGTTGCGTATATACACTTCCCTGTCTCTGAAGTCCGGGTCATCGTCTGTCATTTAGCGAGGAGCCATTTACACGAGCTAGAAACCTTTGAATGGTTTTAATGTAAGCTCGTGTCCGAGAAAACTTAATTTCTCGTTTTGTGGGTAAGTTATCGTTGACGAGATAAACTTCCCTTTTCTCTGAAGAACGGGTTACAGACTGTGATTTATCTATAAACCTTTGTGCATGAGCTTAAAAACTTGGAATTTTTTTTATATAAGCTCATGCCCGAGAAAAATTAATTTCTCGTTGTTAGGATAAGTTTACCATCGGCGATAAACTTTCCTTTCTTTGAAGATCGAGTTATAGTCTGTGATGTGACTATAAGTCCTTTGTGCATGAGCTTAAAAACTTGGAATGTTTTCGATATAAGCTCATGCCCGAGAAAACTTAATTTCTCGTTGTTAGGATAAGTTTATTATCGGAGATAAACTTTCCTTTCTTTGATGAACGAGTTACAGTCTGTGATGTGACTGTAAGTCCTTTGTGCATGAGCTTAAAAACTTGGAATGTTTTTGATATAAGCTCATGCCCGAGAAAACTTAATTTCTCGTTGTTAGGATAAGTTTATTATCGGAGATAAACTTTCCTTTCTTTGATGAACGAGTTACAGTCTGTGATGTGACTGTAAGTCCTTGTGTAAACTTAACCACGAATCCCCTGGGACACTTGTTTCTCTGATATCTGCTTCTTCAGCAACCAAACTCTAAGAGTATCCTTAGTTGAACGACATACAATGATTGGACCGCTTCGTTCTTTTGGGACATCAACTTTGGTACCTGCATTCTCATTAGGAGTTTGCATGCTTTGATATGGGTTAGCGATATCTATCTTAGAAGCAAGTGGGGGTTCACAGTTGTTTTTTCTTGTGCCAGAGGCGACCTGAGTGGATGATTCACTTGTCTTAGTTGGCAAACGTTTCCGTTTACAGAAAACCTTAAGTTCAGGCTTAAGTGAAGTATCATCTTTATCAGTTTCCTCCCTAGTAGACTTAGTAGAATCAGAGACTATCCTAGTTAAAGGGCACTCGTTTCCTACAAGAGTGAAAGTTCTACCAGTGGGGCGCCTAATAAGTGTGTAAACACTTATCCTTTTGCCACTAACATCAAGTAAAAACAAGACCTAATCATGTGTTTAATGTCGTAAAAGTCGGAATTACGCGTGGTTTTGTGCTTTGTGTGTTAAATAGGTACAAATGATCAAAAGAAGAGAAAACACGGGATTTCACGGTCAAATGTTGGAAGAAAAGTCCAAAATAGAGGCAAAGACAAAGTCAAAAGACCAAAATGTGTCGAAGATCACGAAAACCGACAAAGTCGACTTAATTTTGAAGAAATGATCAAGAAAGTCGGAATCGAGCTCGACTTTAGCGGATTTCATCATTTATCGAGAAAACGGGCCAAGTGGGTCCCACATATGGATATTGGGCCCAAAAGCCCAAAAATTGGAAAACATTTATTCACTTTTGGATCGAAAGCCCAAATCAAGGCCCAAAACATAATTTACATGAGACAGATGGAAAGATTTGTATAATGGGTCCAAGATTGTGCTAGTTACATCAAAAGCCCATTTGGAATTAAAATGGGACGGTTAAAGAAGATTTGGGCCTAGTTTTTTTTTTTAGGTTTAGCAAAATGAATAAAGTGAAGTTATCACTCGGTCAAGATAGTCAACTCTCATCAAGATTGCTTCACAACCCGTTTACCTTTCAACCACACGTGTCCCATGTACCCACCCAACCAAATAAATAAACTTTTTTACCCCACACCCCATTTATCACTTCGTTACAAACGAAGTCTCTCTCATCCCACTTCATCTCCCTCCCCCAAAACTCGCAAACCCTAAATCCTTATCAGTAAAAATTAACAAGTGAAAATTGGGGGTTTTACCCAATTCGTGTGATTCACACGGATTGGGATTAAATCCCCATAAAAATCGCATCATACACCCACCATGTGGTCCTCAACCCATCAATCCAACGTGGCATCATTTGAGTGGCCAAAACACCTCACCAAAACCCTCTTCACCAATCAAATCATGCCACTTCACCAAGGAAGAAACACAACTAGCACAACTCAGTGCCATGATGGCAATACGAGTCACAAGGGCGGTTTTCAACCGTAGGATCAAGAAATTTGAAGAAAGAGAAGATGAATGATTAAATCTACGGTTCAAAATGGATGCTTACAAGAGAAGCCAAGATTAGGGTTTCTTGGGGTTCCTCTATAAAACCCCTTTCATATCATGTAATGGGGTGCTTTTCTTTATTTTTTTTATTTTTCAGTAATTAGATTAATAGGTTTAATCTTGTAATTTTTCAATTCCAGTAATGTAATTTCTTATTTAATTAATGAGAAGTCTATTTTAATTTTAATCTCGTTTCATTTTACTCTTTACTGTCAAAAGCTTCGAATTAATTTTTTAATCCATTTTATTACTGTTGTTATTGATTATTATTATTAATAAAAAAATATAAAAAAAAAGTAAAGGAAAGTGATATAAATCTTCCCCTACTGGGAAGATTAAAGGTTACGGTTCAAGCTCAATCGTTCGGTTCAATTCATTTGGTTCAAAGATTTTGGATCGAGGTTTGTTTGAGTTGATACGGTGGTGTTTGGTTCGTGAATAAGACGGCTCAGCGCCTTGTCTTCTTCCCAACGGTATCGACAAAAGGTTCCTTTTGATCTCTTTTAATTTTTATAAGTTTTAGTTTAATTTTTGTATCTTCTTAAGTTTTGATTATTGTTTGTCTATGTTAATGTTATTGTTTTATTATTTATATGTTTTAGATTATTAAGTCTGCAAGTTTGATTTATTGATTGGTTATATCTGCTTGTGATATCTGCTAAGTTTTTAGTTGATTGGATTTGTTTTGTTTAGTCTGCGATTGTACTGGTGTTAGTTAGTTATAGTAACTATTATTTCTGCTTATGGTTAAATATGATATGTTCGGTATTTGATTATTTTTATTGGTTATTTGATGCGTTTTTGATCTGCTTAGGTTTCGTTTAATAAGCTTAGTTTGGTAAGTCGTTCGAATCTGCTTAAGTTGTTTAGATCTGCTTATTTGCATGAGGATTCATCTATTTCAGCTTATTACTGTTCTGTTAGCTTATTAGATTCAGCTTCTTGTTTATTTAGATTCTGCTTTATATTTTCATTGCTTATCTGAGTTTTCAGCTTATGTTCTTTTATCTAGTAGCTTATTTGGTTCAGCTTATTTGTCATTTAAATACTGCTTATTTGGTTTGTTTGCTACTTATCTCAGACCCGATTGGTTTGAGGTATCTTTCTGTCCAAAATAAAAGTTCCAAAAAAATATTAAAAAATATTAGGCAAATTTTGGTTTTGGTGAGATTCGACCCCCAGACCTCCCGTTCACAAGCCTTACGCCTTACCATTGGTCTGAACCTCTTTTCATGTTTAATTATAGATTAGTTCATTAATATAGTTTGTTTAAATTTGGCAGTTTTAATTAATTAGGCAATTAAATTTGATATAAAAGTTTTATTTAGTTTAAATTAAAGTTTAATTAGTCAATTTATTTAAATTTCATTTTTATTCAGTTTTTATAAAAATACAAAAAGACAATAAAATATTTTATTTACTTTCTTTAAAAGTTTTCATTAGTTTAAATTTACTTTTATTTAATCTACTTTTATTTTAAGTTTTTCAAATTTAGTTTTAAAATTAGATTTCAATTTATTAAGTTTTGTTTAAAAATAGATTTTAATTAAAAGTTTTTAGGTTTTATTAATTAGTTAAGTTTTATTTTCAAATTAATAGTTTAAATAGTCAATTCAAATAGTTTTCTTTTAATTAGTAGATTTAAGTTAGTTTAAAATACCACCAAAAATATTATTTACCAAAAACAAAGTTAAGTCGATACGTTAAACCGGAAATCAAATTCGAGTCGAATCGAGGAAAAACGAACATTCATTGCATTAAAAAGGAAACAAAATCTTTTTATCAAAATGGCGCCGCTGCCGCTTCGCTCGTACGATTGACGATTTTTCGTGAAGACGTTTGGATTTTGGGATCCGTTCTCTTTGAACGTTAATTTTCTTGCACAAAAAAAATCAAAAATACAAAAAAATCAAAAACTTAAAAAAAACAAAACAAAAATTAAAATATCACAAAAGCAATTTCTTTCCTAAGAATTGTACCAAAAAAAAAATTATTAAAAAATCCAAAAGTAATACTTTTTCCTAAAAGTATTACACCAAAAATGTATTAGTGTTAATTTTTAGTTTGATTTCTTTCGATTTTTCATGTGTATATATATTTTTCTAAAAAATACAAAAATATTCTTCTTTATCCTCTATCGGGTTTAATTCTTTTCTCTACCCCTCTTATTTATAATTCTTCATGGATTCGTCTTGCGTTCGGTGTGGGAGACCATGGCATGGTTTTCAAACATGTCAATGGTGTACTTGTGAGCGGTGCGGTTTTGATATCGACAATACACAATTTGGATTTTGTCCATTTTGAAATTCAACAAATTCGTACTTCTCCTCTTACAATACTTTCTCACCCCCTCCCGTCTATGACAATCCCTATCCGCAACATGAACCGGGTTTTTCTCAATACCCGTGTTGCAATCATTGTGGGGGCCCTCACGATACTTCCTATTGTCAGCCAATGAATTACTATGAGCCAAATCCGTGTCCTCATTTTTCTTCACCGATGGATTATTATGAACCAAATCCGTGTTCTAATTCTTCTCAACCGATGACTTCCTATGAGCCACATCCGTGCTATAATTCTGGTTTTCATAACTGTGAGCCCCCACATCCCACCCTCAATCATCAATCCTCTAAGAGAATTCAACAAATCAATGCTTTGAATGACGAAAGACAAGCCCTTCTTTTGGAACTTCATGACGGCTTAATTTGACTGACCGAGACTTTGGAGGAGCAACAACGAAAACGACAAGAGCAAGTATCTAATCTTAGTGATTATACTCCTCCTCTTGTGCGTTCTTACTATTATGATGATGATGATGACGATGAGAATTCTATTTCTTGGAATGATCTTTGTGCTCAATGTCCTAGTGCAATTGTAATTCCTTCTCTCGACTTGCCGGATCTCGAGCCTAAGGATTCTACCACTCCTATTCTTGATTCTTCCACTACGGAGCCCGATGCCTCTCTCATCATGGGGGATGAGGGTCTTATCACTATTCCTTGTGACGAGACTCTTATTCCAATCCAAAGTGAGCCTACGGTTGCTTCCGATAGTGACGATGAGTGTGAATCTCTTTCTAGTGATGACTCATTACCTCCCACCGACATCTTGGGAAACAATTCTTTGGCTTTTTCTAATTCCCTTTTTGATCTCGATGATGATTTTACTTCTAGTGATGACGAGTCACTATCCGATGAAGACGTTCCGAAGGAACATTTCAAGATTTATTCGAACCCTCTATTTGATTTTGATGACGCCTACATCTCTAGTGAGGTGAATCCTCTCTTTGAAGAGGGGATTGAGGACATTGATAGTTCCGACTCTCTTGCTATTGGTGAGCATTCGTTGTTAGCAATGCCACCTCCCATCATAGAGGAAGAGGAGAGATTTGACCCTACCTTCCATTTGATTCGGTCTGGTGAGGTGACGCGGGTGGTAGATATGTCTTCTGATATTTCTCATATTATGTTGCCACCCCGTCCTACCGCGTGCACACCCAAGGAAGTGATGTATCGCTTTTACTCTCCTCATTTCATACCGGGAAATGAGGATGAGTGCTTTGACCCGGGAGGTGACATTGACCATTCTTTGATTGATACCTTTACGGCTTTGCCGAATTGTGACCATCCATTGTCTTTAGGAGATGACAATTTGTCTCCTTTACCCACCCCACCTCCCGTGGATCAAGACTTCACTTACTTTTCTTATGTCGAGAGGACTTTTCTACCTTTCATGACTTATCCTCCTGCCTCTCATTTATTATGTTCCTCCGGGACCGAGGATAAGATTTTTGATCCCGGTATAACATTCGAGGCTTCCCCATGGACCATTTAATTCGGGGTCGAGTCAGGCTCGTGACTCGGTTAACAAAAACAAGCGCTTCTCGGGAGGCAACCCGATTATCTATCTTTTATTTATTTTCTGCAATAAGTGTAGGGGGGAGCCGTGTAGGTTGTTTGTTTTGTGTGTTGTGATTGTGCAGGGACATGTGCTTTAATGATCCACTTTTGGTACTTTTGACGTGACCCGTGTTTCCCGTGTACCCAGTTCCTTCGATAAGTTTTTGCTATTGTGATTCAATCTTGTATATAAAATAAATGTAATCACTTTAGTTGTCCTTTCCTTAGCTCGATTTTAAACAACGTACTCAATGTCCTAAGTGTAGGGGAGTTTATTCTCCCACATGCTTAAACATTGAGGACAATGTTTATATTAAGTGTAGGGGGGATTTCTATCGAAATTTTAGTGGCCTTTTCCATGAATTTGACCCAATTTAACCGGAAAATTTTAAAATTTTTCAACGTTTTTCAAATTTTTGATCTATTTTGGCCTAGTAGTATTTTTGTTTATTTTCTTTCCTATTATTATCACATCGTAATAATTTTCATTTCAAGAATAAAGTTAAAAATAAATAAATAAAAAAATAAAATGGTTTTAACAAGTTTAGATGTCTTTGATATATTAGGCCCGTCGTGAATATTTTCACTCAACCCGAGTTTACTTATCCAAGTTTACTCTAGCTAGTATCCTTAACCATATGGACCTTAATTGGTTTATTAGGCTAAGCATCCACGAGTCTCATTCCTTGAGATTTTAAATTGTGGAGAACGAGAGATGATAGAGTTAATTATAAGTTCGGTATTCTTTCATTAACTTATGTGAGTTAGTTATGAGATTTTTATCCCATCACTTGTTAATAAATATATTTGCAATAAATAAGGTTGTACGATTTAAAAGGTTACTTAGCTTCTAGCACATGATCGTTTAAAAGTTGCTCGGTATTAATTAGAGTTCATAGCCAAGGCATAACTTATTGAAGCGGGAAGCGAATATTGGCTTATCAAAAAAGCCCTAACAAGGCATGAGGATACCCGAGTCCAAAAAGGCCCTCACAAGGCATGAGGATTCACTTTTTTCTAAAGATCCTAAGATGATGTGAAGATCATTAATCCAAATCAATATGAAGGATCAAGACACACGACGAGAAGCAATTACTCCCCTAAAGATCATGGAGAAGTCTATCCAAAAAGACCCTAACAAGGTATGAGGATAAATAGATCCAAGTCCGAAAAGGAGGCGGATCGTTGTATATCAAAATCCTAAATAAAGAAGAGGATATATGAAGAAGTCGTGGTCAACGTTTGAAGCATCTTTCACTCCTTATGAAGATGTATACCAAAATGAAGAGAAGACCATAATTTCAAGATCGTCTCTCAAGATTTGAAGTTTGAAGTACAAGCCAAATATCGGTCCGAGAAAGGTCTCAAATCGTGAAACGAGTTATGCCAAGATATGAACTTTTTTGAGGTTTCGAGAAGCAGTTTTAAAAGATTTTGTCCTTTAGCTAACTATTGATTAAATCATCCCACTTTATTTTCGGCCTTAATAAATTATCGAAATAAGTCAAAAATGCATCCTTGTGATCATTCAAGACAAAAATAAAATACAAGAGATACACCGTAGGAATAAGGGGGTCTAAGTGATTAACTAAACCACATGAGCAAGTGTTAGTTGTGCTAACTTGTAATAACAATGATCTCGTTTTTATGCTTGGTATGGGGAACGTGAAACTTGAGGGTGATTTATATTCATGACACCAAAGCCCTAATTAAAGTCTTAGACTTCTTTACAAGTTTCTTCCATCTAATAATTTCCAAGTTAATAAATAATTATAACTTTTGTCTCTTTCTTAAGTTTTATCTTTTCGTTGTAGTAGTAGTAGTAATAGTAATAAAGGCCGAGATGGATTGATTATGAGAAAAATGTAACTTTAGGCTCTATAACTATGCATTTCATAGGGTCATTGCAATGGTCAAGTGTAGGGGATTTAATAAGTGTGTAAACACTTATCCTTTTGCCACTAAAATCAAGTAAAAACAAGACCTAATCATGTGTTTAATGTCGTAAAAGTCGGAATTACGCGTGGTTTTGTGCTTTGTGTGTTAAATAGGTACAAATGATCAAAAGAAGAGAAAACACGGGATTTCACGGTCAAATGTTGAAGAAAAGTCCAAAATAGAGGCAAAGACAAAGTCAAAAGACCAAAATGTGCCGAAGATCACGAAAACCGACAAAGTCGACTTAATTTTGAAGAAATGATCAAGAAAGTCGGAATCGAGCTCGACTTTAGCGGATTTCATCATTTATCGAGAAAACGGACATATGGATATTGAGCCCAAAAGCCCAAAAATTGGAAAACATTTATTCACTTTTGGATCAAAAGCCCAAATCAAGGCCCAAAACATAATTTACATGAGACGGATGGAAAGATTTGTTTAATGGGTCCAAGATTGTGTTAGTTAAATCAAAAGTCCATTTGGAATTAAAATGGGATGGTTAAAGAAGATTTGGGCCTACTTTTTTTTTGGGTTTAGCAAAATGAATAAAGTGAAGTTATCACTCGGTCAAGATAGTCAACTCTCATCAAGATTGCTTCACAACCCGTTTACCTTTCAACCACACGTGTCCCATGTACCCACCCAACCAAATAAATAAACTTTTTTACCCCACACCCCATTTATCACTTCGTTACAAACGAAGTCTCTCTCGTCCCACTTCATCTCCCTCCCCCAAAACTCGCAAACCCTAAATCCTTATCAGTAAAAATTAACAAGTGAAAATTGGGGGTTTTACCCAATTCTTGTGATTCACACGGATTGGGATTAAATCCCCATAAAAATCTCATCATACACCCACCATGTGGTCCTCAACCCATCAATCCAACTTGGCATCATTTGAGTGGCCAAAACACCTCACCAAAACCCTCTTCACCAATCAAATCATGCCACTTCACCAAGGAAGAAACACAACTAGCACAACTCAGTGCCATGATGGCAATCCGAGTCACAAGGGCGGTTTTTAACCGTAGGATCAAGAAATTTGAAGAAAGAGAAGATGAATGATTAAATCTACGGTTCAAAATGGATGCTTACAAGAGAAGCCAAGATTAGGGTTTCTTGGGGTTCCTCTATAAAAACCCCTTTCATATCATGCAATGGGGTGCTTTTCTTTATTTTTTTTTATTTTTCAGTAATTAGATTAATAGGTTTAATCTTGTAATTTTTCAATTCCAGTAATGTAATTTCTTATTTAATTAATGAAAAGTCTATTTTAATTTTAATCTCGTCTCATTTTACTCTTTACTGTCAAAAGCTTCGTATTATTTTTTTAATCCATTTTATTACTGTTGTTATTGATTATTATTATTAATAATAAAAAAAAATATAAAAAAAGTAAAGGAAAGGGATATAAATCTTCCCCTACTGGGAAGATTAAAGGTTACGGTTCAAGCTCAATCGTTCGGTTCAATTCATTTGGTTCGAAGATTTTGGATCGAGGTTTGTTTGAGTTGATACGGTGGTGTTTGGTTCGTGGATAAGACGGCTCAGCGCCTTGTCTTCTTCCCAATGGTATGGACAAAAGGTTCCTTTTGATCTCTTTTAATTTTTATAAGTTTTAGTTTAATATTTGTATCTGCTTAAGTTTTGATTATTGTTTGTCTATGTTAATGTTATTGTTTTATTATTTATATGTTTTTAGATTATTAAGTCTGCAAGTTTGATTTATTGATTGGTTATATCTGCTTGTGATATCTGCTTAAGTTTTTAGTTGATTGGATTTGTTTTGTTTAGTCTTTGATTGTACTGGGGTTAGTTAGTTATAGTAACTATTATTTCTGCTTATGGTTGAATATGATATGTTCGGTATTTGATTATTTTTATTGGTTATTTGATGCGTTTTTGATCTGCTTAGGTTTCGTTTAATAAGCTTAGTTTGGTAAGTCGTTCAAATCTGCTTAAGTTGTTTAGATCTGCTTATTTGCATGAGGATTCATCTATTTCAGCTTATTACTGTTCTGTTAGCTTATTAGATTCAGCTTCTTGTTTATTTAGATTCTACTTTATATTTTCATTGCTTATCTGAGTTTTTAGCTTATGCTCTTTTATCTAGTAGCTTATTTGGTTCAGCTTATTTGTCATTTAAATACTGCTTATTTGGTTTGTTTGCTACTTATCTCAGACCCAATTGGTCTGAGGTATCTTTCTGTCCAAAATAAAAGTTCCAAAAAAATATTAAAAAAATATTAGGCAAATTTTGGTTCTGGTGTGATTCGACCCCCAGACCTCCCGTTCACAAGCCTTACGCCTTACCATTGGTCTGAACCTCTTTTCATGTTTAATTATAGATTAGTTCATTAATATAGTTTGTTTAAATTTGGCAGTTTTAATTAATTAGGAAATTAAATTTGATATAAAAGTTTTATTTAGTTTAAATTAAAGTTTAATTAGTCAATTTATTTAAATTTCATTTTTATTCAGTTTTTATAAAAATACAAAAAGACAAAAAAATATTTTATTTACTTTCTTTAAAAGTTTTCATTAGTTTAAATTTTGTTGGAAATACGTGTTTCCAAGAAAAGTCTCGGTCACATCATTATTAGCATAGATCACGAGCTTTAGACTATTTAGGACATTGTAACTTGGAGTGACCTCCCTTTGGGGGAGATTGTTGGAAATACGTTTTTACGTATTTAGAAAGTATCGGACACTCCAATGATATTGGGCTCGTGATCCAATATAGCCCATATAGCCCACATGTAGGGTGGGCTATATAAACCCCCCTCCTAGCATGTTAGGAGGGGTTGTTGGTTCACTTCTATTTCACATAATCACATTTCCATCTTTCTTATCATCCACTCCTTTCTCTCTCTTCTTTCTCTCCCTAAGTTCTTCCATTGATCATCATTCAATAGATTAATTCATACAATGCTAAATCCTTAGAAAAATACGATCCTACATTTGGTATCAGAGCCTCGGTTCTATCCTTGCATCGTGTTCATGTATTCGATTTGGTGGTCTAATTTTTTCTTTATGTCTCGTTATATTTATTTCTGTCCATTTTGTCACAAATTTTTTGTCACGTCCTCAATATTTGTTGGGGATAACCATCTGTCACAAAATTTTTTGTCTAATCTATCCAAACCGTCTCAATATTTGTTATGGGTTTTCATTGTCTCATTGGTCTTAGCAAATTTGGTCAATGTTTCTGGGTTTCTGTATTTCTTGTTTATACATTTAGAAAAGGACAAGTTTGCAGATCCATCATTTTCGGTTCATTCAAAACCCTTTCAGATTGGACATTCTGATTAGACTACTGTTTTGGTTATTCAGATTGAACATTCAGATTGGTCTTTCCGATGGTCATTCAGATTGGGGATTCAGATTAAGCCATTCCGATGGGGGTGATTGTTTGATTCCGATGATAGATTCACAAAAACATTCCGATGAGACATTTTCAAAATTATTCCGATGGGATTTATTTAAAACATTCCGATGGACTATTTTGACAAATATTCCGATGGGACATCTTTTGACTTTTCGATGGACCATGTGAACCAAATACTTGTGAACCAAAACTGTGACAAAAACAACCATCTCAACCGAGTCAACTCGGTAATTACCGAGTTGACTCAGCTTAACTCACTGAGTCGACCTTATCACATCCAACCTTATTTCTCCTCAACACCATCAATCTATCCCTAATTCCCTTCGTCACTTATATCCCATCTAGACTCGGACTTAATACAGAATATCAAAAAGATCTCAGTTGATTGTTTTTCGATTAAGGATCCTTTAAGATCTATTTATCAAAAACTGTTTTTCATCATAGATCTTATATTTGGGTTTTTACCCATTTACTGTACGAAAATAAGAACGGTTTTTAACAAATATGTTAAAACCAATCTTTGTTTCAAATTCGTCACATCAATCACATGCAATCCGAATCACATCTGTTCAGGCATACACCTTTATTAATTTACGAATATTAAGTACGAATCCTAACAACTATGTTAAATTCAAACTTGGTTTCGTTTTTAATATGAACAACACCTCAATAATCACATGTACCATATTTTAAACCTACCCGAGATCTTTTATTAAGATCTTGAAGCCGCACTTGATTCAAATCAATATGAACGCTTTGATATGATTGAGGCGGATTGATTATATGGTGAGGTAGTTAAGGATAAGATCAGATTAAATAGGTTTCGTGATTCATGTATTAGTGAGATTGATGATCTTCCTTTTTTGTGAAAGATTGATAGATTACTGGGATGAGATTTGATGTATGATTTAGTTTGAGAAATGGATGAGAATGTTTGGTGGGACGGAGATATCTAAGTGAGGAGTTTGGTAGGAGTGTGTTTGAGGGGACGGAGGTTTTGAGGTAAAAGACGTTGGAGGAGATGAAGTTAGGTGAGAAGATGGGAGTTAGGTTTGGGGATGGAGTATTCTATGTAAGTGTATTAGGTTTAAACGGTGTGAGATATTTGGGGTTAGAAAGTGTTATAACCTGTGTGATGATGGACCGGGTTTCAACAAACTTGGGCCTCATTTATTTTGGGTTATTATCACATAATGGGCTGCATAATGGACCGTGTATATTAACTTATATACACACAATTTCTTTAACAAAATTTTTAAATAAATTTTGTGTATTAAGTTATAATTCGGTCGTCATCGGGTCGAGACAAAAAGTGACGAGACATTGTGAAGGAGAATGGATGCTCAAACAAACAAGTTCATTTTTTAAATTTGTGGTTTTTTTGTTGCATTTGTGGTTCTTTAATTTATTCTTGACACTGATTGGGGTGACGAGAAATGTGACGCGACAAAATGACGTGACAAATGTGACGAGAATTTATTTGAGACGAGACCAAGAAAAATGGGCGATTTTTTAGTGGCTACAGATTTTGTTTGATCGGGTATTAATTACGTGACGTTGAAGACGGATTTTTCGAAGGCGTGTATTTATTTTATCTTTTAATAGATAACTTGCTCGTGCTTAATCCTAGAATGAAGACTTGGTTATCTGGTTTCCGGGTTCGGGGTGGATGGTTGATGACTCGGATAACTATCACTTAAAGGGGTTACATTGTTGTACTCAGTGTCACGCGCTTAGTCGACGTGGATAATTTCAAGAGGTGTTGTGCTTATAGACTTCTTCAGTGATGCATTGAGTACTTAGAAATTTCTCCACCGTTCTTCATTCAACAATAGTGCAAGCTTAAGTCACAAGATCGAAGGATTTTTATTCAGCTTCACGTTTGATGTATCTGGTTCATTCTTTCAGTGGTCACTTCAAATTGCTTTCACGTGGTCATTCTTTCGTATATTTTTTTATTGATTTAGTGGTAAAAGTTTTGATACTGTTTAAGGACACTTTTGTCTCATACTGTTTTTATCTTATTTTATTGATTCAGTAGTATTTTATCTTATTTTATCAGTTTTTTATCTTATTTTTTTTTTTTTAAAAAGTGTCAGTCCTTTGTTTAAGGACACTTTTGTCTCACTGTTTTTTTGTTTTTGGTATCATAGGAAAAGGGTTGAAGTTTGATACTTATTCCGATTTGTTGCATCGGAAAAGGGTTTTATATATTCTGATAAGTCATTCCGACAAGGTTCATTCTGACAACATTCCGATAAGGCTTTCCGATTGTATTCCGATCGATACCATTCCGACAGGACTGATTCCGATTCAACATTCCGATGGTGTTTTTTTGTTTAAACATTCCAATGGTGTTTTTTTTTAAACATTCCGATGGTGTTTTTTTTTTATCTTGACATTCCGATCGAATTGTATGTTGAAACAAACAAAAGGACTCATTTCGACTCGACACTTTGACTTAGACTCTCGACCCAGCATCCCTCGAACCAAAAAAAAAAAAAATACCTAACAAAACCTCGAACTCCCTCACCTCTCTCGACTCCAACCCTCTCTCTCGGACACCACTCGAACACCCTCGAACCCAAACTAATCTCACCCAGACCCTCGATACACATACGACTCCCTCACCCATTTTCGACTCTAAACTTCGACATAGACTCGAACTCACACTCGAAGACACCCTCACCTCTCGTCCAACCAAAACCCTCATACAACACCCTAGACTCTCGAACCCACTGACATCCAAAATAAACAACACTCGACTCACAAATCAAACAAACCAAAACCACTCTCGACACCCACGACAACTCCTATACAACCAAGTTCACACGACAACTCCTAAACCTGACTCGAAAGACTCACACGACCGAATCAACTGGACAAAGATTCAAGAAAACTGACTCGACACATAATCAATATATGATATCCTGATTCGATTCGAAAACTATCTCGACTCAAAACATAAAACCGATCTCAGATTCAACTCATCTAGTAAATCTTTAAAGATATTACGAGTTTTGAAACTATTCATCATAGATCTATTTCGAAGGCTTCATGCCCACTTTTGATTTTCGAACATAAAGACAGATCCATAACAACTATGTTATGATCTTTCTTCGATTCGTTTATTCAAATTTCGAAAATCAAACTCAATCAAATTAACAATAAACCTACCCGAGACCTTTATTTTAAAAGATCTTTATGCCGAAACCAAGAACTCAAAGGGGCTGAGTCGTTTGTCTTTACCAAAATTGCACAATTCATGTAAGAATTAGATTCTCGTTTGCAAATTCATGTGGACTGGTGGGTTTAATTGATGGCGTAGGAGAAGTGGTGATAAGACGAGATTGATTTATTTAGTGAATAATCGGATGTGGTGTAAGACGAGATTGAGATGAAAGATGTGATGAAGAACTGAGATTGGAAATGGAGGAGGTTTTTTAGGTGAGAGAGGGGCGGACATTCCAAGATTTAGGTGTAAGATTGGTATAAAGAAAATAAATCAGGCGGAGATTACAAAACATTTACGTGGGCTATTGATTGCCACGTATCTTGCCACGTTTTGTTTTTACGTGGGCTGAGTCGTTTTGTTTTTTAACATTATTATTTGTTTGAACGTTTTTTTTAATTCCCAAAGTATTTAACTTCCAAATTTTATTTACAAAACATAATCAGTTTTTTTTTCTAAATATCAATTTTTTTTAAATATCAGATTTTTCTATTTTTTTTTTCTATTTTTAGTTAAGTTTTTTTTAAGTTAACTTTTTATATTTATTTTTGTATTTTTGTCAATCGATATATTTGGATTTGGTACATCGTTGTTGAGGCGGGTATTTCGAGAGAACCAACGTGGTAAAATATTTGACGGGTTAAAAGTTTTTTTGTGGCCGGATTTAAAGTCAAAAGTGACGAGCCAAAGTGACGGGCTTTATTTTTAGTGGTTATGGATTTTTGATCGGGTTTGTTTTATCAAACTTTTAGCCGTCCAAGAAAGTTATTGAGCCAAGAAATTTCATCTCAAACGAGATATATCATCGTTGAGAATAGTGTGATCTCATCTATCGTGGATTTTTAAAAAGTTATTTACGGATCTTTCAAAATTTCTTCACGAATTGTAAGATTCCGAATACAACTACAATCACGATCATTTTTCATCATAATTCAATGGAGTCTTTGAATTCTAAATTTCAAGAGGGAGAACTGCAACACATGCAACTCAAAGAGATCAAATTGCGTCAAAAGACATTGGAAATCTTTCACAAGCTCAAGACACATCTTGCATTTCTTTATCCGCACAACATGCCTGAACTTCCAGCCACGGTTCAAATATTCTTTGGCAAAGTGGATAATTTTAAAGAGAAGATTTTCAATAATTTGGATGAGTTACGGTTGCAACTTGAAAAGGATAATCTTCATGAGGTTAAAGTAAAGATATGTCTAGAACTCCTTCGCACTCAGTTTAAGGATTTCTTTGCCACAACAATGGTACCTCCTTATGATTATTCGACTCAAATCCTTCACCAGCTTTTCAACGCGTATACGGGTTGGCAGACTGAAACCTTTAGAAGTGGTTTACTCAATCACATCAATATACTTGGGAACTGTATTAAGGTCAGGTTAGTTAATTACAACGAGATACGTTTGAAAGATGGTCGGATTCAAAGCATCAAGGAATCGTCTAAATCATTGCATGCAACAATACTTCATGAACATGAGAGACAGACACGCTTCACGCTATCGTCAACAGATGATCAGCTCAGCCCGATGAAAGAAATGGGGGCCAATTTGGTCGTCCCGGTAAGCAATGACATGGAATCAGGAGGAACGCATGAAACAAGCAGCAAGTCACAAGCACCAACTGTTCAGGTGCCAAGTTTCAACAATATACAACATGTTGGGCTTTCTGAACCTAATTATGCCAAACATGGGATGGAAAAGAGTGATAGCGATACCACTTCTGATTCATCCGATGTGAGTCATAATGGGGGAGAAAGTGTTCAAAATGCTAAACATCAAGATAAGTGCTTTATGACTACTACGCTAACCAATTCTGCTTCTAGGATTAAAGAGCTTGAAATGATTTTAGCTCAGCAATCAAAAGAGCTTGAGGATGCCAAAATTGAATTTTCGAAGAAAACGGAGAAATTTGAAACATATTTTGAAAAACTTGAAAAGTCAAACGTTGTTCTTGAACAAAAATTAGATCAAACAGTTCTAGATTCTAAAGTTGAAAAGGATAATCTTTTGAAACAAATTAAGTTTCTTGAATCTAAGTTGGCATCCCAAGATGAATTGTTCAAAGAAAATGAGACCTTAAAGGCTCAAGTACAGGAAAAGGTCTTTGCTATAGCTGCGTTGAAAAACGATTTGAGGAAAACTAAAGGACCTAGTGTGGACACTAAGCTTGAAAACCATCAATATTGGGGAAACCGCCTACAAATCAGTTCGTCAGACAACCGACTGTCAGACAACCTACTGCATTTAGATCCGAGCGACCACAATCCTCGAGACCGCGGTTTGCCTCCCAAGTTGATTTGGTTCATTTTCCTAGACCAGTCACTCCACCATCTAGGCCCAATGTGACTAAAACAGCTTTTGCAAGACCTAATCACATGATTTCCTCTAGTCTCCCTAGACATAGTCCAAAGAACACGTCTCGAACTAGTTCAAATGACGTTCGCCATACATTTGGTCTAAGGGAAGCTAAGCAAAAGACACAAGTAAGAGATAGGAATTTCAAACCTACTCAGATGCCTTCTAGTTTACCCAACACTGCTAAACGTAGCATGTCACATCCTAGGAGCATCAATCAATCATCTAGGAATTCTAGATCTTACTCGGACATTAAATATGCTACTTGTAAAACATGTAGAAAATGTGTCTTTACGGCAAATCATGATTCTTGTATCAAGAAACTACTTAATGAGGTGAACTCCGGTGCTAGACTTAAATCCCAGTGGGTTGCCAAAATCAAACCCATTGGTAAAATGTGGCGCCCCACTGGTAGAACTTTCACTATTGTAGGAAACGAGTGCCCTTTAACTAGGATAGTCTCTGATTCTACTAAGACTACTAGGGAAGAAATTGAAAAAGGAGGATACATCATTTAAGCCTGAACTTAAGGTTTTCTATAAAGGAAACGTTTACCAGCTAAGACAAGTGAATCATCTCCTCAGGTCACCTCTAGCACAAGAAAAGAAAACTGTGAACCCCCACTTGCTTCTAAGATAAATATCGCTAACCCATATCAAAGCATGCAAATTCCAAATGAGAATGCAGGTACCAAAGAGGATGTTCCAAAAGAACGAAGCGGTCCAATCATTGTATACCATTCAATTAAGGACACTCTCAGAGTTTGGTTGCTAAAGAAGCTGATATCTAAGAAACAAGTGTCTCAGGGGATTTCTAGTTAAGCTTACAGTGCACAAGGACTTATAGTCACATCACAGACTATAACTCGCTCTTCAAAGAAAGGAAAGTTTATCGCCGATGATAAACTTATCCTAACAACGAGAAATTAAGTTTTCTCGGGCATGAGCTTATTGTAAAAACATTCGAAGTTTTTAAGCTCATGCACTATGGCTTATCGTTAAATATCAGACGATAACCCGCGCATCAAAGAAAGGAAAGTTTATCGCCGATGATAAATTTATCCTTAAAACGAGAAATTAATTTTTCTCGGGCATGAGCTTATATCAAAAAACATTCGAAGTTTTTAAGCTCATGCACAATGACTTACAGTTAAATGTCAGACTGTAACTCGAACTTAAAATAAAGGAAAGATTATCTTTTATGATAACTTATCCTCTTAACGAGAAATTCACCTTTCTCGGTCATGAGCTTTCCGTTAAAACATTCAAAGTTTTCAAGCTCATGAAAACGATTTCTAAGTAAATGTTAGCTTAGGACTCGTTCTTCAGTTAAAAGGAAAGTTTATCGCCGATGATAAACTTATCCTTAACAACGGGAAGCTTACAACTTCTCGGACTTGAGCTCGTTTCGTAAGATATTCAACATCTTCAGCTCAAGTAATTGGTTTTCAAAACTTTGAACACAATTTTTCGAGAATTTCTCAAAAGGTTTTTTTTTCTAAATCTTTCAAAATTGTGTGTTCAAAAATGTTTTGATAAAAAGAGCATGTCTTCTGGAATCGATAATATTTACGAACCTAGAAATGTCATTCAATAATGACACGGGGTTGTAAATAAAGTTCGAGCAGAAGTTCAAATATTTTAAAACATGCTCAAAATGGTTTGCTATTATTTCAGATAGTAACCCGCTTTTCATAATCAAGTCAAGCATTTCACCGGAAAGCTTTGACTCAACAACGGGAATTCATTTTCTTGGGCATGGTTTACTTTACAACCATGTAAGGGATTGTGTTTACTTTATAACACAATCTAACACGGATATATGTACGTGTCAGTGCATTTATTTGTTAAAACAAGAGAAATCTTGTTTTTATGAAGTTATCATCTCCACCAACCGTAGCAATTTACAATTGATATCTACATACTCGACGATGCGACTACTCAAACGACGACTACATCTCTTTCAATAGAACACGGGTCAGCAATTGAGGGGGAGCAATTGTCCAGCAATCGAAATCTTTGACGCTAAAAGTGCCAAGTTCACATGTTGGTGTCAAGACAAAGATATCAATCGTACACATGGAGTAAAGAGATAACTTCAGACATGATGAGGCGACCAACATTCGTGAACAAGAACCATGTGCTTCTTTCATATGATGTTCTCCATCATTCAGGTCCAACCTCATAAATTTCTAATCTTGTGAATACATTATCATATATGATCTTTGCACGTGATAAATACCTTACACTTGTGTTTAAAAGGTATTTAATTTACGTTTCAAGTACTCCCTCATTAATTTGAGGGGGAGCTTGTGTAATTCATGAAGATAATTGGATTTGCATTTTTCTTCCCAAATTTTACTTAAAATGCTATTAAATCAATTGATATTAAAAACATCGATTGGGTTAATATTTTTAATATGGGGGAGAAAATATGATTTAATATGAGAAATGATTAATCACAAATGGTTTATCTTAACGTACTAGCACATCCCGACATGTGCGAAATGTTTTCGGATATCGTTGCATATGTTAAGGGGGAGCAAAATGGATTTGCACTTCAAAATGGATTTCATGGTGACATACACTTACCCAAAACATCTCTATTCACGACGGTGAAGATTGTGGTGACATAAGGATGGTAGGATAGGTTAAAGTCCAATGATTCCTCTAGAACCGGAGGAATCTTCCCAAGGACATTCCATAGCTAGAAATAGTAGTCCTTAGGAAAGATGGAGAAAGATTGTGAACGTAGCTGAATGCCGACCAAGTACTTAAGTTAGCACTGGAACAATCACAACAAGGTGCTAGTGATGACGTATTGGTAAGCATTGAAGGGGTTGAAGAATGAAAAAGAATTGTAAAGATAAAGGGTGTAAAGAAAGAAACCCTCCTTACAACTTAGGCAGAAACCGGGTCAATACATATGCTATTAAGATCATTGTTTAATGATTCTTGATATTGAAGACAGACATCATGGACCCAGTGATGCAAGGCACAACCCATCCCAGCTAACTCAGACATCTCTTAAAAGATATTTGTTTTAATCACACGGAGACAACACGTTATCTATTGATTTATTCACTCCGAATAAATTGGTATTGAAAAGGTGGCACTCCTCTCCAGCATCCGATCACTAAAATCCAAAGTGCACGATCGAGTGTAGAGCCATTTGAGATCATTAAATATCTCATTAGGACACACTTTCATAATTCCTTGCTTCTTCATACACTGTGAAAAGTAAGAAAGATCTTAAGAGTCCTACGCAAAATCTTCATGATCTTGCCTGAACATCCGAGTATTACGAAAGTATTTACAATGAAGATGGAAATACTTCTTGAGCGAATATCAAAAAGCTCATGGTAGGTGACTTGTGCGATTCTTTATGAATCAAACTTGTGATAACTGGAAAGCAACAGCTGTTTAATTCTTAACTGAATTTAAACACGTTCCAGGCCTCTACGCAATATCTCAGTGATCTTGCCAGAACACTCAGAGTGATACCTTTGTGTTCACGGTGATGAGTGGAAATCCTTCTAGTGTTAACCTCAAACAGCACTTGGTAGGTAACTTGCAAGATTCTATACAAATCAAGCTCGTGACAACTGGAAAGCAAAGATGGTGCGGTTCTTAATTGAATTTCACTTGTTCTAGGAACATGAATTGACGGCTTCAAATCATGCGGATATTATTATCCAAATGATTCACTCTTTATGTTCGCAGTCAGCTTTGGACGGTCGAATAAAGAGAACGGGTTTACCCGCGAAATCCTGTCAGGAAGTTACTTAATTGAAACTATCCATCACGGGTACGATATCTAATATCGTCCAACGGTCTTCACCGACCGGAGGTAAAATGCTACCGATTTAGAATGAAATGTTCAAAGCCATTTCTTTCGTGTCTACTTATGTTGCGGCATTTGAAGACGGTGGTGTTGCGGAATCCAAGAAGAAGTCGTCCCCACATGCTTATACTGCATACACTCAGTACTTCAACGAATTCAAGAAAGTCTGAAGGTCAAGTCTTCCGCTGTATCAAACTCTGAAGCTTTCAAGAATTATAAAGGTATAAGTGTGTGGAACATGAAGTCACGAAGAGGCGAATATCACAATTGATGAATGCACAAGGTCAAGGCAAGAGAACATGCTCAAGACTAAAGTCAAAGATCTCATTAGCATATTCACAAGAACAAGATCAAAGACTAAAGCATAGTATGCTAGGTTTAAGATTTTGTAAAATGGTGTGACCTCCCTTTGGGGGAGATTGTTGGAAATACGTTTTTCCAAGGAAAGTCTCGGTCACATCATTATTAGCATAGATCACGAGCTTTAGACTATTTAGGACATTGTAACTTGGAGTGACCTCCCTTTGGGGGAGATTGTTGGAAATACGTTTTTACGTATTTAGAAAGGATCGGTCACTCCAATGGTATTGGGCTCGTGATCCAATATAGCCCATATAGCCCACATGTAGGGTGGGCTATATAAACCCCCCTCCTAGCATGTTAGGAGGGGTTGTTGGTTCACTTCCATTTCACATAATCACATTTCCATCTTTCTTATCATCCTCTCCTTTCTCTCTCTTCTTTCTCTCTCTAAGTTCTTCCATTTACCATCATTCAATAGATTAATTCATACAATGCTAAATCCTTAGAAAAATACGATCCTACAAATTTACTTTTATTTAATCTACTTTTATTTTAAGTTTTTCAAATTTAGTTTTAAAATTAGATTTCAATTTATTAAGTTTTGTTTAAAAATAGATTTTAATTAAAAGTTTTTAGGTTTTATTAATTAGTTAAGTTTTATTTTAAAATTAATAGTTTAAATAGTCAATTCAAATAGTTTTCTTTTAATTAGTAGATTTAAGTTAGTTTAAAATACCACCAAAAATATTATTTACCAAAAACAAAGTTAAGTCGATACGTTAAACCAGAAATCAAATTCGAGTCGAATCGAGGAAAAACGAACATTCATTGCATTAAAAAGGATTAAAAATCCTAGTTTCAGCGCCACATTTTGCCAACGGGTTTGATTTTAGCTACCCACTGGGATTTAAGTCTAGCACGGGAGTTCACCTCATTAAGTAGTTTCTTGATACAAGAATCATGATTTGCCGTAAAGACACATTTTCTACATGTTTTACAAGTAGCATATTTAATGTCCGAGTAAGATCTAGAATTCCTAGATGATTGATTGATGCTCCTAGGATGTGACATGCTACGGTTAGCAGTGTTGGGTAAACTAGAAGGCATCTGAGTAGGTTTGAAATTCCTATCTCTTACTTGTGTCTTTTGCTTAGTTTCCCTTAGACCAAATGTATGGCGAACGTCATTTGAACTAGTTCGAGACGTATTCTTTGGACTATGTCTAGGGAAATTAGAGGCAATCATGTGATTAGGTCTTGCAAAAGTTTTTTAGTCACATTGGGCCTAGATGGTGGAGTGACTGGTCTAGGAAAGTGAACCAAATCAATTTGGGAGGCAAACCGCGGTCTCGAGGATTGTGGTCGCTCGGATCTAAATGCAGTAGGTTGTCTGACAGTCGGTTGTCTGACGAACTGATTTGTAGGCGGTTGCCCCAAGATTGATGGTTTTTCAAGCTTAGTGTCCACACTAGGTCTTCTAGTTTTCCTTAACTCGTTTTTCAACGCAACTATAGCAAAAAACTTTTCCTGTATTTGGGCCTTTAAAGTCTCATTCTCTTTGAGCAAGTTATCTTGGGATGCCAACTTAGATTCAAGCAGTTGAATTTGTTACAAAAGATTATCCTTTTCAGCTTTAGAATCTAAAACTTTTTGATCCAATTTTCTTTCAAGAACAACATTTGATTTTTCAAGTTTTTTCAAAATATGTTTCAAATTTGTTCGTTTTCTTTTAAAATTCAATTTTGGCATCCTCAAGATCTTTTGATTGTTGAGCTACAATCGTTTCGAGCTCTCTAATCTTGGAATCAGAAGCAGTCAATGAAGCAGTTATAATACAATTATCATGATGTACTATAGCATTCTGAACAATCTCTCCCCCATGATGACTTACATCGGATGAATCAGAAGTGGTATTGATATCACTCGTTTCCATCCCATGTTTGTCATAATTAGGTTCAGAATTCTCAATATGCGGCATATCATCAACATATACATCATAAACAACATTACATTGTACCATGTTTGCAGGCGCTTCGTCATAAACGGGTAAGGTGTCAGCAAAAGAGATCTCGTGAACATTCCCTGACGTGCCACCGGTATCATGTTGTCTTCCTGATTCCGTGCTCTTGGCATCGATAGGCTCCAAGTTTTCAACCGTATGACCAGTTTCCTCTTGCATCGAAGAGTCTTGCATTCCATTATCATACCCTTGCTGAAGTCGAGATCTTTCATAAATCGAAGACGAGACCGATGACATGAGTTTCAAAATTGTATCACGGAAAACTCGAAGCTCGGTATGTGTATCTCGAAGAAATGATTGACAAATCACTGAACTTTCAGGCTTGATGATATTGAATTTGAGGAAAGGCGTGAGTTGTGTCACAAGAGTATTATATGCAAGTGCCGATGCAGAGTGATTGAAGTTGTCATTGTTGAGTTGCTCGGCGAGTTGGCTCAAAGTGGTGAATATTGAGTCGATGAATATATGACGATCTTGACCAAAGATTGTCATAAATTCGCTCCCTCTTTGAAGCCGTGAAAGAGTAACTAGATGATACTGAAGCATTTGAAATGAAGTGATGCCACTTTTTCTAACTTTGTTTTGCATTGAATGCGACTCTCCCTCATGAGATGGCAAATTCACCGACTCTATTGAATGTCAATGAAGGAAAAAGAATTGTAGTCGTGGTTGATTTCAGGATATTACAGTTTGCGAAGAAACGTCGAAAGATCCGTAAAAAAAACTTTTAAAAATCCACGATTGATGAGATCACACTATTCTCAATGATGAAATATCTCGTTTGAGATGATATTGCTCGGCTCAATAAATTCTTTATCGGCTCAACCGTTGATGAAATAAATCGGAGTCCAATTCAACTGCGGCTCACTCCAAAAAAGAAAGCTCGTCGGTCCGTTAAATAATTTACCACTTTCGTTCTTTCTAAATACCCGCCTCAAAACGATGTATCAAAAACTAATATATAAAATTAACGTAATTAAAAAATTAACTTTAAAATATGAAAATATTAACTTAACTTAAAAAATTTTTACGTAACTAAAATTCAAAATAAAAATAATAAAAAAAAAAGAAAAAAAACTAATATATATAGCGTTGTTTAAGAGAAAAATATGAAATTTTAATTTGTGAGAAGAACCCACGTGGCGTGATTTCCACAACTCTCAAGGCAAAACTTCGTAATCTTCGTCTATGAAACGTGTATTGGGTTATAATAAAAAAAGATGTATCCTAATTTATCTCCTAGATCTCACTAAATCCCTTCTCTTGGTAAACTCCGCCTCTCTTCACCTTTTCCCTACCGTCCTCAACTCAACCAATCAATCTCACCATCTACTGATCACCATAAACAATCTTCTCTACCAATTAATCTTCTCAACCAATCTCATCCTATAATCACACAACCCTTTAAGATTCGAATCAAACAAAGACCATAAAATCCAAAACCATGAAGAACACACAGTTTTATGGCTTCAAGATCCCTTAATGGATCTCGGGTAGGTTTAATTTAGATTGCATGTATGTTTTCTGTTCGTGTTGAGTGTTGATCGAGTCAAGTGTGGTTTTGTTGTGAGTGTCGAGTCTGTTTCGATGAGTCGAGGGTGTGAGGGTATTTGGTGTTTGTGTTTGAGTCGAGAGTGTGATGGGTTAGAGTAAGGTTGTTTCGAGTGTGAGGGTGAGGGTGAGTGTGAGTCGAGGGTGAGTGTGCGAAGGTGAGGGTGAGGGTGAGGGTGAGTCGAGGGTGATGGTGAGTCTTTGAGAGTGGGTCGAGTGATGTTGGTTTTGTTGAGATGTATCGAGGGTGGGGTATTTGAGTGAAAGATGAGTCGAAAGTAAAAAAAATGGTTTTCGAGGGGGTGTTTGAGTTTGAGTTGTGGTCGAGTCTGGTATGGTCCAAAAAGGTTTGTTGGTCGAGAGATGTTTGAGAGGTGTGAGGTGAGACGAGGGTGTTGGGTGAGATGAGTCTATGTTTGTTGTCGGAGTCCAGTTGGTCTGTTTTATAGAGTCACAACTTGGTCAAATCGTAATCTAAAATGTTAAGTCCATCGTAGTCTTGCATCGTACCGAGTCATCGTAGTCACACATCGTGGTCGCACATCGCAGTCACGCATCGCAGTCACACATCGCAGTCACAATCGTAACTTCGATCGCACTCTGATCGTAACAAGGATTGTGCTCAGATCGCAGCTTGATCGCACTTGATGGTCATGACAAGTGATCGCAGTCCTTGATCGTGAGTATCAAGTGATCGTACTCCCTATCGAAGTCTAGTGATCGTGATCTTGGATCGCAAGTAGAACCCTCGGGGTTTATGCGATCACAAAAGATCCGATCGTAGCCAAAGTATGTTATTGGATCGCAACGAGAAAGTTATACCCAGAAGAAAAATCCAAAAGTTGATGAAGACAAAAAAAAAACAGTTTTGGACAAGAAATATGAGAGAAATAATAAAAAAAATTGACTCAGATACAGTTTATCAATAGACATGAGACAAAAAAATCATAGAAATTGATATAAAAATTTGAGAAACACACGCAACACAGTAAAAAGGATGATACTGGAAAAGTAATATTTAAAATTTGAAAAATGATAATGAGACAAATGATTTTTATCAAATTGATAACCACGCAACACTAAAAAGAAAGAGAAACGAGAAAATTTTTTAGAAAGAAAGGATTTTTATGACCAAATCAATAGATAAAAATACACCAATCCGTAGAATCAACCATGCTCTGATACCAAATGAAGGATCGAATTTTTCTAAGGATTAGACATTGTTGGATTATCTATTAAGATGGATGATAAAGTGGAAGAACTTAGAGAGAGAAAGAAGAGAGAGAAAGGAGAGAATGAAAAGAAGATGAAAAATGTGATTGTGTTAAGTGTTCAACCCCCTCCTAACATGCTAGGAGGGGGGTCTATATAGCCCACCCTACATGTGGGCTATATGGGCTATATTGGATCACGAGCCCAATATCATTAGAGTGACTGATCCTTTCTAAATACGTAAAAACGTATTTCCAACACATTCGTTTACCAATAAAGTATCCATAGAGCGTAGTATGAAAACGTGTATTAACCTTCTCAACGAATTTACGTAGAATAGATACCTGAACACCCTCAAACCTGTTTTCACATATGGCAGAACCTATATTAACACGAGCAATAGGTGAAGCTTGTTGGCTTGAACTAGCAGCAGCTGCACAGGAGTTAGATGGACCACCAATATCCACCGACTGTACAATAGGACATTCCTTCACAGTTTCCTAGACATCTATCACTGGATCACTTGGATTAGAAAACGTGAAATCATCCATATTTGAGTCAAATACATCACTCCTCTCATTAGGGTTTATATCCAATTGTTCAAACGATAGCTCATCATTAACCAATTTACTAAACGTAGGAGATGAGACACTCACCTCTTTATGTTGATCCTTGTCCAGTTTTAAGTTTAGCTTATCCAAATAAGCAATTCTCATTCTCTGATGTGCACATACATCAAGTACTAGTCCAATTTCATTTCCAAACAATCTACTTCAATAATCTTTACATTTTATTGCTCAGTTCTTCTTAGAAACACTTTACAAGCATTTCTTGAGATTTTCAGCTTTTTCTAAATTCTGGTCAACGGAAGTCAAATAAGCTCTCTTTTTGCTTATTTCAAGATTCCTGCTTATTCATTCAATCATTTTCAAATCTTTTTGACATTTCATGCTTCTTGTTAGGTGTTTGATCAGTTTTAGTAAGATAATCAACTTGTGACTGTTTAGATAAACTGGTAGCTTATTGTGTGCTTATTAGAAAGTGCTTATTTGCGTTCTGGCTTGTTTCAATCGTTTTCCTTTAAGTTCCCTAGCTAAAATCTGTTTTAAAACCAATTGCAAAAAGTTAGAGTCAAAAAGCTTTTGTAATAAGCTCATACGAGCTTAATCTTGGTTTTGCCCGTTTTTGTTTTCCAAACTTCAGTTGGCAGCTTTAGCCCCTAGAAATTTGGGTGTTTAGTAAATCAGCTTTAATAGTTTGCAAGTTGAGTTTGTTACATAGTTAGTCCCTACAGTTGAGTTAGTTGAAATTTCAGTTTATGAAGTTGTAAGTTTGTTACATTTTTGGCATAATATTTTCAGGCGTTGACAATTTGAGCTTAAATGTTTTTCATGCATTGATTACTTGTACTCTAGACTTAATCACTTGTACCTTTAGCATAATTAGTTGTACTTTTCATTTTTACTTTTCATTAACTTTCATTTTAGCAATTTACTTTTCATGCAATAGAAACTTGTACTTTGTGAATAGTAATTGGTAATTGCACTTTGTTTTACGGATACGTAGCCTTAATATTTCATCTTTTTACGTGTTTGATTGAATTAGACATAGAATCTAAATAACCCTTCACAACCAATAACAATTTAAAGCTCGATATTAGTAGGCCTTTTAGTTTTTCTATAATCGAGAATAAACGAACTTGCAAATACTCAATTTCAAATGGCGCCGCTGCCGGTTCATGACATTACGAGAGACTATTGATTGACAGTTTCAATTGGATTTTGGGATCTGTTCCCCGTGTTGGGTCAAAAAGTTGATGTGGCAGAAACTCAAAAACGAAGAAAATATGAAGGCATTTGTCTAAGAGTTGACAAGTGTAATCCAAGCGTTGTCAAGAGTAAATTACGCGTTGACAGAAGTCAACAAAAGTCAAATACTGTTGGAAGCTTCTATTTAGGATAAGTATGCATAGTATATTATGTATTAGTTATTTAAATAGAAGATATTCATGTTTATTCATAGTTATCTTTTGTAAAACCCTAATCCTTACACTATAAAAGGAACCAAGGGTTATTAGGTTTTTCATATCATTCATACAAGATGTAAACCTAAAGTGTGTGTCGACTAGGTGTGGGATTCAATGTATACACACCTAGTGATTGTTGATTATTAATATAATTAGCAATCCGTTTGTTTAATTCTTGTGTTATTGTGCCAAAACACCTTGTTAATGGTTATTGTTCTAATTCCGCTTTGATTATGTTAATCATATGAACAATGATCATTCCTAGTAGCTAAAAGAACGAGGAAACCAAGGTTTCCACAGTTGGTATCAGAGCCTTGTGGCTCGTGAAGCTAGGACCAACAAGTTGTTGTAATGGTGAGAAGAAGAAAAATCCGTCTAGGGTTATTCTGGACGTTTTTGTGTGCGCAGCGGTATTCAGAAGCTCATAACTTTTTATTGGACCGTTAGATCGTCACGAAATTTCTTGTGTGTGTTCTATACACATATATCTAGACATCCACCGGAAGGATTTTCATGTTTTATCTCCAAGAAAAAGTTATTAAGCGTCAAAGTCGGAAGTTATTGTATGCAGTTTTCTGTGGAAAGCCATATTCAAAACACGATTTCTCATTCGTTAACCGTTGGATCATCATTCCTTTTGAACTGTAGATTCTTGGCACTTGTGTATAGAATCTCACCAAAGGGATATTCGATCTAAGCTCTCATGAAGAAGTTATTTGACGTCAAAGTTGACTGCATAGTGAGGTATTCAGTTTTTAGCTTTTACATAAAATCATGATTAGGGTTTCTATAAACCCTAAATCGGCTTAAGGCAGAAAAGTTGGAGGTTTGAAGGCTGTTATAATGCATAATGGTGTATGATTCAGATCTGTTAAGATGTTAGGGTTTCAGCATATAAACCCTAGATTCATTCTATTAAGACAAGCAGCAGGTTATGTAATTCGCAGCTGGGTTTGATGTATTAAACCCTAGATGGCAGACAACTGGTCTTAATGGTGACATGAAGTCAGAAGATACAAGTGGGACACAAGAAGATCACGTTGATGCATCTTTTGGTTATGGAAAGCAGATGGTGATACTTCACGTACTTGTTTTGTAGCAGCAATAAGCAAACCAATGAAAGTGACGTTACACTTTGATTCACGTCTGATTAGATGGTACGTGATTTGAGGAGTAAAATATGGAAAGGATTTAGATCGTTTTCTATTGGCTGCTACACAGTATTCTTCACGTGAGTTATACAGTTTCCTAATTTTGAGGGATTTGAGAATAAGATAAACGTGATATTCCTAAGTCTTAGGAGTTAATATTTGACTCTTATTTTTTTATTCTCTGCTGGATATATGGGAACATGGCTGGTGTAGTTAATGAAGTTAATGGGCTGTGAAGGTTGGACTGGTGATATCATGCTAATTATAGTGTTACTGTTTAAGTCTTCCTAGTCGCTGTTAAAGATCGTAGCTGCAGATGATGTCAGCGGTTGAGCGAAGCCGCTGACAAGAAAGGAAGTTGGACGTTGATGTTTGTTATTTCGACGCTGACAGAAATAAGTTAAACGCTGTTAGAAAGGCATTGACACTTGTTGTCCGATATATTAATTTTCAAACGCTGACAAGTGTTGTCCGATGTTGGACAACACACAGTGTTGATATCTTGGACAGTGAAGGATATTGGATAACAAAAGGAATAACCGCTGTTTGGAAAATGGATACGATTTTGGCACACAAAAAGAGGTATTTACACATGAAGGTACATGAAATCTCCGTTTGTATACAGAATATCAAGTTGATATTTATGGCTCGGATATTTTTAAAGGGGATTAATGATTTTTAAGTAAGTGAGCAACAATTCGTGAAGAATTTGATGGATATTTTAGATTATGTAATCGGAATAGCCTTGCAAAAGAGTTATCCACTGAACTCTTTTACATATGGTATGAAAATGTTATTTCATTAAAATTCATCATGAAGAGGTGTTGGCTTAAGGGGAATAATTCTTATGGTAAGTTTGATGTTCGAAGAAGATTTTCACAAGTTTGTGTTCTATCATATCTTAAAGTCGTGCAATCCCAGTCATGGACTTTTAAGGTAACTTGTTTGTGCTTACATTGTTACTGATGAAGTGATACAAGATCTAGGAATATGTGATTTTTCTTATGATACTCTATGCACATATTTTCTAATCACTTGAAGGAGTTACATTATCGTGCTTAGTGTCTCACAAAGGATGAGAATTTTTGTATCAGCAACACACTTCATCACATCGTACAAGATATGGAACATAGGTTTGGGTTACTCTACTTCTACATCAAGAATATTATATTTATTTTTCTTCAAAATCATTACATAGAGCCAACATTTAGAGAATCTTCAAGATTGCGTACATTGTTTACTTCCCTGTTGATGTGACAAAAAAGGGAAGACATACATGCTATAATTGAGGGGAAGCAATTTGAAGATGATGAACAACTTACAAGAGATACACATAGAGTTTTGCCAACATCAACTAGGGGAAGATTGTTGGGTCAAAAAGTTGATGTGGCAGAAACTCAAAAACGAAAAAAATATGAAGGAATTTGTCTAAGCGTTGACAAGTGTAATCCAAGCATTGTCAAGAGTAAATTAGGAGTTGACAGAAGTCAACAAAAGTCAAACGCTGTTGGAAGCTTCTATTTAGGATAAGTATGCCGAATATATTATGTATTATTTATTTAAATAGAAGATATTCATGTTTATTCATAGTTATCTTTTGTAAAACCCTAATCCTTACACTATAAAAGGAACCAAGGGTTATTAGGTTTTTCATATCATTCATACAAGATGTAAACCTAAAGCGTGTGTCGACTAGGTCTGGGATTCAATGTATACACACATAGTGATTGTTGATTATTAATATAATTAGCAATCCGTTTGTTTAATTCTTGTGTTATTGTGCCCAAACACCTTGTTAATGGTTATTGTTCTAATTCCGCTTTGATTATGTTAATCATATTAACAATGATCATTCCTAGTAGCTAAACGATCGAGGAAACCAAGGTTTCCACATCATTTTCAGTCCCTCTCTTTGGCAGATTCTTCATTTTAGCTCCTTTCTTCATTCCTTTGGCAATTTTAGTCATTTGACTTGCATTCTTGATTATCTAAGTCCCTTGACTTAATTGAGTTGAAGGTTGACCAAGTTTGACTTTAATCTTGACTTTCTCCAAAATTGCATTTGAGTCCCACAACTTTTGAACATTGTCAAGATAGGTCCTTTTCTTCAAATGGCTTGTCATCTTTGATCCTTCTCTTATCTTTTTCTTCATAAATGAGCTTGATTTTCACTTGTTTGCTTGAAATTGTATCCTTGTTACCTATTAAAGCACAAACACAAAACATACCACATAATACTGCTTTATGGCACAAAAGTTGGGTATTTTCTATGTGTTTTAGGGTGATTTGTTGACTTATTGATATGAGATTTTACTCATATCATGAGGAAATTCACCTTGAAAAGGATGTTCAAGTCTACTCAAGTGATCCGCCGCTAAATTCTCAACTCCTTTCTTATCACGAATCTCAATGGAAAACTCATGTAGCAACAAAACCCATCTCAAAAGTCTAGGCTTAGCATCTTGCTTTGTCATGAGGTACTTGAGAGCGGAATGATCCGTATACACGATGGTCTTGGAGAGCACAAGATAAGGTCTAAATTTCTCAAAGGCATAGACTATAGCAAGCAACTCTTTTTCCGTGGTGGTATAGTGAAGTTGAGCACCCGTCATGGTTTTGCTAGCATAGTGTATAGGTTGAAAATGTTTATTCACTCTTTGTCCAAAGACGGCCCCCACGGCATAATCACTAGCTTCACACATTAGCTCAAAAGGCAAATCCCAATTTGGAGAAACCAAAACGGGAGCCTTAGTCAACTTTTCCTTAAGTTTCTCAAAAGAGTCTAAACACTCTTGGGTGAAAATGAAAGGAGCCTCTTTTTCCAAGAGGTGGGTCATTGGTCTTGCAATCTTAGAAAAATCTTGTATGAAACATCTATAGAATCTCGCGTGACCCAAAAAAACTTCTAACTCCTTTAACCGTGGTAGGTGGGGGAAGCTTAGCAATAACATCAATTTTAGCACGATCCACTTCTAAACCCTTATTGGATATCTTATGTCCCAAGACTATCCCCTCTTTGACCATGAAATGGTACTTCTCCCAATTAAGAACAAGACGTGTTTCTTCACACCTCTTAAGCATACGCTCCAAATAGGAGAGACAATAAGTGAATGAATCTCCAAAGACCAGAAATCATCCATGAAAACTTCCATAGTATGCTCAATCATGTCATGAAAGATTGCCATCATACACCTTTGGAATGTCCCCGGTGCATTGCACAAGCCAAAAGGCATTCTCTTGTAAGAAAATGTACCACAGGGACAAGTGAATGTGGTCTTTTCTTGATCCTTAGGGTCAATGGGTATTTGGAAATAACCCGAGAATCCATCTAGAAAGCAATAGTACTCATTTCCCGCTAAGCTATCAAGCATTTGGTCCATAAAAGGTAATGGGGAATGATCTTTCCTAGTAGCATCATTGAGCTTCCTATAATCAATACAAACTCTCCAACCCGTGACAAGTCTAGTAGGAATAAGCTCATTGTTCTCATTAGGTACTACGGTGATTACACCCTTCTTAGGAACACAATGTACCGGACTAACCCATGGAGAGTCGAAAATGGGGTAAATCATGCCCGCATCAAGGAGTTTGATAACTTCCTTCTTAATACCCTCATGGATTTTAGGGTTAACCCTTCTTTGGCTTCGAATGGCGAGTTTGTAATCATCCTCCATAAGGATTTTGTGTGTACAAAATATTGGATCAATTCCCCTTATGTCGGATATTTTCCATGCTATGGCTTTCTTATGTTTCTTAAGGACTTCTACATGTTTTTCTTTCTCATCATCTTTCAAATCTTTTGCTATGATCACGGGTAATCGGTCTTTCCCTCTAAGAAATCATATTAAAGGTGGGATGGAAGGTCCTTAAGTTCAAGGGAAGGTGGACTCTCTATGGAAGGTTTCACTATGGATGGATCATCTATGGTAACTTCTTGTGGAATTGGTGAAGGAATGGGATCCTCATTGAGCAACTTTTGGATAGTGAGAATGTATTCTACTCAATTGATGGGAGAAGCATCATTACCAAGGAAGTCGGAATCAAATTCCTCCAAAAGGAAATCACTCTCTCCAAAAGGTGTTAAGGAGGGAGCAATTGAGGCAACGGTCTCTACATGAGGCATGTCTTCACTATCATTCTTACAAGCTTCATAAAAATGCTAATCACACACCTCATCAAGAACATCCACTATGTTAATTGTTTCACATCCTTGAGACTTCTTAGTCACCTTTCCTAGCTTAAACACCACTTTCTCATCCTCAACTCTCATAATTAGTTCTCCTTCCGCCACGTCTATAAGAGTACGACCCATCCTCAAAAATGGTCTACCAACAATTAGAGGAATTCTCGGGTCCATATCACAATCAACCACTACAAAGTCCACGGGAAAGGTAAAACTTATCCAAACCTACAAACACATCCTCCGTAATGCCTACCAGATAAGTTATGGTACGATTGGCTAACTCAAGGGTCATCCTGGTAGGAGTGAGCTCGGGAAGAGAGAGTTTTTGCCAAACCGATAAAGGTATGAGATTAATGCTTGCCCCTAGATCCGCTAGTGCCATGCAATTTTCCACCCCAGGAAAATTACAAGGGATAAAAAATCGCCCTGGATCTCCAAGTGTTGTAGGTAAGGTTTTGAGCAACACGACGGAGCAATTCTCATTAAGTGATGTGTTAGGCAAATCCACCAATTTTTCCTAGTTGGAGAGGAGATCTTTGAACATTTTAGCAAACTTTGGCATATATGCAAGAGCTTCCGCAGAGGAGATGTTTATGTTAAGTTGTTTGAACATCCTCAAAAAGTTAGAGAATTAAATATCATCCTTGTTTTTCAATTTCTCCTTTCTCAATATTGATGGATATGGAAGGCTTGGTTTTGGTGTAGGTTGAGTAGTTGTTGTGGTGGAAGGTTTCTCTCTATTGGTTTATTCATTAGTAGGTGTGGAAGGTAAAGGAGAAGTGGTTGTAGGATGAGAATGTGTAGGTTTTGAAGTTGTAGAGCTTGAAGGTGGTGAGTTGGATGTTGAAGGCTTATCACAAGGTGGAACCATAGTAGGCTTAACCAAAGAAGGTGTAGGAGGTGAAGGATCATTAGTTGTCTTTCCACTTCTTGTTGTGATAGCATTGACATTAGCCCTTGGATTTGTTTGTGTGTTTGAAGGTAGAGCCCCTTGTGGCCTTTGAGTATGTATAATTTGGTTGTGTAGAAGAGCAAATTTCTTGTTGTTTTCTTCTTGAGCCTCTTTCATTTGTCTTTCATGAGAAGTAAGCTTTTGAAGAATCAAATCCATGGGATTAGGTTGCACATTTCCTTGATAAAAACCTTGGTTTGGATATTGAGGTGGAGGTGGTTGGTTAAATCCTTGATTGTTTGTATGAAAGTTATTCCCTTGATGTTGAAAGTTATTGGGTGCTCTATAGTTGTTCCCTTGGTAATTTGGCCTAGGCCCTTGATTTCTTTGAAGCAATTGAGGAGGATTGGGTTGATTTTGGTTGGTGGATGGGGTGGAAAGTCGGGTGGAGCAAGGTAGTTATTTGATTTGTAAGAGAGATTGTTTTGATTGATGTTAGGTTTGAAGTGCTCTCTATGTTCTTCTTGATAAGCATAACACTCAACTTGATAACCTTGAACCTTGTCACATTGTAAGTAAGAATGAGTACCTCCACAAGTCTCACATGAAATAGCAATGACATTCACATCATTGGTGGAATTGTTGCCCAAGAAAACTTTCATAAAGTCTCGCATCATTGTTTGTCGCATCTTTTAGGTATCTTGTAAGATTTCTTGTTGTGCCTTTTGGGCTTGGGTCCATTCTTGCATTTGTGAAAGGAGTTGTCTCTCAAATGATTTGGAAACACCCTCTTGAATAACATGGACTCTCTCATCAAATTGTGTGTTAGTTTTCACCATAGATTTAGTTTCAATAATGTCCCATGCCTCTTGAATGGATTTGGAAAGAATATTCCCACCCGCGAAGGAGTTGAGGGAATCTTGATGATGTGGTCTTAATCCATTGTAGAGTGATTTGAAGGTAAGTGAACTGGGAATTTATTGATGTAGTATTTATTGCTCCTTGTCCAGTTTTGAGTTTAGCTTATCCAAATAAGCAATTCTCATTCTCTGATGTGCACATACATCAAGTACTAGTCCAATTTCATTTCCAAACAATCTACTTCAATAATCTTTACATTTTATTGCTCAGTTCTTCTTAGAAACACTTTACAAGCATTTCATGAGATTTTCAGCTTTTTCTAAATTCTGGTCAACGAAATTCAAATAAGCTCTCTTTTTGCTTATTTCAAGATTCCTGCTTATTCATTCAATCATTTTCAAATCTTTTTGACATTTCATGCTTCTTGTTAGGTGTTTGATCAGTTTTAGTAAGATAATCAACTTGTGGCTGTTTAGATAAACTGGTAGCTTATTGTGTGCTTATAAGAAAGTGCTTGTTTGCGTTCTGGCTTGTTTCAATCGATTTCCTTTAAGTTCCCTAGCTAAAATCTGTTTTAAAACCATTTGCAAAAAGTTAGAGTCAAAAAGCTTTTGTAATAAGCTCATACGAGCTTAATCTTGGTTTTGCTCGTTTTTGTTTTCCAAATTTCATTTGGCAGCTTTAGTCCCTAGAAATTTGGGTGTTTAGTAAATCAGCTTTAATAGTTTGCAAGTTGAGTTTGTTACATAGTTAGTCCATGCAGTTGAGTTAGTTGCAATTTCAGTTTATGAAGTTGTAAGTTTGTTACATTTTTGGCATAATATTTTCAAGTGTTGACAATTTGAGCTTAAATGTTTTTCATGCATTGATTACTTGTACTCTAGGCTTAATCACTTGTACCTTTAGCATAATTAGTTGTACTTTTCATTTTAACTTTTTCATTAACTTTCATTTTAGCAATTTACTTTTCATGCGATAGAAACTTCTACTTTGTGAATAGTAATTGGTAATTGCACTTTGTTTTACGAATACGTAGCCTTATTATTTCATCTTTTTACGTGTTTGATTGAATTAGACATAGAATCCAAATAACCCTTCACAACCAAGAAAAAATTAAAGCTTGATATTAATAGGCCTTTCAATTTGTCTAGAATCAAGAATAAACGAACTTGAAAATACTCAATTTCAAATGGCGCCGCTGCCGGTTCATGACATTACGAGAGACTATTGATTGACGGTTTCGATTGGATTTTGGGATCTGTTCCCCGTGTTGGGTCAAAAAGTTGATGTGGCAGAAACTCAAAAACGAAGAAAATTTGAAGGCATTTGTCTAAGCGTTGACAAGTGTAATCCAAGCGTTGTCAAGAGTAAATTAGGCGTTGACAGAAGTCAACAAAAGTCAAATGCTGTTGGAAGCTTCTATTTAGGATAAGTATGCAGAATATATTCTGTATTAGTTATTTAAATAGAAGATATTCATGTTTATTCATAGTTATCTTTTGTAAAACCCTAATCCTTACACTATAAAAGGAACCAAGGGTTATTAGGTTTTTCATATCATTCATACAAGATGTAAACCTAAAGCGTGTGTCGACTAGGTGTGGGATTAAATGTATACACACCTAGTGATTGTTGATTATTAATATAATTAGCAATCCGTTTGTTTAATTCTTGTGTTATTGTGCCCAAACACCTTGTTAATGGTTATTGTTCTAATTCCGCTTTGATTATGTTAATCATATGAACAATGATCATTCCTAATAGCTAAAAGATCGAGGAAACCAAGGTTTCCACAGTTGGTATCAGAGCCTCGTGGCTCGTGATGCTAGGACCAACAAGGCGTTGTAATGGTGAGAAGAAGAAAAATCCGTCTAGGGTTTTTCTGGACGTTTTTGTGTGCGCATCGGTATTCAGAAGGTCATAACTTTCTATTGGACCATCACGAATTTCATGTGTGTGTTCTATACACATATATCTAGACATCCACCAGAGGGATTGTCAAGTTTTAAAAGTTATTAAGCGTCAAAGTCGGCAGTGATTGTATGCAGTTTTTTGTGGACAGCCATATTCAAAACACGATTTCTCCTTCGTTAACCGTTGGATCATCGTGCTTTTTGAACTGTAGATTATTGGCACTTGTCTCTAGAATCTCACCGAAGGGATCTTCGATCTAAGCTCTCATAAAGAAGTTATTCGAGGTCGAAGTTGACTGCATAGTGAGGTATTCAGTTTTCAGCTTTTACATAAAATCATGATTAGGGTATCTATAAACCCTAAATCGGCTTAAGGCAGAAAAGTTGGAGGTTTAAATGCTGTTATAATTCATAATGGTGTATGATTCAGATCTGTTAAGATGTTAGGGTTTGAGCATATAAACCCTAGATTCATTCTATTAAGACGAGCAACAGGTTATGTAATTCGCAGCTGGGTTTGATGTATTAAACCCTAGATGGCAGACAGCTGGTCTTAATGGTGACGTGAAGTCAGAAGAAACAAGTGGGACACAAGAAGATCACGTTGATGAATCTTTTGGTTGTGGATAGCAGATGGTGATACTTCACGTACTTGTTTTGTAGCAGCAATAAGCAAACCAATGAAAGTGACGTTACAGTTTGATTCACGTCTGATTAGACGGTACATGATTTGAGGAGTAAAATATGGAAAGGATTTAGATTGTTTTCTATTGGCTGCTACACAGTATTCTTCACGTGAGTTATACAGTTTCCTAATTTTGAGGGATTTGAGAATAAGATAAACGTGATATTCCTAAGTCTTAGGAGTTAATCTTTGACTCTTATTTTTTTATTCTCTGCTGGATATATGGGAACATGGCTGGTGTAGTTAATGAAGTTAATGGGCTGCGAAGGTTGGACTGGTGATATCACGCTAATTATAGTGTTACTGTTTAAGTCTTCCTAGCCGTTGTTAAAGATCGTAGCTGCAGATGATGTCAGCGGTTGAGCCAAGCCACTGACAAGAAAGTAAGTTGGACGCTGATGTTTGTTATTTCGACGCTGACAGGAATAATTTAAACGCTGTTAAAAAAGCGTTGACACTTGTTGTCCGATATATTATTTTTTCAAACGCTGACAAGTGTTGTCTGATGTTGGACAACACACAGTGTTGATATCTTGGACAGTGAAGGATATTGGATAACAAAAGGAATAGCTGCTGTTTGGAAAATTGATACGATTTTGGCACATAAAAAGAGGTATTTACACATGAAGGTACATGGAATCTCCGTTTTTATACAGAATATCAAGTTGATATTTATGGCTCGGATATTTTTAAAGGGGATTAATGATTTTTAAGTAAGTTAGCAACAATTCGTGAAGAATTTGATGGATATTTTAGATTATGTAATCGGGATAGCCTTGCAAAAGAGTTATCCACTGAACTATTTTACATATGGTATGAAGATGTTATTTCATTAAAATTCGTCATGAAGAGGTGTTGGCTTAAGGGGAAGAATTCTTATGGTAAGTTTGATGTTCGAAGAAGATTTTCGCGAGTTTGTGTTCTATCATATCTTAAAGTCGAGCAATCCCATTCATGGACTTTTAAGGTAACTTGTTTGTGCTTACATTGTTACTGATGAAGTGATACAAGATCTAGGAATATGTGATTTTTCTTATGATACTCTATGCACATATTTTCTAATCACTTGAAGGAGTTACATTATCGTGCTCAGTGTCTCACAAAGGATGAGGATTTTTGTATCAGCAACACACTTCATCACATCGTACAAGATATGGAACATAGTTTGGGTTACTCTACTTCTACATCAAGAATATTATATTTATTTTCTTCAAAATCATTACATAGAGCCAACATTTGGAGAATCTTCAAGATTGCGTACATTGTTTACTTCCCTGTTGATGTGACAAAAAGGGGAAGACATACATGTTATAATTAAGGGGAAGCAATTTGAAGATGATGTACAACTTACAAGAGATACACATAGAGTTTTGCCAATATCAACTAGGGGAAGATTGTTTGGTCAAAAAGTTGATGTGGCAGAAACTCAAAAACAAAGAAAATATGAAGGCATTTGTCTAAGCGTTGACAAGTGTAATCCAAGAATTGTCAAGAGTAAATTAGGCGTTGATAGAAGTCAACAAAAGTCACGCTGTTGGAAGCTTCGATTTAGGATAAGTATGCAGAATATATTATGTATTAGTTATTTAAATAGAAGATATTCATGTTTATTCATAGTTATCTTTTGTAAAACCCTAATCCTTACACTATAAAAGGAACCAAGGGTTATTAGGTTTTTCATATCATTCATACAAGATGTAAACCTAAAGCGTATGTCGACTAAGTGTGGGATTCAATGTATACACACCTAGTGATTGTTGATTATTAATATAATTAGCAATCCGTTTGTTTAATTCTTGTGTTATTGTGCCCAAACACCTTGTTAATGGTTATTGTTCTAATTCCGCTTTTATTATGTTAATCATATGAACAATGATCATTCCTAGTAGCTAAAAGATCGAGGAAACCAAGGTTTCCACATCATTTTCAGTCCATCTCTTTGGCAGATTCTTCATTTTAGCTCCTTTCTTCATTCCTTTGGCAATTTCAGTCCTTTGACTTGCATTATTGATTACCTAAGTCCCTTGGTTTAACTGACTTGAAGGTTGACCAAGTTTGACTTTAATCTTGACTTTCTCCTAAATTGCATTTAAGTCCCTCAACTTTTGAACATTGTCAAGATAGGTCCTTTTCTTCAAATGGCTTGTCATCTTTGATCCTTATCTTGTCTTTTTCTTCATAAATGAGCTTGATTTTCACTTGTTTGCTTGAAATTGTATCCTTGTTACCTATTAAAGCACAAACACAAAACATACCACATAATATTGTTGTATGGCACAAAAGTTGGGTATTTTCTATGTGTTTTAGGGTGATTTGTTGACTTATTGATATGAGATTTTTCTCATATCATGATGCAATTCACCTTGAAAAGGATGTTCAAGTCTACTCAAGTGATCCGCCGCTAAATTCTCGGCTCCTTTCTTATCACGAATCTCAATGGAAAACTCTTGTAGCAACAAAACCCATCTCAATAGTCTAGGCTAAGCATCTTGCTTTGTCATGAGGTACTTGAGAGCGGAATGATCCGTATACACGATGGTCTTGGAGAGCACAAGATAAGGTCTAAATTTCTCAAAGGCATAGACTATACCAAGCAACTCTTTTTCCGTGGTGGTATAGTGAAGTTGAGCACCCGTCATGGTTTTGCTAGCATAGTGTATAGGTTGAAAATGTTTATTCACTCTTTGTCCAAACACGGCCCCCACAGCATAATCACTAGCGTCACACATTAGCTCAAAAGGCAAATCCCAATTTGGAGAAACCAAAACGGGAGCCTTAGTCAACTTTTCCTTAAGTATCTCAAAAGAGTCTAAACACTCTTAGGTGAAAATGAAAGGAGCCTCTTTTTCCAAGAGGTGGGTCATCGGTCTTGCAATCTTAGAAAAATCTTATATGAAACATCTATAGAATCTCGCATGACCCAAAAAAACTTCTAACTCCTTTCACCGTGGTAGGTGGGGGAAGCTTAGCAATAACATCAATTTTAGCATGATCCACTTCTAAACCCTTATTAGATATCTTATGTCCCAAGACTATCCCCTCTTTGACCATGAAATGCTACTTCTCCCAATTAAGAACAAGACGTGTTTCTTCACACCTCTTAAGCATACGTTCCAAATAGGAGAGACAATAAGTGAATGAATCTCCAAAGACCAGAAATCATCCATGAAAACTTCCATAGTGTGCTCAATCATGTCATAAAAGATTGCCATCATACACCTTTGTAATGTCCCCGGTGCATTGCACAAGCCAAAAGGCATTCTCTTGTAAGCAAATGTACCACAGGGACAAGTGAATGTGGTCTTTTCTTGATCCTTAGGGTCAATGGGTATTTGGAAATAACCCGAGAATCCATCTAGAAAGCAATAGTACTCACTTCCGGCTAATCTATCAAGCATTTGGTCCATAAAAGGTAATGAGGAATGATCTTTCCTAGTAGCATCATTGAGCTTCCTATAATCAATACAAACTCTCCAACCCGTGACAAGTCAAGTAGGAATAAGCTCATTATTCTCATTAGGCACTACGGTGATTCCACCCTTCTTAGGAACACATTGTACCGGGCTAACCCATGGAGAGTCGAAAATGGGGTAAATCATGCCTGCATCAAGGAGTTTGATAACTTCCTTCTTAATGCCCTCATGGATTTTAGGGTTAACCCTTCTTTGGATTTGAATGGCGAGTTTGTAATCATCCTCTATAAGGATTTTGTGTGTACAAAAATTTGGATCAATTCCCCTTATGTCGGATATTTTCCATGCTATGGCTTTCTTATGTTTCTTAAGGACTTCTACATGTTTTTACTTCTCATCATCTTTCAAATCTTTTGCTATGATCACGGGTAATTGGTCTTTCCCCTCTAAGAAAGCATATTAAAGGTGGGATGGAAGGTCCTTAAGTTCAAGGGAAGGTGGACTCTCTATGGAAGGTTTCACTATGGATAGATCATCTATGGTAACTTCTTGTGGAATTGGTGAAGGAATGGGATCCTCATTGAGTAACTTTTGGATAGTGAGAATGTATTCTTCCCAATTGATGGGAGAAGCATCATTACCAAGGAAGTCGAACTCAAATTCCTCCAAAAGGAAATCACTCTCTCCAAAAGGTGTTAAGGAGGGAGCAATTTAGGCAACGGTCTCTACATGAGGCATGTCTTCACTATCATTCTTACAAGCTTCATGAAAATGCTCATCACACACCTCATCAAGAACATCCACTATGTTAATTTTTTCACATCCTTGAGACTTCTTAGTAACTTTTCCTAGCTTAAACTTTCTCATCCTCAACTCTCATAATTAGTTCTCCTTCCGCCACGTCTATAAGAGTACGACCCATCCTCAAAAATGGTCTACCAACAATTAGAGGAATTCTCGAGTCCATATCATAATCAACCACTACAAAGTCCGCGGGAAAGGTAAACTTATCCACACCTACAAACACATCCTCCATAATGCCTACCGGATAAGTTATGGTATGAATGGCTAACTCAAGGGTCATCCTGGTAGGAGTGAGCTCGGGAAGAGAGAGTTTTTTCCAAACCGATAAATGTATGAGATTAATGCTTGCCCCTAGATCCGCTAGTTCCATGCAATTTTACACCCCGGGAAAATTACAAGGGATCAAAAATCGCCACGGATCTCCAAGTTTTGTAGGTAAGGTTTTGAGCAACACGGCGGAGCAATTCTCATTAAGTGATGTGTTAGGCAAATCCACCAATTTTTCCTTGTTGGAGAGGAGATCTTTGAACATTTTAGCAAACTTTGGCATATATGCAAGAGCTTCCACAGAGGAGATGTTTATGTTAAGTTGTTTGAACATCCTCAAAAAGTTAGAGAATTGAATATCATCCTTGTTTTTCAATTTCTCCTTTCTCAATATTGATGGATATGGAAGGCTTGGTTTTGGTGTAGGTTGAGTAGTTGTTGTGGTGGAAGGTTTCTCTCTGTTGGTTTATTCATTAGTAGGTGTAGAAGGTAAAGGAGAAGTGGGTGTAGGATGAGAAAGTGTAGGTTTTGAAGTTGTAGAGCTTGAAGTTGGTGAGTTGGATGTTGAAGGCTTATCACAAGGTGCAACCATAGTAGGCTTAACCAAAGAAGGTGTAGGAGGTGAAGGATCATTAGTTGTCTTTCCAATTCTTATTGTGATAGCATTGACATTAGTCCTTGGATTTGTTTATGTGTTTGAAGGTAGAGCCCCTTGTGGCCTTTGAGTATGTATAATTTGGTTGTGTAGAAGAGCAAATTTCTTGTTGTTTTCCTCTTGAGCCTCTTTCATTTGTCTTTCATAAGATGTAAGCTTTTGAAGAATCTAATCTATGGGATTAGGTTGCACATTTCCTTGATAAAAACCTTGGTTTGGATATTGAGGTAGAGGTGGTTGGTTGTATGAAAGTTATTCCCTTGATGTTGAAAGTTATTGGGTGCTCTATAGTTGTTCCCTTGGTAATTTAGCCTAGACCCTAGATTGCTTTGAAGCAATTGAGGAGGATTGGGTTGATTTTGGTTGGGTGGATGGGGTGGAAAGCCGGGTGGAGCAAGGTAGTTATTTGATTTGTAAGAGAGATTGTTTTGATTGATGTTAGGTTTGAAGTGCTCTCTATGTTCTTCTTGATAATCATAACACTCAACTTGATAACCTTGAACCTTGTCACATTGTAAGTAAGAATGAGTACCTCCACAAGTCTCACATGAAATAGAAATGACATTCACATTCTTGCATTTGTGAAAGGAGTTGTCTCTCAAATGATTTGGAAACACCCTCTTGAATAACATGGACTCTCTCATCAAATTGTGTGTTAGTTTGCACCTTGGATTTAGTCTCATTAATGTCCCATTCCTCTTGAATGGATTTGGAAAGAATATTCCCACCAGTGGAGGATTTGAGGGAATCTTGATGATGTGGTCTTAATCCATTGTAGAAAGTATTGATTTGGTGAACTTCATTGAATCCATGATTGGGGCATGTTCTCAGTAACTCTTTGTACTCTTCCCAAGCATCACTAAAGGTTTGGCTAGGTTTTTGTTGAAATCCAATAATTAGGTTTCTCAAAGCCGTTGTCTTAGATGGAGGAAAGAACTTGTTCAAAAACTTCTTAGTAAAGTCATCCCAAGTAAGAATACTCTAAGGTGGTTGTGTATCTAGCCAATACTTAGAATTGTCCTCTAATGAGAATGGAACTAGGAGCAACTTAATGTCATCATGGGGAACTCCATTGTACTTAATGGTATTGCAAAGAGATAGAAACTTCTTAACATGATCATGTAGATCATCACTAGGTCTCCCAAAAAATGGTGTGTTTGAAACCAAGGTAATCATGGATGTCTTAAGCTCAAAGGTGTTTGCGGGTATCTCGAGTATAACAATAGCATCGGCATATCCTTGCACATTGGATTAGAGATGTTCCATCAAAGGTCGATTGTCAACGACGACCATGGCTTCTTGTGTGTTGTTCAAAGCACGATTCTCGGGATCGGCTTGATAGACGGTGTTGTTTTTACTCTTTCTTTTATCTTCCTTTTCGGAGGAAGGGGTTGTACACCAAAAGGTATTTGTGCACGCCCGCGGGTGAGCATGCAACTCAAATCAAGGAGTAAGAGAGAAGCTCTCGTTCGACTTTGGAAAATAAGGGATTATCCTTTCCGAGGTTCAATAAGTAATATCCACAAGAAAGTATAGTATATGTAAGTAATACTTGGGTGCAAGACCCCCACTCAAGCTTTCCTTCTTAGAATACGTACTAGTGAACGGGGGGTTAGGTGGCGCTAAGCACTTAAGTACCTATTAACCCTTAGACGGCATTTTATAGCACGTCACCTTTCTATTCACTTTGTAGTTTGTATTCTTCGAATTCTTGCCTATTGTAAGTATTTATGTATTCTTGCTTTAATTAAATTTGATCGATACATGTGTCAAGGACCGGAACGCTCCCGAACACGGTGTATTGCAAAAGCAATACTTATGGAAGTATGTTTATTGAGTGTTCGTATACGTATACGTATCTACATATAATAATATATCAAAAATATTTTTGTATTTATTGGGTTGTTTTAAAGAAAATACTATATGTACGTAAAAACCGATGAAAACCAATAATATATACTTTTGGGTGCAATCTCTTAGGAAAAAGATTGCTTTTTGGATTTTTTATTTTTTGGTTCAATTCTTTAGGAAAAGAACTGATTTTGTTATTTTTTAGTTTTTTTATTTTTTTATTTTTTTTATCTTTTGGATTTATGATACGTAAAAATAACGTCCACTCGTGGTGTTGATCCCAAACTTAGATCGATTTAGCTTTGTGTTAACGAGATTAAATCAAGTTTAACACGTAGAGAAACTTTGTTGTGTATAAAACGATTTAAGTATTATGCGGAATTAATAGTCAAACAAGAACACACAAACAATGTAAAACCAAACTTTCACTTGATTGATAAAACAAACTTGCGTACAATGAAAGTGTGAAAACGTATATCAAACATAAACCTAAAGGCCTCCTTTTATAGAATAAGGAGCCTTGTACAAGAGTCCACATATCAGCTATTTTAGGTAAAGATAAACATAAGAAATACATTGTCGATCATATCTTTACTAGAAACATAATACGTTTAGACTAAGTCTTCTATCAGTGCTTGACTTCTTCTTATCAACGCTTGTCCTGTCAACGCTTGATTTCTTTTTAACAACGTCCCGATTGCTCTTGTCAGCGTCCAAGTGTATTGGCTACATTTTATTCCCAACAATCCTCCCCTAAACTTGATATCTACTCTAGTAATCAAGTTTCTGAATAAAAAACTAAGAACTAGGAGGATTCTTACAAATCTTATCAAATTGGTAATAAACATATCTAATCAAATCTTTCGCCACGTCACTTGAGTAGTCAATCTCCAGCTGTGTTGTCTTCATGTTTTCCAAAACTTCTTTGGACATAGGATACTCAGCATCCACAAGAAGATACTCAGAAAACTTTGTAGAACTCAAATGATACACACCAGCTGCTGAATATAGATGCCATTGAAGTCCACTGATATCATCCTCAAGATCCTTCCAAACTGGATCTTCTTCTTCTGGTGCACACATTCTCTTGAATGTTGACCAAAGCTTTATTCCATTGACTGAAGTAGGTGCTTCAGTCTCATAATTGGCCAGCAGTAACTTCCAAAGGTCTGCCAAGTCTTCCCTATTCATACTTGCAAACAAAGACATAAGAGTAGTAAAAGTATGTACCTCTTTTCCATATCTGCCAATCATCCAAAACCCACTTGCATCTTCTTCATAACTAATGATAGGGTTTCTGGAATCATGAGGTAATACTTTCACCATATCTGAAGCTTCCATGGGTGAGAGCTTAATACTCTTTCTAATAACAGCTTCACTGGGATTCACTTTATTCAAATCTGAAGGAAACTCAAGTGGAACTCCCTTCTTCAATAGTCTTGGTACAATCATATCCTTTTGAATCTCCATTTCCTCTGCAAGTTCTTCTTTCCTTTCATCTGAAAGAAGTATGATAGTGTTCATCTCTTGCACTCTTGCCCAAATAGGATAAGCCTTATATTCCAATTCTTCAAAGGACAATCCCTACAACTTCTGAAAAGTCCATCCTCCTTGATGACATCTGAGCAACATATAATAAAGCTCCCTTCTATCTCTCTTCAACTGTGAGAAAACTTTTCTAGCCTTATACTTCAGAATTACCTTGCAATCTCTTTGAACTCTTAGCAGAATCTATAAACCCCATATTTGATCTGAAATTGTCATGTCTGGATTCTCCATAACCTTATTCTCCCAAGCAAAGTACATCTGGGCAACTTCTGGCATATCATAATCTACCTTCAACTTCAACTCTGTAAGTTTCTCCCTTGCCAACTCATCACCATATTCAAGTCTTTCTGGTTCTTCAATTATCATAACACTTGAATATGTGTTTTCATCATTACTTCCTTCTTGCTCCTCAGAAGTAACCACAAATGGTGACTCATCAACCTTCTTCTTTTCTTGTTCCACAAGTTGTGCAGCCAACATTGAATCAAATTGTACTTGTGCTGCATCCTTAGGAACCTCTGTTTCTACCATGATTCCTTTACCCTTATCTAATGCATCAATGATGGGTAAAGATGATGATGGTACCTGTGAAGACACTTCCTTGATGATAGCTGATGACTGGAATACATCAACCATATCTGCAGGTCTATCAACGTTCAAAACCTGTGTGTCAACGCCCAACTTACTATTGTCAGCGCTTGGTGTGTTAGCGTCCAAAATCTGCTTGTCCACGTTCACCTTACTCTTGTCAGCTCTTCTTGTGAACTGCTCCATCATTGCTGTAAAGGATAAGTTCAAATTTGTAGGAGTAACCAAAGAGACATCAAAACCTGGTTGCTTCTTCAATTCTGTAAGAGCTTCAGCTACACCCAAAGATTCTCCATCATGTGAGCCTTTGTCACTCACATGTATCTACTCATCCTCCCCTTTGGAAGAATCCTCCATACCACGCCTATTGTTAGAACCTTCTAAAAGAACAATCATCTCCCTCAATTGCTTGAGTTAAAGGCCTTGTGTAGTGACAGTATGTACCAGGTCTGCATTTTTTCTTTTGCAAGCTAATGCAGACAACCGTCAATTCCAACATTGTATATGGTTCCAATATGCCCTCCTCTAGAATGGGGATTTGACCTCCCAAAGTAGATTCATGGGGCATGGATGAGGTCTTAATGATGTTAGGACTGACTTGGCCTGCATCTAAGCTAGCACCAATAGTCCTAGCCTCACCCATGTCACCAACCACACTTGTGGTGGTGGTTCTCTCTGCAACATGGCTAGGACTACCAGAGGAGAACACTCCAGTAGTCCTTGGGCGTTTTACCAACCTAAATTTAGGGGGTGTAGAAGATGATGTGGATTGGGTGGTAGTTTGAAGGTTAAGGGGTGTTTGGGTCTGTTGTAGAAAGGTGTCAACATTTGGATTTGAAGTGTCAACGCCAACATTTAACGTGTCAGTGTTGAAGGGATATTGGTTAAGTTCCATATGTTGAGGTGAAGGTGATGGTTCAGGCAATGGGTCAAGTTGTGGTTGTGGGTCAGGTTGAGGTTGTGCTGCCGCAATAACAGCAAGCATGGCTTTGGTAAAGGGTAAATCTCTGTGAGGGGGGGAATTCATCTTACTAAAAATAGCTTTCTTTTGCACAGGGATCGCATAAAAATCACCAGGATCCCTGGTGCAATACCTTTGCTCATCAAAAATCATTTTTAAAAATCTTGGGTAAGCCAAAGTCATCTTATTACCCTTGTTTTTACACATGCCATCAAAAATTAGTTTAGAAAAATTATACTTTTGCCCATTAGTAATACACACAATTACACTAGCAACAGATATGTTAATTTCATTATGTGCAGTACATTTGAGACTTAAACATTGAAGGATAACATGTATTAAGTACTTCCAAGCTGGGGGAAATTCTTGTTTATTATATTTATTTAAAGTACCCTCTTCAAGGAAAGGATACCCCAAAGCTTGATGTCCCTGTTCTATCTCACCAATAGGTAGAGTGGTTATACCATCTGCATCATTAAGATGCAAAGTCTGGCGAACCAAGGCTTCAGTAACCACCCATGGACGCCCATGGACAATAGCAGTTAATGTAGTCACATTATTAAGCGTTGAGGAACTTACAGTGTTCCAAAACTGTTTAATATGAGTGACAGGAATGAGAGGAGCATGAGAAAGAGCATACCGTAATAGGGATGCATTCAAATATGCCACAATCTGAGTGTATTGAGGAAACAGAGCATCATCAGCCTCCAAATAGACAACCATGTTATGTTGACTTCTAAATCCCAATACCAAGTCACTCGGTTTAAACTTAGGCGCCATTGATGTAGAAAGCTGTTTGTGAAAGATGAATATAGGAGAAAAAGTTGTTAGACAAGAATATGAGATTACCCTGTTTAAAAAGAAGGAGCCAAATTTATAGGAGAGATAGGCACATGTGATTGATCAAAAATGAGGCAAATATTTTCAAAATATAATGATGAAAATATTGAAAAGAAAATAAGTTATCTTGTGCATTAATTAAAAGTTATCAACTCCCAATATTACGGCCCCAATTTTCGTCAAAAATAACAACTGGGTAGGACCCAATGAATGTCAACGGTAAAAAATAACCCATCAATGCCCAACGGCTATATTCTTGTCAACGTTGGAAAAAGCCATGTCAACGTCTAAATTGGTCATAACAACGTTTGGAAATATATCTGACAACGTCCAAAAATAAAAATAATAAAAATGAAAAAGGACCTTAACAAAGTGATTTATCCTAGTGAAGATAACCTATAAACTGAAAATTACTATAGGGTGGCAAGCACTGTCCAATCATGCACACTTGCTTATGCAAGATAAACATAACAGTCCTCTAGTGTCCCTTGTTAACCAAAGTTCTTAACAGTGAAGTTTCTCATAAAATCCCTTGTAACTTCCCAAGTAAGCCCAATATAAATCATACCTAGGTCTCCCAACAGACCACTCCCAATTCTAGGCCAAAAAGTCTTGGCAGCATGCATAGTATATCAACTTTGCATGCTACAATGCCTCATGAGTTAGTGAACTAATTCATACTCACCAGTGGACACAATCTAGAATTATGATAAGATTACTATAAGAATACCCAAAATGTCCTAAAAGGTTCCTAAACCTCCCCTTAAACTATGATACATAAGTTTCCAAATAATATGCATGTAATAAAAATTTATATCAAGATAGGAATATAAATATTCCAACCATCATCCATAAATTGAGACATGCTCTAATAATGCTCCAAGGATCCATAAGCAACTCTGTATCCAATGGTACAATGCTAACAACGCCTGTATAATTAGATCAAAAACCACAAAACTAACATGTTGCTGACAACGTCACGTTAACACTAATCAGCGTTAAAATAACCTTTGTCAACGTTAGACAAATAAAGTGGAAAATCTAATTTTGTATAAAGACCAATAACAAATGCATATCATGTACATACTTTTACAATAAAAACCCAAAACACATATTAAGTGAGATTGATCATTCCAATACTTGTTACCAAGTATTGAAATCTTCTAGTATCAAAAGGATTAGTTAATAAATTAGACACATTTTCCTCTGTGTCAACCCTATTTGGTTGTATTAAACCTTTTTCAAAACAATCTCTTATAAAATGATGTCTAATTTCTATCTGTTTGTTTTAGAATGATGTACATGATTTTTAATAATGCATAAAGTACTGTTATTGTCTACAAAAATCTTGGTATGCATGAAATTATACCCATAATCCAACAACTGGTTCTGAATCCATAAGACTTGTCCACAACAAGCAGCTGCAGCAACATACTCTGCTTCAGTTGTAGAATTGGCCACCACTGTTTGTTTCTTGAATTGCCAAGACATCAATCTACTCCCAAGAAACTGGCATCCACCAGTTGTGGATTTTCTATCAAATTTGTCACCACCATAATCACTATCTGAATATGCAATAAGCTCCAATGGGGAATCTTTTGGATACCATAGTCCCAGGTTAGGATAACACCTAAGGTATCTAAAGATCCTCTTGACAGCATGAAGATGACACTCTTTGGGAGTCACTTGATGGCATGCACATGCACACACAACAAACATAATTTCAGGTCTTGAAGCTGTGAGATACATCAATGAACCAATCATTGACCTATAATGCCTGACATCCACCTCTTTTCCATCTCTCACTTTTCCCCAAGGGTGTTCCCTATCCATAGGTGTGCTAGCCCGTTTCTCATGTGGAGAAAAGCCAAACTTCTTTAAGATTTCTGCTACATATTTATCTTGAGAGATGAAGATACCATCTTCTTTGTGTTGTACTTGTAACCCTAGAAAGAAGTTCATCTCCCCCATTGCACTCATCTTGAACTTATCTGTCATAAGCTTGGAAAAGTCTTCACTTATCTTTGGACTAGAAGAGTCAAAGATGATATCATCCACGTAGACCTGTACAAGTAAGAAATCCTTACCAGTCTTCTTTGTAAACAAGGTCTGGTCTATGGTGCCCCTTTTGAATCCATTTTCCACCAGATAGGTGGACAATGTGCCATACCATGCTCTTGGGGCTTGATGAAGTCCATACATAGCTTTCTTTACTCTATACACCTTGTCTGGATGTTCTAAATCTTCAAAACTAGGAGGCTGCATTACATAAACCTCCTCTGCAATTATGCCATAAAGAAAAGCACTCTTCACATCCATTTGATAGACTGTAAAGCCCATGCAGGAAGCATAGGCTAGAAAAATCCTTATAGCCTCAATCCTTGCAACAGGTGCAAAGACCTCCTCATAGTCTATCCCTTCCTCTTGTGTATATCCTTGAGCCACTAAACGTGCCTTGTTTCTGACCACAATTCCTCTTTCATCCTTTTTATTCCTAAGAACCCATCTTGTCCCAATAGGTCTGACATGTCTGGGACAGTCAACCAACTCCCAAACATCCTGGATAGCAAATTGGTGAAGCTCATCTTGCATTGCTTCCACCCAACTTGGTTCTTTGAGAGCATCAAAAATCTTCTTGGGTTCATGTTGTGACAGAAAACAGGCAAACAAACATGCTTGAACAAGAGGGGTATCAACCTTCTTGTAAATATTGGCAATAAATCCTCCAAGATTCTGATGAGATCTTCTAGTTTGCACAGGATTCATCACATCACCAATAATTAGAGAAGGAGGGTGATTTTTGATTGTAGAAGTGAGCACTCCTCCCTTAATAAGTGTGTTGTCCTCAATCTCATCTTCCATGTTACCAATATCCTCTTCAGACTCTCTTCCATCATCATCTGAATGAACCTATCCATTTCTGTTTGAAGGTTCACCTTGTTCAAAATTATTAGAAGAGAAAATATGGTCAAAAGATCTGTCAACGCCTGAACCAAAGCTTGTGGAGTCCATTGATCGTTAGACTCAATGGTAAAAACCATTCTATCTAGGATTATCAATTGCACTTATGTGATTAACATAGCGGAATAGCACAATTGATTAGTAGTAAGATGTTATGAACAAGAGGAATTTTCCCCAATGATTACTTGCATTAAACATTAAAACAAATAATCTCTAGGCGTGTATACATTAAATCCCACGCCTAGAACATGAACTCAACTTTAGGTTTACATTGTGAATGAATGATATATTGAAAACCTACGCCTGTGTATTCTTTATATAATAGAATACAAGACTTTTCTTACAAGAAAACTTTAATTACATTAGAAGTCCCTCCATCTTTTGCTAATAAGTCCTCCTTATTGTATGAAAGGGCTCCATATTCTTATAAAGCTTGATATTTGCATATAAGTCCTTCTTGTTTCATTATTCTTGTTTTGTCTCATCAAATTAATTCCCAACAATCTTCCCCTATTTGATGATGACAAAAACAATCTTCAAATCTTGATCTTTCACGAATAAAACAAGCTTCCCCTTAAAGTAAGATTTCTTGTAAAACATATCACCACATAAAATTAAGTTGTATACCTTGATCTTTGAATCTTCTTCCCCTTTTTGTCTCATCCAATAGGGGTCTTCTAAAGATAAACAACTAATAAACGCTTCCCCTTGAGTGGTGCATGTAAATGAATCACGAACTATATAGACTCTAATTGTATATTACAAGTGAAGAAAAACGAATATAACCTATTTGTTGAAGAAGTGGAATATCCCAAGCTTGTACCTTATATCTTGCACTATCCATGTGACGTCGAACTTATATTGATAGGAAGAAATATAAGCAGACCTCGATCTCTTTGTCAAAATCCACATCTTTATATGAGACACTGAGCACGATAATGTAACTCCTTCAAGTGATAGCAAGGTATCTAGTTGCTAGATATGACAAGTCTTCGTCACCATTCATGTAAGCACAAACAAGTTATCTCAAAAGAGAGGCAAGAATCTTTTGAGATATGATAAAATACAAACCTGTGAAAAACAACTCCAACACCAAATAAGCAATAGTCAAGCGTCTTCATCGAAACCTCCAATTTGCAATGAAAATCATCTTAAATACAACATCATCCTCTTCTTTTATGCAACTGCTGCCTCTGTCGGCGTTCTGCTTCTAATCCAAGTCGGTACGTAACCGCAAGGTTAGCCTTGTCACATAATCAAATAAAACTTTATTGTATCATACACAATCTTCAAAAACCAGCCATAAAAATTTAAACAGATAGTTCTGTCCGAGATCTTGAGTCGTCCAATATATCTTCTGTGTGTATTGTCCAATTTCGGATGATACGTGTCAGCGCTTAAAAACCATATATCGTACAACACGTTGTCAGCATCTAAATTACAACGTGTCAGCGTCTTCCTTGTCAGCGTGTATTTTATTCTTGTCAGCGGCTCAACTCAGCCACTGACACTATATGTGGCTAAATAATATTACCCCACTGTACCACTTTTTTACTTGTCTTCGTCTATTTCTTTTTCTTTGATGCAACAAACTTCAATCCAAAATACCTCCAAAACTGTCCGTCAGTGGCTTGAATACAAGGGTCAACGGATAGATTAACCCACTGTCACCTTGTCAGCGGGTAAATAAAACACTGTCATCGGCTTCTGTTAAACTTTTCATAATCACGTTTCTCTCACCAACCATGTGAAAACAACCTTATTGTACCAACCATAATATTTTTGCTATTTCCTTTTCTCTTTTAGAAAAAAACCCACGTGAACATAGCATGGGCTGTCCAATTAGAGTTGTAAACAAACCCTTGCGTCCTTTTACGGTTGAAAGTAATAAAAGCAACAGTACCTCGTTTGTATCATATGGCCATTGTAATCACATTCACATTAAACTATCTGCTTTCAATTAATGAACCACCGAATGAAGAAAATCATGTATCCTAGGACTACAATAGTCACGTGAGGACCATATAATATTTGAATAACAGTACGCACCTTTTTCCTTTGGATCGTAGTATAATAACATACACATTTAACCTTATTCTGCTACGATCCCACCATTGTTATACCTTCTGTCATCCTGGGACCACCAAGAGTACTTGCTGCACCAAATAGACCTTATCGCAGCAGCTTTAAGCATTTGTAGATTTAAACATGGCTCCCCACGAAATTGATGTTGCTGCTCCTTTGTTCAGAGAAGTACCACTTTTGCTTCACTTAGTACAAATCTTACAACCTATACCTTGGGAGTTGGGACCAATAAAGAATAGAGAGCAGCACTTGCCAATTAGCCTTTTGAAGCCTACATTAAAATATATACCTAAATCGGTCTTTGGGACCACCGAGCAACACACAACCGATCAACAATAAACAATACTATTCATTGCTCATTGCTTCTGCTCCACTGGAAGCAGCTTTTCTTGTAACTCTCTGTATGACACGATCAGTTCTTGTTTGCATAGCAAAAACAAAGATCTAGGATTTCTTTATGCAAAACCCACATCTAGATCTTCTTCTTTGATCATATACATAAACAACAAACAAACTGATTTTGCTTTATCAATACCTTAAGCATCAATCATCATTGGCCATTGTACTTCTTTTTCTTTGTTTTCTTGTGATCAGAACATATAAATCACAGAACATACGATGTCTTGAAAAAATCGGCAACATACTACAACATCAAGAACAACACCTTGTTTCACTCGTTCAGTATCTATGGTTTATAACCAAAACCCTAATAATCATTCTTGCTGCACTTTCATATAACATGACCTCTTTATTCAAGATCAGATCTAGGGTTTTGTGTGAAACCCTAAAACGAAAATCTTTAAAACATCACAGATTCAAACAGAAACTTACGTCCAATCACGATCACCAATCATCAATCACAGCATTAAAAAAATCATCTAGGGTTCTTTATTCAAACCCTAAAAACAGTATTAGCGACACCAGATTTGTCGCAAAATAGTTGCTAAACTGTCGCTAATTCCTTGACAGCGGCTTCACTCTAACACACTCTAACACGAACACGAACATAGCACCTTGTTGATCCTAGATATCACAAGCCTTAGGCTCTGATACCAATTGTGGAGTCCATTGATCGTTAGACTCAATGGTAAAAACCATTCTATCTAGGATTATCAATTGCACTTATGTGATTAACATAGCGGAATAGCACAATTGATTAGTAGTAAGATGTTATGAACAAGAGGAATTTTCCCCAATGATTACTTGCATTAAACATTAAAACAAATAATCTCTAGGCGTGTATACATTAAATCCCACGCCTAGAACATGAACTCAACTTTAGGTTTACATTGTGAATGAATGATATATTGAAAACCTACGCCTGTGTATTCTTTATATAATAGAATACAAGACTTTTCTTACAAGAAAACTTTAATTACATTAGAAGTCCCTCCATCTTTTGCTAATAAGTCCTCCTTATTGTATGAAAGGGCTCCATATTCTTATAAAGCTTGATATTTGCATATAAGTCCTTCTTGTTTCATTATTCTTGTTTTGTCTCATCAAATTAATTCCCAACAAAGCTGTCAACGTTTGAGCCATCAACGCCTGAATTTGTCTTGTCAGCGCCAGAATTTCCTTTGTCAGCGCCTGAAGGATCATGCATGTTTTCAACTGGTGATACTTAGGGACCACCTTTTTACTTTCCAGCAGCAGCAGCAGCAAATGCATCTGTCCATATGGGAATGGTAACATACTCAAGTATGGGTGCTTATTTGTCTGCTTGTGATCCAACCTCTTCATCAACCTGTTTACCTGAAACATCAACAATTGGTTCTTCCACAACATTTGAAGTTACCTTCACAATGTTTCGATTAGTAACATGCATATAATTCAATGTCCTAGATAGAGGTTCCAAGTCAAATAACCAATTTGGACCACTTTCAGGATCACTAGGTTTACTTTCTAAAAACCTAACATGTACTTTTTCAAGTATACGTTTTTCTTTCTTAAGGTAAACTCTATATCCTCTACTCTGCACAGAATAACCCATGAAGTAGCCTTCACCACCTTTATCACTAAACTTACATAGGGCATCACTAGTGTCTAACACAACTACATGACATCCAAAAGGTTTAAGAAAACCAATATTAGGTTTCCTGCCCCAAAGTAACTCATAAGGTGTTTTGTTATGAAACTTGTTAACTAATGCCCTATTCTAAACATAACAAGCTGTATTCACAGCCTCAGCCCAAAAAGCAATGGGAAAGTGAGCATCAGCTAATATAGTTATGGCTGCTTCTATGAGGGTTCTATTCTTTCTCTCAGCTACCCCATTTTGTTGTGGGGTTCTAGCTACACTAAACTGTCTAGGAATCCCTTTCTTGGAACAAAAGTCATCTAATAACTTATTTCTAAACTCACCACCATTGTCACTTCTAAGCATCTTAACCTCATTACCAGACTTCTTTTCAATTTGGGTAATAAAGTTAATCAAAGTATCAGCAGTGTCACTTTTCAAAGCTAAAAAGAAAGTCCAAGTAAATCTAGAAAAATCATCAGTGATGACAAAACAGTAAGATTTACCATTTAAGCTTTCTATATTAGTTGGACCAAACAAGTCCATATGCAGCAAGTGAAGAGGTTTAGAACTAGAGTGCACTGGTTTAGACTTAAATGAGACCTTGTGTTGTTTGCCTTTAAGGCATGCAACACAAGAGTGGTCATTGTGAAAAGCCTTTTTAGGCAAACCATCAACTAAACCATGTCTCACAAGTCTGTTTATATTTTTAAAATTAATGTGCCCTAATCTTCTGTGCCAAAGATTACTTTCATCAACTGAAGCCTTAGCATATAGACATAGGCAGATTATTATTCATCCTAATTCCATTAAGATTCACATTATAAATGTCCTTATGCCTAGGTTGTAACACCCCCAAATTTATACAATTTAATACAGCGGAAGACTCGTTGGTGTTACGGGATAGCACATTACTCACATCATAGACAACGCTTAAAAATCGCGTCGTTTAATAATAAAGCATTTCCATTCATAAATATCAAATTTACATAGGTCCCAAGTCATATTATTTCATACAAATTTTACAAAGCATTTGAATGGAAATAGTTATTTAAGTGCGGGCCATGAATTCTTGTCGTCTTTCCGAGAATTACCTTCAAGTACCTGAGATAAAACATGTTTAAAGAAAAGGTCATCGATAACGCCGAGTGAATTCATAGAGTTCAATAAAACCATTAATATATCATCGGTATATAATTATTACCGAAAATCATTTTTGTACAAATCATTGTAATAGGCCATAAAATAGCCAAAGTCATTTTATACAAATCCTTATCAAAAATCATAATATAGGTTTTTGCCTTCAAAATCATTATACGAACCAAAGTCGTAAAAACATCATACAATACGTTTTATAACGTTGTATAAAGTTAAATAAAAACCGTTATATGAATATGGTTATGTAAAACCAAAACACGAACATAAAATCAATCCCCCGTATTGCTAGTCAGGCAATTCATTATAATTCAGTGCGTATAGCAGTATTTCGTTATTTGGATTATTATAAGCTGCATGACATTGTTACCTTACTACAACAAAGAACGGGTAGCTAACCCGAAACCTATTTGCCCATCTAAATTAGCGTGTCGTCACAATAATCACGCTTGTGTAAATCTTCTCATACATAAATTCGCTTACCAATCAATGTGGCACGACGGGGATCAACCGTCAAGGCGCGAACTGGGGTGATCGTCCCCAAATAGTACTATTATATGCGTAAGCGTCTACCAAATCCCGGTAGTTCACAATTCATGCTAATGGGAATTTTAGTGACATAACCTAACTTTAATAATCCATTTCATTTCATCTATGGGGTCATTTAATCATTCATCGGGTCATACAATCATTCGGGTCCAAATCAATAAACAAACAATCGGGACAAATGGTGTCCTATTTTATCAAAACTAACATGTTATCTCCCTCGCGGGTTTATAAAACATTTCATAAAAACAATTTAAAGAGTGTGAGGCTATGAACTCACGTTGATGTGGGAAAGCGGGTTATCGGCAATTCGGATGTACGGTACGTGCTTCAATCACGGAAACCTAGACAAATAATACTCGTCTTAGACTCTTGTCCAATGAATTTATAAAAATAACAATTATGTATACATATGATGATTTTATATATATGATGATGATGAAGTGGGTTTATACATTCTTATTTACTCATTTTTGTGTTATGTGTTGGTAACTTTTATACTAGTTTACTAGTTTTACCTATTTACATGTTTTAGGTCCAATAAGCCTATTATAAGTCCATTACCTTAAATTAGACCATTTTATACTTTTATTATCAGTATAATACTTTACATGTTGGGCCCAAGTGGGTTAAGCCCAATAAGTAATTTTATAAGTGTTTAGCCCATTTAGTTGAATTATTAGTCCAATAATGCTAACTTAGCCCGTTAATGTCCGTATGTCATATAGTTCGGGTTTTATCGGTTTTTACTTGTATTAGGTACTTATATATCAGTATATGACTTTTAAAAACTTTACATTAGACGGGTTTGATCGTCTAAGTTTTAATTGGCGAAAAACGTTAATTTTACGGTAATAGCCGAAAAAGTCGTAAAAATCATGTTTATAGTTTTTATAACTTATAAATCTTATTCAACTACCATTTTTATAAAGTGTCAATTTATTTAACCTTATACATATTTATATAAATGAAATTTATAAGTTAGTGGGTTTTAATTCACTTTTTATACTATATTAGTTTGAGTGCTTATATAATACTATTAAACATTAATTCTTCAAAATCTGATTTTTAGTTTCTTCTTCACCATTTCTATCATATCTTGAGTTCTATAAGGAGATAGAAGCTCATGTTTGGATGGCATAAACTTCATATTATATGCTACAAATAAGTTAGCTATAGCTACTTCTCATTCCATGTTTAAGTATCCTTAACAGTCCCTACAAAACAGACTATTCAGATTGGCACACTAATCTTGTTTTGATCATATTTCACTCATTTTGATGATTCCATTGCATGTCCAACTCTCACATGTGTATGACATCTAACACTTACTGTAAATGGATTCCACCATGCAATTTTATCAGTTTATAACTTGGTTACTTACTGTTTTTATACAGCCAACATTTTAAGCAAGATTTTAGCATTGTTTCTTATGGTTTTTCATCTTTTTAATCATATTTATCAAATCTATCAACACCAAATCCCTACATAATATTTTTAATCATCATTCATCATCATATACATATACATAAATAAAGAAAATACAAGATTACATAATCAAAATAACAAGAGGATAGGAAGAACAATCTCTATACCACCATTAGTGATGAAAAGATGAGTCTTTGGTGAACAAGGCTTGGATTTTGATGGCAAAACTTGTGATAAACCAATATCATCTTCAAGTCTACCAACCTTTATAAACTTCTCATGGAAAATCAGCCCTATGACACCAACAAATCTTCTCCTTGGATGTTAGAATCACCTCCAATCTTCAAAGCTTCAAAGTATCATCATCATGTGTATGAGTAACACAGGATTTTATGGCTAACATAGATCAAATGAGGGTTGTTTTTGATGATGGTTGGACGAAATAGAGAGAGATGAGAGTGTTTGGTGAGTGGTTTGCATGAGTTGCTAAGTGTAAATAGTATGAATGAAGTGGTTTTGGTGGTTTTGTGCTAAGTTAGCTTACATGTTAAGCTTATGCTAACATGTGTTAGCTTTCTAGCTAAAAGGGTGCCATATCTTATGATGTGGTGTCCTCTTTTGGCCATCTCTTTTGAGTGGGGTGGGATAAACTTGTTTTGTCCCGTCCCACTAATTTACGGGTATTCTTCGATTCTAGTTTCCTCGATTTGCGTGCCCTCGGGTCGTTTTATGAAAAACGTTTTTATAAATTATGTATCAACGACACAAAACGAATCTAATAAAAATTGTCTCATAAAAAACGGAGTTCGAAAATGTAAATACGTAATCCTAAGGTTTCCGGTTTAGTCGTAAAGGACGTTAAATTATAATCGTAAGTCCTAATCTCTTCTCGTAAATTTGTGAGTTTATGAACCAACACAAATTTAAAATTCCAAAATAATATTCACGGATAAATTTATTTTCTGAAATGTCGGACTGTCACCAAAACGGTGTAAGTAAACGTAAGCACGTAACGTAGAATCCTCCGGTTTAAACGTAGTCGATGCTACTTCAAGACGTAAATCCAAATTTCTTCCCATAAATAAGTTCATATTATAACATTAAAATAATGTTTTCAAATAAATATTGAGAATAAAATATAAACCATAAATTGACGGATTGTCACAGCATTTACCCCTAAATAGGATCTTTGTCCTCAAAGATTATCTTATCTTACTACTCGCTTGTTATAGAGTTAAAGCCATGTGGGTATTTCCTCCACATTCGGTCTTTTCTCACAAGTGTAATTCATTACAATACACGAGTTTCATCAAACATTACTACGGGTATAAGATCAGGCTAATTGTTGACTTACTTTCTCTATCCATGATGTTCACGAGTTTTTGATGAATGCAACTTTTCACCGATCTAAACTTTATCAAGAAGAATTCAGATTTTCACTTGATAGTCATTTATCAAGTTTGATATACGAAACATAATTCACGCAGCCCTTGAAGTCCTAAGGTAGATCCAACTTATATGCCTTTCAATCCAATTCTTACATCATCTCAATGGTCCCATACAACGGGGACTTATATCCCATGATCCTTTAGATCATTAATTCATTTTTCCAAGGTGAAAATTTTTGGCATAACTTCGCTACCCATTCGGCACTTCAAGATCCACATTTCATATTCACATAACCTCCTGCATACTACCGACAGTCAATAATCAAATCCTAATTTCAACAATCATTTCAGGTCTCGCTGGTCGAGTATTTTGTAAGGTTAGGTTCGCCATCATAGGAAACCTTAAACCTAAAAGACATGTCCAACTCACAATGGGTGTATGTCGGATGTCTTCATCCCAACTCTTGCTTACAGATGCTCTAACATTTAGATCCTAACAAGATTCGATCTCGATCCTAACACGATAATTATCAATGATAATCTTTCCAAAGGAAAAACGATTATACCGTTTATTACCAAAGGTCAATCATTCAAACATAGAACAACACTTATAGTATTTTGTATCGTTACTTTACCTCGTCCCTTCGATTGGGATGGTACACAGTACTCTCATCAAGATTCGTTCTCAATGACTTCTGAGCAAATCTCTAGAAATTCGATGCGAAGCGAGGATCTTGATAGAGATGATCGATACAGGCATACCAATTTTCACACAACTCCTTTAAATACAAAAGAGACAATTTCTTCATCGAGAATTTATCATTATGAAGAATGATATTAGCAGATTTGGTCAGTCTGTCGACGATGACCCAAATCGAATCAAATTCAAATGATGACCTTTGCAAAAGTTAGACGTTTACTAATGTATGAGGCAATGTATGCCTTCATAATTTGCCATTAGTACAACTTCTTCAGATAGAGATACACTAAATCAGAAATGGCATGAATAGAATACTTATACTTAAGAGATTCTAACATGACTACATCTCACAAACCTCCATATTTAGGCAACCACCAGTGGCCTTTTAATCATTTAACACCATCGACTTGTCAATTCTAATGGTTCACATTAGCCGCGAACCCCCTTTTTACAAACATCGTTTATTTTTATATTGTTTGGCAATTTATTTTGCACAGTCATTATTAAGAAACACATCCTAATTGATTCTTTATCCTTCCTATATAATGTGTCAGTAATTACGTTCGCTTTCCTAGATGGAATAAATATCATGACCGTATTTATTCGAAAATTCTTTCTTCCCATTTTCTAAGTCTTAGTTCTATCTCAACTATTGTTTTTATCAGTTTTGCTCAATCCGACGTTTAAAGCGTCGATAGTTACTACAAGTAATTAAATAATAAATATTTAATTTTTATGAAACGTAAACGCAAAAAGTTTTTAAATTTTCTCAGTTTGTCCAATTATATAAAAATGTTGAAAATAAATTTGAATTTAGTTAACACAATTTTTGTTGATTTACTGAAAATAATTAGTGAGATTCGTAAATGTTCGAAAAATATTTGGTTATACTTTGGTCAAAATTTTCTTGGTTGAAAAGCAAAAATTGTCGTTTCAAATTTCAATTCATGGTTTAAATGGTTTCCTCAATCCGTCTTAAGTTGTCTTGAGGTATACACAAACATTTTCCCCTAAACAAGAGTTTAGTTAAATGTTCTGGGTATAACGGAATAATCCCTCAAAAGTTCTTTTTGATAAAACATTTGTCAAAACACATTTGCACTTTCTTTTTGGTAAGGCCAAAAGTCTTAAATGACTTCTAATTTTTCAAAAGTCAATATAGATTCCATTATATTATTAATCACAGGGTCAAATAATGTAAAGTATTTAGTCTTAAATCTCATGTTAAATACTCAAGGTACAGGTTTTCATTGCTCGGACAACTCCGGGCAGTTCATAAATAATTATTAACTCCTTCCTATTCTTATAAACAAACAGATGGCCCTTAATGATCACAAGCATGAATTTATCAAATTACAACCTACACACGTGATTCACCAAATTTATGGATGCTACATGTGTATTAGTCAATCCAAACGACATCACGTGAAACTCATAATGTTCATTACAAGTTCTGGATGTAGTGATTGGAATAGATAATCTTTTTCGCAGATGCGAAGATGATGATAACCATGCATTGGATCAAATTTTTGAATATACGCTAGAACCTAGTAAATGATCGAACAATCTATCATCTGGGGTAGTTGATATAGATTTTTAATCGTCAATTTTACCTAGTTCACGGTAATCAATAATTATAAGGAATGATAACACCATAGCTCTTCATAATAACGAGCCTGGTAGAATAAAAGCTTTCTCCGACAACTCTCTCAGTTGTACGGTAATTCTTTTAATTTGGATGGTGCTGACGTACAGTACACAAGCCACAGGTGCAGCACCGGGAATATAATCAATACCAATTTCAACTTGCCTTACTGGGGAAAGTCTAGGTAATTCACCAGCAAATACCTCCTAAGGTTTCAGATAACGGAAACATCTTTTAATACATTCATATTAAGTTCTTTCTAGATTATAATATCTATGACTAATTCACAACCATTCATGGTATAATTTCAAGTCTAAATGCAGGATATGGTCATCCATCAAGAATTATTTAGATCACTTTTGATAATCAACATCTTATCATTTAGGGGAATTATATTCGAGTTCCCATCAATTAAGACAATGTCGTCATGTCATAATCAATCAATCCATTCAACTGGCACTATCAACTTTCCAGTTTCATTACCGTTGATAAGATGTGAACTTCTCAAGAGACTAATAATAACTCATAATCCTTCACAAATTCAAGGATATCTGGAGACATAACTAACCTTAAAAGAGTAAGGTCAACGCATAATCTACGCGAGAAAATTTCAAATCAGATACAGACGAAAACATTTAATGAATATGAATATATCCCATGTTTTCATAATTTGAGTACGCATTCGAAAGATCCTCTGATGTTACCCAGGTCATTCAAATGAAATCAAATCAAAAGAAATGATAGGAACGTCGATACATCCAGTTGGGTATCAACACTCGGTAACAGATACTTTTCCTAAGAATCTCACCACGGGAGAATTGGACAAAGAGGGGATATCAATTGTCAAATAAGACAATATCCACAGATGAGTAAATTCAATTCAGAAGAATAAATGGTACGGGCACATATGTAGGTGTCCCTAACAATATGTCCCTATTTTTGCACTTCTTGCAGATCTCATAAAATTTAATCTTTCACAATCTTCAAAGAAAATCTAGTGTTTATTAATCAATTTTATGGTGACTACTAATCAGCCTTGCATGGTCCATTCCAAATTGTATGTAGGCGCGCAACTATATACAATTTCAAGATTAACGATGCAATACTCAGTTCGTCAAAATTTTATCATCATGTTTATAAAAAAAAACATTTTCATGCTTAATTCTTAAATAAGAATCAAAAATAAATTTACAAAGATTTTCTTTGTTATGAAAACAATTAAGTTTTCCAAGGTATTTCTTAATTAACTTTATTTTAATAATGATTATTTATAAGTCTCACTTTAAATAATCCATATAGTGATGGAAATTAAATTTTCTCAAAGGATACTGTTTTATCTTATAAACACAATTAATGATCTGCAAAGGAGTGATGAAAAGTTGTTCACCAAGAACTAACTACAATATAATAGGAAATGAGCTTTAGCCAAATAATCATGAGGTTCATGACCTCGATGGCGCTCAAAAAGACTAATTCACAACGTAACTCAAACCGAGATGAGTACTTGTTCAATGGTTAAATCACTAATGCAAACATTAGGATGTAGCAAAAAAAGATAGATAACATCGATACATGTAGAATTTAGCAATCAAAGGTAGTCTTTTCATTAATCACAAACAAGTCAAAATTGTACCGTAACACATTACGTATCACTATGTCATACAATTCCAAGAACTCATCGTACCAACTGATGTCTCAGTTAAGTTAGGGATTTTTAAAAGATACCACAATGAATACTAATCTACAAGAGTCATTAGGTGTTTCACATGTCCTGAAAGATCCATCGGTCCCAATTCAGAAGAAGATTTCTTCAATTTATTTATTGGACACTAGGCATCCTCGTTATTGGACAATGGTTTAGGAACAACCCTTAACACAAACTAACAATCAATTAAAACCTTATAATTCAATCATAGAACTTAACGACTTCCTTTTAACAATCTCATATTCCATATGGGTTAAAATTTACTTTATTCAAGTTTCAACCAAATCATACTCAATGCGACATCCTACCTCATTTTCCAATACTTTCAATTTTATTTTTAGGCCTTGAAAGGGCAATAAAAGCTCAATATGAATAACGCCTAATTTCCAATCCAATAGCTCTTACAACGATAGTTATCAAATGAGTCACTAGTATGATACGACTCACACATTCAATTAGACTTCTCGGAAAGGTACTAGTGGCATGAGGCTTTTGGGTAATGGTTCCAATGACAGCCTCAAGTGCAACATTCACCCTTTCGATTTCAAATTTAAGAATTGGGTGACAACGAATCAGATGACACCTTTCCAGGCGGTAACGTTTTATCAAACTCCACTCTATAAGGAAAGATCGTCAGGACATCGATATCAGATTTAATCTCGCCAATTCTTCTTTAATATCACAATCAACTAATATCTACATTTCTACGAATATTAACCATTTTGTTGGGATCATAAATATCCACAACTTGGTTTAGATCTGGAATAGCTAGAATTCCTACGGGAATAGCTTCGATTGATTTACTAGGGGATTTAGGGTTCCTTGTGACAATCTACGTCGTATAAATACCTCGTATAAATATTAAAATAATCATCAAACAATCATGTAATCAAATTACATCATATATATACATATAATCCAAGTTATATATATATATATATATATATATATATATATATATATATATATATATATATATATATATATATATATATATATATATATATATATATATATATATATATATATATATATATATATATATATATATATATATATATATATATATATACACATATATATATATATATACACATATATATATATATATATATATATATATATATATATATATATATATATATATATATATATATATATATATATATATATATATATATATATATATATATATATATATATATATATATATATATATATATATATATATATATATATATATATATATATATATATATATATATATATATATATATATATTAAAATAACACTTCTCAGTCTGGCCTTGTCGGTAACTCGGGAATTCTTCGGCACCGTTATAGTCAAAAGATTTTTAGACATTTTTAGAAAAATGTTTATAGTTAAAAGATTTTGAAATGATTTATTCAAAACCTTAGTTTTAAAAATCTTTCGTTCTCTATAACGAGAGCTCTGGTACCAAACTGTAACACCCCCAAATTTATACAATTTAATACAGCGGAAGACTCGTTGGTGTTACGGGATAGCACATTACTCACATCATAGACAACGCTTAAAAATCGCGTCGTTTAATAATAAAGCATTTCCATTCATAAATATCAAATTTACATAGGTCCCAAGTCATATTATTTCATACAAATTTTACAAAGCATTTGAATGGAAATAGTTATTTAAGTACGGGCCATGAATTCTTGTCGTCTTCCTGAGAATTACCTTCAAGTACCTGAGATAAAACATGTTAAAAGAAAAGGTCATCGATAACGCCGAGTGAATTCATAGAGTTTAATAAAACCATTAATATATCATCGGTATATAATTATTACCGAAAATCATTTTTGTACAAATCATTCTAATAGGCCATAAAATAGCCAAAGTCATTTTATACAAATCCTTATCAAAAATCATAATATAGGATTTTGCCTTCAAAATCATTATACGAACCAAAGTCGTAAAAACATCATACAATACGTTTTATAACGTTGTATAAAGTTAAATAAAAACCGTTATATGAATATGGTTATGCAAAACCAAAACACGAACATAAAATCAATAATAAGACCCCGTATTGCTAGTCAGGCAATTCATTGTAATTCAGTACGTATCGCAGTATTTCGTTATTTGGATTATTATAAGCCGCATGACATTGTTACCTTACTACAACAAACAACGGGTAGCTAACCCGAAACTCATTTGCCCATCTAAATTAGCGTGTCGTCACAATAATCACGCTTGTGTAAATCTTCTCATATATAAATTCGCTTACCAATCAATGTGGTACGACGGGGATCAACCGTCAAGGCGCGAACTGGGGTGATCGTCCCCAAATAGTACTATTATATGCGTAAGCTTCTACCAAATCCCGGTAGTTCACAATTCATGCTAATGGGAATTTTAGTGACATAACCTAACTTTAATAATCCATTTCATTTCATCTATCGGGTCATTTAATCATTCATCGGGTCATACAATCATTCGGGTCCAAATCAATAAACAAACAATCGGGACAAATGGTGTCCTATTTCATCAAAACTAACATGTTATCTCCCTCGCGGGTTTATAAAACATTTCATAAAAACATTTAAAAGAGTGCGAGGCTATGAACTCACGTTGATGTGGGAAAGCGGGTTATCGGCAATTCGGATGTACGGTACGTGCTTCAATCACGGAAACCTAGACAAATGATACTCGTCTTAGACTCTTGTCCAATGAATTTATAAAAATAACAATTATGTATACATATGATGATTTTATATATATGATGATGATGAAGTGGGTTTATACATTCTTATTTACTCATTTTTGTGTTATGTGTTGGTAACTTTTATACTAGTTTACTAGTTTTACCTATTTACATGTTTTAGGTCCAATAAGCCTATTATAAGTCCATTACCTTAAATTAGACCATTTTATACTTTTATTATCAGTATAATACTTTACATGTTAGGCCCAAGTGGGTTAAGCCCAATAAGTAAATTTTATAAGTGTTTAGCCCATTTAGTTGAATTATTAGTCCAATAATGCTAACTTAGCCCGTTAATGTCCGTATGTCATATAGTTCGGGTTTTATCGGTTTTTACTTGTATTAGGTACTTATATATATCAGTATATGACTTTTAAAAACTTTTCATTAGACGGGTTTGATCGTCTAAGTTTTAATTGGCGAAAAACGTTAATTTTACGGTAATAGCCGAAAAAGTCGTAAAAATCATGTTTATAGTTTTTATAACTTATAAATCTTATTCAACTACCATTTTTATAAAGTGTCCATTTATTTAACCTTATACATATTTATATAAATGAAATTTATAAGTTAGTGGGTTTTAATTCACTTTTTATACTATATTAGTATGAGTGCTTATATAATACTATTAAACATTAATTCTTCAAAATCTGATTTTTAGTTTTATCTTCACCATTTTTATCATATATTGAGTTCTATAAGGAGATAGAAGCTCATTTTTGGTTTGGCATAAACTTCATATTATGTGCTACAAATAAGTTAGTTATTGCTACTGCTCATTCCATGTTTAAGTATCCTTAACAGTCCCTACAAAACAAACTATTCAGATTGGCACACTAATCTTGTTTTGATCATATCTCACTCATTTTGATAATTCCATTGTATGGCCAACTCTCACATGTGTATGACATCTAACACTTACTGTAAATGGATTCCAACATGCAATTTTATCAGTTTATAACTTGGTTACTTACTGTTTTTATACAGCCAACATTTTAGGCAAGATTTTAGCATTGTTTCTTATGGGTTTTCATCTTTTTAATCATATTTATCAAATCTATCAATAACAAATCCCCACATAATATTTTTAATAATCATTCATCATCATATACATATACATAAATAAAGAAAATACAAGATTACATAATCAAAATAACAAGAGGATAGGAAGAACAATCTCTCTATACCACCATTAGTGATGAATAGATGAGTCTTTGGTGAACAAGGCTTGGATTTTGATGGCAAAACTTGTGATAAACCAATATCATCTTCAAGTCTACCAACCTTTATAAACTTCTCATGGAAAATCAGCCCTATGACACCAACAAATCTTCTCCTTGGATGTTAGAATCACCTCCAATCTTCAAAGCTTCAAAGTAGCATCATCATGTGTATGAGTAACACATGATTTTATGGATAACACAGATAAAATGAGGGTTGTTTTTGATGATGGTTGGACGAAATAGAGAGAGATGAGAGTGTTTGGTGAGTGGTTTGCATGAGTTGCTAAGTGTAAATGGTATGAATGAAGTGGTTTTGGTGGTTTTGTGCTAAGTTAGCTTACATGTTAAGCTTATGCTAACATGTGTTAGCTTTCTAGCTAAAAGGGTGCCACATCTTATGATGTGGTGTCCTCTTTTGGCCATCTCTTTTGAGTGGGATGGGATAAACTTGTTTTGTCCCATCCCACTAATTTACGGGTATTCTTCGATTCTAGTTTCCTCGATTTGCGTGCCCTCGGGTAGTTTTATGAAAAACGTTTTTATAAATTATGTATCAACGACACAAAACGAATCTAATAAAATTGTCTCATCAAAAACGGAGTTCGAAAACGTAAATACGTAATCCTAAGGTTTCCGGTTTAGTCGTAAAGGACGTTAAATTATAATCGTAAGTCCTAATCTCTTCTCGTAAATTTGTGAGTTTATGAACCAACCCAAATTTAAAATTCCAAAATAATATTCACGGATAAATTTATTTTCTGAAATGTCGGACTGTCACCAAAACGGTGTATGTAAACGTAAGCACGTAACGTAGAATCCTCCGGTTTAGACGTAGTCGATGCTACTTCAAGACGTAAATCCAAATTTCTTCCCATAAATAAGTGAGTTCATATTATAACATTAAAAAAATGTTTTCAAATAAATATTGAGAATAAAATATAAACCATAAATGTTGATCCCAAACTTAGATCGATTAGCTTTGTGTATACGAGATTAGATCAAGTATAACACGTAGAGAAACCTTTGTTATATGCTTTGTGAATCTAAGTGTTATGCGGAATTTTAACACTTAAACAAGAACACAAGATGTAAACAAAACTTTCACTTTGATTATGAATGTCGAACTTGCTTACAATGAAAGATGTTTACGAATGAAAACTTATATAAAACTTGATATTGAACATTAACCTAAAGGCCTTCTTTTATAGACTAAGAAGCCTTGTACAATAAGCTACGTATCAACTATTCTAGGTAAAGATAAACATAGAAAATACATTGTCGTTTCTATCCTTACTAGAAGTATTCTTAGAATATAATAAACGTGTAGCTTATATCTTCCATCAGTGCTTGTCTTCAATCTGTCAACGCTTGACTTTAACTTGTCAACGCTTGAGCTGTCAGCGCTTGCTTTGTTCCTGTCAACGCTTGATTTGTTCTTGTCAGCGCTCAAGTGATCTGGCCTTAATTTATTCCCAACAATCCTCCCCTAAACTTGATATCCACTCTTATGATCAAGTTTCTGAATAAGCATTAAGAACTTGGAGGAGTCTGACAAACCTTCTCATATTGGTAATGAATAAATCTGATCAAATTCTTTGCCACGTCACTTGAATAATCTATCTCCAGCTGAGTGTCCTTCATCTTTTCCAAAACAGCCTTGGATATGAAATATTGAGCATCCACAAGTAGATACTCAGCAAACTTTGTAGAACTCAAATGTTATACACCAACAGCTGAATATAACCTCCATTGAAGACCACTGAGGTCATCTTCAAGATCCTTCCATATTTCAGGATCTTCCTCATTTGTCCCACACATTCTTTTGAATGTGGTCCAAAGTTTTATTCCATTAGCTGAAGTTGGTGCTTCAGCCTCATACTTGGTCTCTAGTAACCTCCAAAGGTCCACCAAGTCTTCTCTATCAAAACTTGCAAATAAAGATATGAGAGTGGTAAAAGTGTGTACCTCCTTGCCAAATCTTCCAATCTTCCAGAATCCACATTCATCCTCATCATAACTCATAATTGGATTCCTGGAATCTAATGGTAACACCTGCACCATATCTGAAGCTTCTAATGGGGAGAGCTTGAGGCTCTTTCTTATAACTGCTTCACTTGGATATAGTGGATTCATATCTTTTGGAAACTCAGTGTAAATCCCTTCTTCAATGGCCTGGGAACTATCATAGCTTTCTTGATTTCCATCTCTTCTGCAAGTTGCTCCTTTCTTTCATCTGAAAGAAGTCTGAGAGTGTTTTCTTCCTGCACTCTCACCCAAATAGGATAAGCCCTATGTTCCAACTCATCAAATGTCAAAGCCTTCAACTTCTGATGTGTCCATCCAACTCCATGACATCTGAGCAACATAAAGTAGAGCTCCCTTCTATCCCTTTTCAACTCAGAGAGAATATTGCTTGCCTTGTGCTTCAAAATCACCTTACAATCCTTCTGAACTCTAAGAAGAAGCTCCAAACCCCATATTTGATCTGAAATGGTCAAGTCTGGATTATCCATACAGCTTTCTTCCCAAGAATTTTACATCTGAACCACCTCTGGCATGTCAAAGTCAACCTGCAACTTTAAATCTCTCAACTTTTCCCTAGCAAGCTCATCACCATACTCAAGCCTTTCTGGTTCTATAATCATCACACTTGAGTCTGAGCTAGCTCCATCACTTTCTTCTTCAGAAGTCACAACAAATGGTGACTTTTCCTTTTCACCTTGTTCCATCATTTGTTCAGCCAATCTTCTATCAAATTCAACTTGGGCTGCATTCTTTGGAACAAATTCTTCTACCAATTTACCCTTACCCTTATCTGATGGTGCAATGGTTGGTAAGGTAGATGGTAATACCTGAGTAGAAACTTCTTTGATGATAGATGATGACTGGAATACATCACCTTTATGTGCAGGTCTGTCAACGCCCAAATTTCCTCTATCAGCGCCAAAAATACTTCTATCAGCGTCCAAATTTGTCTTGTCAACGCTCAAATATTTTCCCTCAGCGCCTTGTGTAACCTCTCTCAACATAGCTGTAAATGATAAATTTAGATTGGTTGGAGAGATTAAGGACGTATCAAAACCTGTTTGTTCCTTCAAAGTTGTAAGGGCTTCAGCAACATCCATTGATTGACCATCTTGGCTGCCCTTATCACTCAGATTTCTTTGATCTTCCTCCCCTTTGGAAGACTCCTCCATACCCCTCCTAGCATGATCACTTTCCAAAACAACAATCCTCTCCCTCAATTGCTTGAGTTCAAGGCCTTGTGAGCTGACAATTTGTACTAAGTCTGCATTTTGCTTTTGCAAGCTAATGCAGACTGCCGTCAATTCCAAAAGAGTCATTGGTTCCAGACTGCCCTCTTCTGAAATGGGGATTTGACCTCCCAAGTCAGGTTCATTGGGAAAGGATGAGGACTTAATGATGGTGGGACTGCCTTGGCCAGCATCTAAGCCAGAACCAATAGTCCCAGCCTCATCCAGGTCACCAGCCACACTTGTGGTGGTGGTTCTCTCTGCTTCATGGCTAGGACCACCAGAGGAGAACACTCCAGTAGTCCTTTGGCGTTTTATCAACCTATATTCAGGTGGTGTAGAAGATGGTGTGGAAGAATGGGTAGATGAGGGTTGGTTAAGGGGTGTTTGGGATTGTGATGGTTGTGTGTCAGCGTTGGAAATAGGCACATCAACACCAACATTTGATGTGTCAGCGTCAAAGGGTTCTTGGTCAATTTGCATTTGTTCATGTGAGGGTAAAGGTTCAGGGATGGGTTCAAGTTGTGGTTGAGGGTCAATTTGAGGTTGAGGGTCTGGTTGGGGTTGTGCGGCTGCAATAAGAGCAAGCATGGCTGGGGTTAAAGGTAAGTCTCTATGAGGTGGTGAATCCATCTTCGTAAAAATAGCTTTCTTTTGTTCAAGGATCTTATAAAAATCATTGTGATCCCGTGAACAATAACCTTGATCATCAAAAATCATTTGCAGAAAACGGGGATAAGCTAAAGTCATTTTTGTCCCCTTGTTTTTACACATCCCTTCAAAAATCATTTTAGAATAGTTATATTTTTGCCCTGTTGCAATGCACACAATAGCACTGGCAATGGATCTATTGATCTCATTGTGTGCAGTACATTTGGGACTCAAACATTGAAGGAGAATGTGGATTAGGTACTTCCAGGCTGGGGGAAATTCCTGCTTATGGTATTTGTTAAGAGTACCTTCATCAGGAAAAGGATATCCCAAAGCCCTAAGCCCTTGTTCTATTTCATTTATGGGAAGAATGGCTACACCATCAGCATCATCAAGATGCAAGGCCTGGCGTACCAAGGCCTCAGTAACCACCCAAGATCTCCCATGAACAATAGAAGTCAATGTGGTCACTCCATTAACTGTTGAGGAACTGACAGTGTTCCAAAACTGCTTAATGTGTGTGACTGGAATGAGTGGTGCATGAGAAAGAGCATACCTTAATGGGGATGCGTTCAAATACGCCACCATTTGTGTGTATTGAGGAAACAAATCATTATCAGCAACAAGATAAGCAATCATGTTGTGTTGAGACTTGAACCCCAAATCCAATTCTGCTGAGTTAAACTTTGGTGCCATTGATGAAAGCTGGTAATTTGAAGTGTAGAAGATGAAGGTTGATAAGAGAAAAGTGTTAGACAAGAATTATAGATACCCTGTTTTAAAATAGGAGCCAAATTTATAGGAGATAAAGAATGCATGTGATTGGCCCAAAAATAGGCAAAGATTTTCAAAAACTAATCATGAAAATATTGAAAAAGTTATAAGTTATCTCATGCATTTAATGAAAGTAACAACTCCTAAAATTACGGCTTGAAAATATGTCAAAAAGTAACAACTGGGTAGGTCCCATTGAGTGTCAACGGTCAAAAATAACCTATCAATGCCCAACGGCTATAATCTTGTCAACGTTCGCCTAAAGCCATGTCAGCGTCCAATTTGGTCTCAACAACGCTTGGAAAAATCTTGTCAGCGTCCAAAAATAAAATTGTTTTAAAAAGTGAAAAATGACCTTAACAAGTAATTTATCCTAGAGAAGATAACCAAAAGCTGATAATTATTATAGGGCGGCAAGCACTGTCCAGTTATGCACACTTGCATAAGCAAGATAGACATAACAGTCCTCTAGTGTCCCTTGCTAACCAAAATTCTTAACAACCAAGTTACCTTATAAAATCCTTGTTACTCCCAGGTAAATCCCATATCAAAATCATTCCCAAGTCTCCCAACAGACCACAACCAATTCTAGGCCAAAAATGTCTTGGCAGCATGCAAAGTTGATATACTATGCATGCTACAGTGCCTCATGGTTTAGTAAAACTAACCCATACTCACCTGTGGACACAATCTAGAATTGTGATAAGAGTATCATATGGATACCCAAAAATCCTAAAGGTTCCTAAAACCTCCCCTTAAACTATGATACAAAAAGTTTGCTAAAATCATGCATGAACATAAAAAATTATGTCAAGATAGGAATGAAACATTCCAACCATCATCCATAAATAAAAACTTGTCCAAATGCTATTCCATTGATCCATAAGCAACTCTGTATCCAATGGTATACTGCTAACACCATCTGCACATTTAGATTGAAAACCACAAAACTAACATTGTTGCTGACAACGCCCCGATAACACATAACAGCGTTGAAGGAAGCTTTGTAAGCGTTAGACAATTATATTGCTGACAACGTTGCAAAAACACTTATCAGTGTTCAAACAACCTTTGTCAGTGTTAGAAAAATATAGTGGAAAATCTAAATCATCAATAAGACCAATAATAATAATGCATCATCCTGTACATACTTTTACAAAAAGAATCCAAAACACATATTAAGTGAGATTAACTATTCCAATACTTGTTAACAAGTATTGAAATCTTCCAGCATCAAAAGGTTTAGTTAATAAATCTGACACATTTTCCTCAGTGTCAACCCTATCTGGTTGTATTAAACCTTTCTCAAAGCAATCTCTTATAAAATGGTGTCTAATTTCTATGTGTTTAGTTTTAGAATGATGTACAGGATTCTTAATGATGCATAAAGTACTATTATTGTCAACAAATATCTTAGTATGCATGAAATTATACCCATAGTCCAACAACTGGTTCTGAATTCACAACACTTGACCACAACATGCTGCTGCAGCCACATACTCTGCTTCAGTTGTAGAGTTAGCCACCACTGTTTGTTTCTTGCATTGCCAAGATATTAATCTGCTCCCAAGAAACTGACATCCACCAGTTGTGGATTTCCTATCAAACTTATCACCTCCATAATCACTATCTGAATATGCAATCAGCTCTAATGGTGAATCCTTTGGGTACCACAAACCAAGACTTGGAAAACATCTTAGGTACCTAAAGATCCTCTTCACAGCATAAAGGTGACATTCTTTGGGAGTCACTTGATGACGTGCACAAGCACATACAGCAAACATGATATCAGGTCTGGAAGCAGTAAGATACATCAAGGATCCAATCATGGATCTATAATGCCTGACATCAACATCTTTCCTATCTCTAATCTTTCCCCAAGGGTGTTCTCTATCCATAGGAGTAGAAGCCCTCTTTTCATGTGGAGAAAAGCCAAACGTCTTCAAGATTTCAGCAACATATTTGTCCTGGGAGATGAAGATACCATCTTCTTTCTGCTGAACTTGTAAACCAAGAAAGAAGTTCATCTCCCCCATAGCACTCATCTTGAATTTGTCTGTCATAAGCTTGGAGAAATCCTCACTCATCTTTGGATCAGTAGACCCAAAAATGATATCATCAACATAGACCTGCACAAGCAACACATCTTTGCCTTTCTTCTTTGTAAATAGTGTCTGATCTATGGTGCCCCTCTTGAATCCATTGTCCACCAAATAGGTAGACAAGGTACCATACCATGCTCTAGGGGCTTGATGAAGGCCATACTTAGCCTTTTTGACTCTATACACTTTATCTGGATGCTCTGGATCCTCAAAACCAGGAGGTTGCATGACATATACTTCTTCAACAATGGTACCATACAAGAAAGCACTCTTGACATCCATTTGATAGACTGTGAAGCCCATGCATGAAGCATAGGCTAGAAAAATCCTAATAGCTTCAATCCTTGCAACTGGTGCAAAGACCTCCTCATAGTCTATCCCCTCCTCTTGTGTATAACCTTGAGCCACTAACCTTGCCTTGTTTCTGACCACAATACCTCTTTCATCTCTTTTGTTCCTGAGAACCCATCTTGTCCCTATAGGTCTGACATATTTAGGACAATCAACCAGCTCCCAAACATCCTGAATTGCAAATTGGTGAAGCTCATCCTGCATTGCTTCCACCCAACTTGGTTCTTTGAGAGCATCAAATATCTTCTTGGGTTCTTCTTGTGACAGAAAACATGCAAACAAACATGCTTGCACAAGAGGGGTATCAACCTTCTTGTGTATATTGGCAATAAATCCAACAAGACCTTGATGGGATCTTCTTGTCTGAACTAGAGTCATAATATCACCAATGATCTGAGATGTGGGGTGATTCTTCATTGTGGAGGTGAGAACCCCTCCTTCAAAAAGTCTGGTGTCCTCAACCTCATGCTCCATGTTGCCAATATCTTCTTCATCAGACTCTCTTTGAGCAACATGAATCTCTTCATGAACATTGGAAGGTCCACCCTGTTCAAAACTGGAAGAGAAAAGATGCCCATAAGTGTTGTCAACGTTTGAATCTTGGTTGTCAGCGTATGAGCTAACAGCGCTTGAAATGTTGTTGTCAACGTCTGAATTGGTCTTGTCAGCGCTAGATTTGCCTTTGTCAGCGCCTGAAGAACCATGCATGTTTGTATCTGGTGGTATTTGGAGACCACCATTATCTTGTCCAGCAGCAGCAGCAGCAGCAAAAGCATCTGTCCAAATGGGAATTGTGACATATTCAAATGTAGGAGATGCCTTTTCTGCTTGTGATCCAACCCTATCATCAACCTGTGTACCTGAAACATCAACAACTTGTTCCTCCACAACATTTGAAGTTACCTTCACAATGTCTAGATTAGTGACAGGCATATAATTTAAAGTTCTAGATAAGGGTTCTAAATCAAACAACCAATTTGGACCACTCTCAGGATCACTAGGTTTATTCTCTAAGAACCTAACATGTACTCTTTCAACAATTCGTTTGTCCTCTTTAAGATAAACCCTATAACCCTTGCTCTGGACTGAATACCCCATGAAATAGCCCTCATCACCTTTTGCACTAAATTTCCCTAAGGCATCACTAGTATCTAGTACAACTACATGACAACCAAAAGGTCTGAGAAAACCAATATTAGGTTTTCTTCCCCAAAGTAACTCATAAGGTGTTTTGTTCTGAATTTTGTTAACCAATACTCTATTTTGCACATAGCATGCTGTATTAACAGCCTCAGCCCAAAAGTCTATAGGAAAGTGAGCATCAGCCAACATTGTTCTGGCTGCTTCAATTAGGGTTCTATTTTTCCTTTCAGCAACCCCATTTTGTTGTGGGGTTCTAGCAATACTGAATTGCCTAGTAATTCCTTTCCTGGCACAAAAATCATCTAGCTTCTTGTTCCTAAATTCTCCACCATTATCACTTCTAAGCATCTTAACTTCATTGCCAGACCTTTTCTCAATTTGAGTGATAAAATCAATAAGAACATCAGCTGTGTCACTCTTCATAGCTAGAAAGAATGTCCAAGTAAACCTAGAAAAGTCATCAGTGACAACAAAACAATATGACTTGCCATTCAAACTCTCTATATTTGTTGGACCAAAGAGGTCCATGTGTAGCATATGAAGAGGTCTGGAACTAGTATGCACCTGCTTGGACTTGAATGAGACCTTGTGCTGCTTGCCTTTAAGACATGCAACACAAGAGTGGTCATTGTGGAAGGCCTTCTCAGGCAAACCATCAACTAAACCAAGCCTCACAAGTCTATTTATATTTTTAAAATTTATGTGCCCTAGTCTCCTGTGCCACAAATTACTTTCATATACTGAGGCCTTAGCATAAAAACAAGACATATTTGTATTCACTTTAATCCCATTTAAATTCACATTATATATGTCCTTATGCCTAGGTGTTCTATACTCAATGTACTTCTCATCAGGGATCTTAAAATCCTTGCTTAACACCAAACACTCAGTATCAGTGAAAAGAACCTTATTTTTGTTATCACACACTTGTGATACACTAAACAGATTATAATCCAGTTCTTTTACCAGGAAGACATTCTCAAAACATAGATTATTGGTGAGAGGGGTTCCTTTGTCTGTAATGGTGCCGTATCCCCCTCCAAAGTATACCTTAACACCATCTTTAATAGGAGTGAAGTTTGTCAGATAGTCTTCCTTTCCTGTCATGTGCCTTGAGCATCCACTATCCCAATATCCATAGTCATTGATCTGTCTTTGAATGCCCTGCACATAAAGAAAACAAATTAGTTTTCTTTGGGAACCCAAGTCTCAGAAGACTTGGATTCATCTGGTTGTTCAATAAGAACAGACTTAGTTCTCACAACAACCCCATTCTCATCCCTTTCAGGATGAAATACCCAGTTAACCCCAATTGGTTTTGTAATGACCTTAGAAATGTAATTAAATCTATTGCAAGTCATTGAAATTCCATTATTATTAGGGTTTTGATATTTCTTGGGTCTCCATGTTAAGCTTGAAGAAGCTTTTGACCCCTTACCTTGTGGCTGCAAATATTTAGGTCTGGTCACGTTTCTGTCAGCGTTGGATTTTGTCCTGTCAACGCTGAAATTACCCTTGTCAGCGTTGAACCTAGGGTTTGCTACAGGAACCCATTGCCTATTTGACCAGGTGTTTGTCTTTTGAAAAGGTCTTTGTCCATGGGTGTTAGACCTTCTAGAAAAGAATGGGGCAGGTCTAATCACTTGTGGACTTTGCTGTACACAAGGTTTGGGTCTGACAACGTTTGACTTCCTAACAACGTTGACTTTCTTCTTATCAGCGCTGAAATTGTTCCTATCAGCGCTGGCTTTGGGAGCGTTGACACACTTGTATGCCAAATGTAAAAAGCTACCACAAGTATAACAGGCTTTCTTAGACACACTCTTAGGTCTAGAAGAGAAGAAACCTGTTCCATGATTGTTAACTTGGCTCTTGGGTGACCTATTATTCCTATTCATCTCTGCATATTTAATGGTAGGTCTTCTAACAGTGTTGGAGCCTAGGTCAACAGCTTTACCAGTAACTGGGTGAGTAACCTTAATGGGTGGTGATTCATTGGGACGTTCACATAGCAAACCTCCCTTAACAAACAAAGTAGGGTTAGCTTTCTTCCACTCATTTAGGTCAGTCAATTTTTGTTGATACTCTTCCACTGGAGTGACAACTCTTGGTGGAGGAATGAATTCCTCTTTTTGGCATTCTGGTATACCAGTCCAAGACAAATCCTTTCTAAGGACACCATAGAAGTCACCAGCTGGTGGTGGAACCAGAGAGTAATCATTCATCCCAATCCCAGTCATGTCCTTAGGATCCCTTTGTTTAGCTACACAGTCTCCTAGGGTTTGGGTTGCTCTATCAAATCTTTGAATCTTGAGGTCAACATTATCTTTATTCTTAATGGCCTCATCTAACTTAGCCTGTAGGTCTCTATTGACCTTTGTCATGATATTTCTAATATCCATACTACCTTCTAGCTCATGTTTTAAGATATTTATCTTATCTTTTAAATCAAATTCCATTTTCTTGTATTCAGAAACGGTTTTCTCAGTTTCAGTAAGAGCTAGTTGGTAATTGGATAATTTACACCTTTTAGTGCTCATATCATCTTTTAGTTTTAACACCTCTTTGTTAAGTCTATCAGTGTTTAACCTACAACCTTTACTGCAAAAAGCATCATCATATACCTCATTATCAGATGAAGAGGAGGAGTGTGCCATGAGAGCATATTCAACATGCTCTTCTTCTTTAATGTCAGCAATCAAAGCTTTGTCCTCTTCAGCATTCTTAGCCAGATAGCTCCAATCCCATCCAGTACCATCAATTCCTTGAACTGCAACCATGGCTTTGGAATCTTGAGCTTTAACAACCTGACTTGAGGGTTTACCAACATCAGATCTTCTAAGAGATCTGCATTCCCTCATGAAGTGCCCCATACGATGACAATTGTAGCATTCAACTTTGGATTTATCAAATCCAGCTGTGTCTTTAGCATTGAAGGTCATCTTCTTCTTGAACCTTCTATTCCACCTATTTGCTCTTATACTAGCAAGAGCCATATTCCACTTGATGTCTATCTCTTCCAAGTGCTCATCACTTATCTGCTCAAGGTCCTCATATGTAATCACTGAACCATTGGGCAAAGAAGCAATGTAAGCACACACAGTATCCAAATCCAAACCAGCAGGTTTAACTCTTGGGGAGTCATTCATGAATGTGTCAGCGTCTGAAAAGGAGACGTTGACAAGACTTGTTCCAGCGCTGACAAATGATGATCCAGTAACTGGATGCATAAAAGAGTCCTTCTGATTGAATTGACCTTCACTATGAGAGAAGAAGGCCATGTTGCTGGTGCTAGGTTTGCTTCCATGTGCTGAAAGAGTTTCATCTTCCAATAGTCTTAGTTTGTTGTAGATGTCATTAAACGAGGAGCTCTTGTAAGTATTATTGGCAAGAATGGATCTTGCCTCAATCTTCCATGCCTCACCAAGACTTTTAAGAAAGGTAGCATTGGTGTCAACATCACCAACTTGTGTCCCCATGAAGGACAATTTGCTTGTGATGTCAAGCAATCTGCTTCTCACACTACTCAGTTTCTCATTGGGTTGAGCTTTGAAGACAGCATAATCATGCAGAAGTTTCTTTTTCTTTTCTTCCTTAGTGTCTGCATTGCCACCATATGCAACTTCAAGTGCTTCCCAAAGATCCTTAGCAGATTCATAGCCTCTATATTTGTGCTGGTTTTCTTGTCCCAAAGAGACTTTTAGAATATTTAGGGCTTTCATGTCAACCCTTTTCTTTGCAATATCTTCAGCACCTACAGCTCTACCATCTCCAGGTTTTTCTTTCTTATCTTCATCAGGGCATCCTTCAACAGCTGATCTTTGAGTAATGGCATCAAGAATCTTTTGAGCCTTATTGAATGAGTTTCCATATTCAATAATCTCCCAGAGTGTATAGTCATAGATCCCCAGATATTGTTCAAAGTTGAACTTCCATAAGTCAAAGTTAGTTGCATCAAGCATGGGAATCCTGATGTTTGGTAAGGGTGAATTAGAGGTGGTTATTGCTTCAGACATGATGTTGTTAGGGTTTTGGTGTTTTTAGGGTTTCTGAGAAAATTAGGGTTTTGGTGTTCGTGTATCGTTCTGGTGTTCTTCAAAGATCAAAAGTTCCTCAACAAGCTCTGATACCACTTGTTGATCCCAAACTTAGATTGATTAGCTTTGTGTATACGAGATTAGATCAAGTATAACACGTAGAGAAACCTTTGTTATTTGCTTTGTGAATCTAAGTGTTATGCGGAATTTTAACACTTAAACAAGAACACAAGATGTAAACAAAACTTTCACTTTGATTATGAATGTCGAACTTGCTTACAATGAAAGATGTTTACGAATGAAAACTTATATAAAACTTGATATTTAACATTAACCTAAAGGCCTTCTTTTATAGACTAAGAAGCCTTGTACAATAAGCTACGTATCAACTATTCTAGGTAAAGATAAACATAGAAAATACATTGTCGTTTCTATCCTTACTAGAAGTATTCTTAGAATATAATAAACGTGTAGCTTATATCTTCCATCAGTGCTTGTCTTCAATCTGTCAACGCTTGACTTTAACTTGTCAACGCTTGAGCTGTCAGCGCTTGCTTTGTTCCTGTCAACGCTTGATTGTTCTTGTCAGCGCTCAAGTGATCTGGCCTTAATTTATTCCCAACAATAAATTGACGGATTGTCACATAGGTGTTTATAATCAATGAATTTCTTATCTGGTATTTTGAAATCTTTGCTCAACACCAAGCATTTAGTATCAGTGAAAAGAACTTTATTTTTGTTATCACACACTTGTGATACACTAAACAGATTATAGTTAAGTTCTTTTACCAGAAACACGTTTTCAAAACGCAAATTTTTGGTGAGAAGAGTGCCTTTGCCTGTGATAGTCCCATATCTACCTCCAAAGTACACTTTATCACCATCTTTAATGGGGATAAAATTTGTCAGATATTCTTCTTTCCCCGTCATGTACCTAGAGCATCCACTATCCCAATAGCCATAATCATTAACCTGCTTTTGAAAGGCCTGCACATAAAGAAAACAAATTAGTTTTCTTTGGGAACCCAAGCCTGAGCAGACTTGGATTCATTTGGTTGTTCAACAAGAACAGACTTAGTCCTTATGACAACCCCTTGTTCATCCCTTTTTGGATTAAACACCCAGTTAACCCCAATTGGTTTGGTTATGACCTTTGAAATATAATGAAATCTGTTGCAGGTCATAGAAATCCCATCTGAATTAGGGTTTTGGTCTTGCTTAGGTCTCTATGTCAAACTAGAAGAAGCTTTATACACTTTTCCCTTTGGTTGCAAATATTTACCATTATTTGGTCTGGCAACGTTCCTGCCCGCGTTTAATTTGGTCTTCTCAACGCTGAAATTACCCTTATCAGCGTTGAACCTAGGGTTTGCTACAGGAATCCATTGTCTATTAGACCATGTATTGGTCTTCTGAAAAGGTCTTTGTCCATAAGTATTAGACCCTTTAGTAAAGAATGGGGTGGGTCTAACAACTTGTGGACTTTGCTGGACAAAAGGTTTGGGTTTGACAGTGTTTGACTTTTTATTAGCGTTGACCTTTGAAGCATTGACACACTTATAGGTGAAATGTGAAAAACTTCCACAAGTATAACAGGCTTTTCTAGACATAGCTCCAGGTCTAGAAGAAAATAAACATGTCCCATTATCAATAATTTGGCTTTTTGGTGACCTAGGTTTTCTATACATTTCTGCATATTTCATACTAGGTTTTCTATCAACGTTTAAGCCAAGGTCAACAGTCTTGCCAGTGGTTGGGTTTGTCACTTTTATGGGTGTAGACTCATTTGGGCTATCACTAAGCATGCCACCCTTAACAAACAAGGTAGGTTTGGCTTTCTTCCATTGGTCCAAATCAGTCAACTTCTGCTTGTATTCCTCTACTGGGGTAAGAACTCTTGGTGGAGGAATAAATTCCTCTTCTTGGAGTTCTGGAATACCAGTCCAAGACAAGTCCTTTCTAGGAACACCATAGAAGTTCCCAGCAGGTGGTGGAACACCAACATACTCTTTCATCCCAATCCCAGTCATATTGTCACACCCCACCATGGCAGAATATGGGGCGCAACGTATGGATATCATCAGAACAATAGCGTGTCTATAGAGTTAACTAAATGAAATAGAAATGTCATAAAAAGGTGACACAATGTCATGACAATATCTCAAATAATGTAGGCGTCTAGGTAAGTAGGTAACAGGCCTACCTCTTACCAAAGACATTTAAATAACACACATCAAACATATAGGTATCAAACAATTTACTAAATAAAAAAACAAAATAAAATCTAAGAGGAAAGGGATTCCTCCTAATGCAATCCTAGCAGCCTCTATACTCTAGCCACTTCTAACATTATCTTGCACAACTACCTCACCTGAAAATGACACTAAAATCTGTCAACATAAAGTTGGTGAGAACATAGGTTTAAGTTATCTAGAATATCATAAGAAACCTTGACATCCGCTGTAAATAAGTTGAAGAGAAACAATTTATAGTAATGGACCATAATGTGATAATCATGTTACATGCATCGACAACAAAACTTAAACCAAGTACCGATCACATCTACAATTCACAAAGCACACTATAACAATCAAGAAGTATCCCGTCACACACACAAGAACACACACCACACTATCCATATCTTTCCCACACCACTTGTGGAAGATGAACCATATCCCCGTCGAGATATCTTGCCTCCGAGGAGACGATGCACAAGTACTCAGGACGGATCGTGCCCCACGAACCAAGAACTCAAAACCAAGAACTCAGGACGGATCGTGCCCCACCGCTCCACACATATCACAACTGGTCTAATAGACGCCCATACATCTATGTACCAATCCCAATCATAACACAATCAAGATTCACATATCAGAACACATATCAAAGCACATATCAAAGCACATATGAGAACACATAAGCACGCAAGTCACAAAATAGCACATTTATGTCCACACATTTTAAAACATAGTACTAAATCATGTTAAAGAACATTGCAAGTGTCATCTCCATCCCATACTGGAAAAACATTTTAAAACATAGCAAAATGGGACTATGAACTCACCTGATAGCATATCAAGCTAGCACTCCTGCAAACCTATAAAATCATACACGACACCCTTAGCTCAAGTCTTAACACCCAAGTTAAGTAACAATCAAGGAGATGAATCTAATCCCCCAAATCCCCACTATCTAGTTCTATCACTACAAGCTATTCTATACGTAAAATTCCAGTTTTTTTCCTAGTACGGTTTACTAGTCACTAAACGATCACATGAAGTGAACTTAACACCACACTTGGTTCCTACCCTACTGGATTTATGTTTTTATATGATCTAAGAACTCCAAAAACCAATTTTACTTTCTACTTACACGTTTAACCCTTTTGTTTGGTCTCTACGCCAAAAGTCGTTTTCACCAAAACTGATTTTCTATACATGCTAAATGTTTGTCACCAAAATCCCGACCTAAACACCATAAATTTTATTGAAAACCTCCAGTACTTTCATATATATTATAAAGAGTTTCCAAATCAAAATGCTTTGGCTATCTCATTCGTTTGGTTAGGTTTTGACTCAAATTCCTGAAATCCAAATTTATTCCTGAACAGCGTACTGTTTTTGTAAAAATTGTTTGACGACCTTCCCTAACTTCATTTTCGACCAACCTTACATTTTTTAAAAGTAGACTATCTGAACTTAATTTTAAAAAAAAAGAAACTCGACCAAAGGTGCAACCTACTGCCCGGAATAGTCGACACAAGACAGCCCTAAAAATCAGACTGTTTTACGCCTTTATGCACTAACCTTATAAACATCATTAATTACCCCTAAATTATTAAACAAGAACCCTAAAATCATTAATAGATCTTAATTACTATATTTTTCCAGAAAATTAATAAAACCCTAATCATCTCAATGATGGTTAATTAACATTACAATCATGATTAATTAATATAAACATGAATTATATTAAAGTTAAATTGATCACTTACCTTGAATCAAGAAAAAAAAAATTATGAAACCCTAAAAACCTTGTAGAAACCTTCGACAAAAAAAAAGCTGGAAAAAATAATGTGTTTTGATTTGTATTTATACTAAAACAATGAGAATCCTAGCCAAATACAAATAATACTTTCCTTTTATTATTTTTTCCTTTTTCTTATTTTTCCACCGTCCTTTATTATTTTTTTTACCAAAAATATTTTTTTTTAATTTGATTATTAAATTCGTTTTTTAATAAATATATTCATAATTATATTTTTTTATTAGTCCCTTAATTAATTAATTACACCTAAACCTTTTAACTAGTCAATTTTACGTGATTACCGTAAAATACGTAAAATATACAGTTTTATGTAAATTCTTAAAATATGAAATAAACTTTATAACTAAGTCCTAAATGACTTAAAAACATCCCGTAAATTATTCCCGTGACTAAATACCTCATCCGATACCTCTAAACGCTAAACCCTAAATCGTAAAAATACGATTTACTATAATACTTATACGTACACATAAAATCCTAAAATAGCACCGCATTCTATCATAGTTACATCCAAGTGAACAAACGAGCATGAACTAACCCCATCATAACATTATAAAATGCACCAAGCAATACACGAACGATGACTGACATCCAATCCAAGGCTCAAATATAAACAAAATGCTCGTAAATGCACACTAAGCACATAATCAAAGTAAAACAGTCAAAAGTGACAAATACAAAATCTAGGGTTGTCACATCACTCCCTCCTAATAGAAATCTCGTCCCGAGATTTACTCTCAAATTCAAACTTATTCTCAGCAAACAAACGAGGATACATATCCCTAATAAAACCTTCACGTTCAAGCGTAAACTTAATTTATAATAAATAATCTCAACCAACAACACATGAGCCTTAACCGTCTGCGAGGAAACTTATTGAAACCAAAAAGTTATGTAATCAACCTAACTAAATCTCGTAACTCATCAAACAAGAACTTTCTTGAAACCAAGTTAGGAGCCATCACATAACTCGACGGGTTTAAAACTGTCACCCCGATTTTAGTCTTACTCATAAATACCATAAATCAAAACTCATCAAATATAACCACGTATTCTAAAGTATAAAGAACTCTCAAATTCCATCCCAAATCATCTCTATGTTAACCCTCCAAGTGTTTATTACTCCAAAATACCCAAAACACGAGTTTAAACCATGTTGTCCGAAAATTAACCTTGAACTCGACACTTGTACAATTAGTTAAACTTAGCTACTAGCCTCCATTTGCTAAACATTCTGAATGTTTAACAAGTACGTTCCGAGTACATAATTTTAGGCTTTTGAATCACCCAAAAAGCTTTAAAAACGAACAAGTTATGACCAAAACGATTTTTCCTAGAACCTGTCTAGGCATTAGCGACAGTTTCTGACAGTTTAGCGACAAAATTTGACAGTTTAGCGACAGTTTCTGCCTACTCCGATTTATACCTAAAAAACGATTTTAAACCCTAAAAAAAACTTGTTATTAATTACAAAATTCCAGGTCTAATTTATTTTAATTCTAGAAAATTAAAACTCTCACCCATCATATGATTAATTACTTGATTTAAACATATTAAATTAAATAAGAACAATATTTTAACTAAAAAACAATAATTTTAGGTGATCAAAACGAAAATATTTTTAAAATAAATATGCCATGCTTATATGTTAAAGAATTTATATTTCACCTTATTTCAAACACGTTTTCGACACTTCACCCTCATTTTATCGACTACCAACAACTATTTTTTTACTGTTTGCATGTTCCATTTTTTACCATGTAAGACTCAAAACAAAAGATATCGTTATTCCAAAATAAATCTCCACCCTCTCAATAGCTTCTACACCAAAAGTACCGTACAAACAAACGCGTGAAATGAGGATTCGATAAATGCGCTACTACAGAAGTTAAACATCTCGAAGAGGAACGAGCTAGCAAACCATCACAAGAAAACAACCAATAAATAGAAGGGAATTATACATATATAGGCATAGGCATATGCATACATACACTCAAATCCATCCAACGTATACTATACAAACATGTATTAACCCTCTTTCATGCAACCATACTCATGAATCCATTGATGTTGTGGTACTTGTGTAACTATGTTGGCCACCATACTTATACAAGTCCCCTTTCACAAATGCACTCCCTCCTATGATGACACTTATAAGAATTAATACTACACATAATACATCGGTCTACCAACTCAAATAAGCACATAGATCCTACAAATCATATAAGAACATAACCACAACATAAAATAAGATCCAAAATTCATGTATTAAAATAACGTAGCCAATGCATGAAACATATAAACTCGTAATCCAGCTGAACCACCGTAGACAAAATTCAAAATGTATAAAGAACATGAAAACGTAATTAAACGAAATCCAACAATGACTAGCGTATACGACTATAGTTCAACCCGCACTATTCAAAGCTCGAAAAGAAAATAACATGTTGCTAAGTATGGACTTACTAGGGTTCAACTAATACTAGTCAAAACATCGCAATAAATAACATCCAAACACATCAATTAATATAAAAAGCACACATACTCCTATGACGCCTATATGCAGAGACCTGTAAGCTATAGACTAGGCTACGCGACTAGGCAACCTAATTCTCTATAACCATTATCTCTGATACCATTCTGTCACACCCCACCATGGCAGAATATGGGGCGCGACGTATGGATATCATCACAACAATAGCGTGTCTATAGAGTTAACTAAATGAAATAGAAATGTCATAAAAAGGTGACACAATGTCATGACAATATCTCAAATAATGTAGGCGTCTAGGTAAGTAGGTAACAGGCCTACCTCTTACCAAAGACATTTAAATAACACACATCAAACATATAGGTATCAAACAATTTACTAAATCAAAAGAAAAAATAAAATCTAAGAGGAAAGGGATTCCTCCTAATGCAATCCTAGCAGCCTCTATACTCTAGCCACTTCTAACATCATCTTGCACAACTACCTCAACTGAAAATGACACTAAAATCTGTTAACATAAAGTTGGTGAGAACATAGGTTTAAGTTATCTAGAATATCATAAGAAACCTTGACATCCGCTGTAAATAAGTTGAAGAAAAACAATTTATAGTAATGGACCATAATGTGATAATCATGTTACATGCATCCACAACAAAACTTAAACCAAGTACCGATCACATCTACAATTCACAAAGCACACTATAACAATCTGTTGGGTCAAAAAGTTGATGTGGCAGAAACTCAAAAATGAAGAGAACGTGAAGTTATTGTCTAAGCGTTGTCAAGACTAATTTGAGCGTTGACAAGAGTTAATTAGGCGTTGATGGCTCAAGCATTGTCGTGTGCAATCCAAGCATTGTCACATGCAATTCAAGCATTGACAAAACGTAGACAAAGAAGCTTATGGAAGCTTCTATTTAGATAAACATGCAAAAGATATTCTGCATAAGTTTATTTAAATAGAAGATTTACTTGTTTATTCATCATTATCTCTTGTAAACCCTAATCCTTACACTATAAAAGGAACCAAGGGTCATAGGTTTTATTCATATAATTCATTCACAATGTAAACCTAAAGCGTGTGTCGACTAGACGTGGGATTCAATGTATACACGTCTAGTGGTTGTTCGTTATTAATATAATGAGCAATCCCTATTGTTTTAATTCATGTTATTGTGCCTAAACACTTTGTTAATGGTTGTTGTTCTAATTCCGCTTTGATTGTCTAATCATATGAACAATGATTATTCCTAGCAACTTAAAAGATCCGGAAACCAAGGTTTCCACAATTGGTATCAGAGCCTCGTGGCTCGTGATGCTAGGACCAACAAGGTGTTCGTGTTTCGAGAAGTAAAGAAAAATCCGTCTAGGGTTTTTCTGGACGTTTTTGTGTGCGCAGCAGTATTCAGAAGGCCATAACTTTTTATTGAACCGTTGATCGCCACGAAATTTTATATGTGTGTTCTACATACATATATCTAGATATCCACCGGAGGGATTGTCGGGATCTATCCCCAAGAAAAAGTTATTAAGCGTCGAAGTCAGCATGGGTCATATGCTGTTTTCTGTGAACAGTTATAGTAAAAACGCGATTTCTCCTTCGTTAACCGTTGGATCGGCGTGAAATTCGATCTGTAGGTTCTTGACACGTATGTCTAGGATCACACCGAAGGGATCTTTGATCTGAGCATTTATGAAGAAGTTATTCGCTGTCGAAGTTCACTGCAGTTTATGGATTTTCACATGAAATAATGATTTAGGGTTTATAAAACCCTAGATCAATTAGCCGCTGATAGGAGTTATTTAGACGCTGATAGATGTGGATGAGACGCTGATGATGTCAGTGTTTGGGACAAGACGCTGACAAGGTTTAAAGTTGACGCTGATATTTGTTATTTAGGCGCTGACAGGCTTAATTTTGACGCTGACAGAATAAGTCAACGCTGATAGGTTGACAGTGTTGTCCGATATATGAACTTCAACGCTGATAGGTATTGTCCGATATTGGACAATACATCTGCCAAAGATATTGGACAGAAGAGGATATTGGACAACACAGAGAAGGCTGCTGTTGAGAAAATTGGTACGTTTTAAGCACACAAAAAGGAAGATTATACACACAAAGGTACATGGAATCCCCGTTTTAATCTAGAATATCATGTTGATATTTATGGCTCGGATATTTTTAAAAGGAATTAATGATCTTAAAGCAAGTTAGCAACTTTTTATGGGAATTTGATGGATATTTTAAACTATGTAATCGGGATAGCCTTGTAAAAGAGTTATCCATCTTGATGCTTTTACATATGGTATGAAGATGTTATTCCATTAAATTCATCATGAAGAGGTGTTGGCTTAAGGGGAAGAATTCTTATGGTAAGTTTGATGATTGAGGAAGATTTTCGCGAGTTTGTGTTCTATCATATCTTAAAGTCATGCACTTCCAGCCACTGACTTTAAAGGTAACTTGTTCGTGCTTTACATGATTGGTGATGAAGACTTGTCATAACACTTGAAGGAGTTACATTATCGTGCTCAGTGTCTCACAAAGGATGAGAATATTGACAAGGGATTGAGGACTACTTATACTTTGTGCCATGAGTATAAGTTCTTAGTCACATGGATAGTACAAGACATGGAACACAAGGTTGGGTTATTCTACTTCTACATCAAAAATATCATATTAATTGTTCTTCAAGATCATTACACAGAGCCTACATTTGGAGAATCTTCAACATTGCATACATTGTTTACTTCCTTGTTGATGTGACAAAAAGGGGAAGAAATACATGCTACACTTGAGGGGAAGCAATTTGAAGATCATGTACAACTTACAAGAGATACACATAGAGTTTTGCCACTATCAACTAGGGGAAGATTGTTGGGTCAAAAAGTTGATGTGGCAGAAACTCAAAAATGAAGAAAACGTGAAGTTATTGTCTAAGCGTTGTCAAGACTAATTTGAGCGTTGACAAGAGTTAATTAGGCGTTGATGGCTCAAGCATTGTCGTGTGCAATCCAAGCATTGTCACATGCAATTCAAGCGTTGACAAAACGTAGACAAAGAAGCTTATGGAAGCTTCTATTTAGATAAACATGCAAAAGATATTCTGCATAAGTTTATTTAAATAGAAGATTTACTTGTTTATTCATCATTATCTCTTGTAAACCCTAATCCTTACACTATAAAAGGAACCAAGGGTCATAGGTTTTATTCATATAATTCATTCACAATGTAAACCTAAAGCGTGTGTCGACTAGACATGGGATTCAATGTATACACGTCTAGTGGTTGTTCGTTATTAATATAATGAGCAATCCCTATTGTTTTAATTCATGTTATTGTGCCTAAACACCTTGTTAATGGTTGTTGTTCTAATTCCGCTTTGATTGTCTAATCATATGAACAATGATCATTCCTAGCAGCTTAAAAGATCCGGAAACCAAGGTTTCCACACAATCAAGAAGTATCCTGTAACACACACACGAACACACACCACACTATCCGGATCTTTCCCACACCACCTGTGGAAGATGAACCATATCCCCGTCGAGATATCTTGCCTTCGAAGAGACGATGCAGAAGTACTCAGGACGGATCGTGCCCCACGAACCAAGAACTCAGAACCAAGAACTCAGGACGGATCGTGCCTCATGCTCCACACACATCACAACTGGTCCCATAGACGCCCATACATCTATGTACCAATCCCAATCATAACACAATCAAGATTCAAATATCAGAACACATATCAAAGCACATATCAAAGCACATATGAGAACAAATAAGCACGCAAGTCACACAATAGCACATTTATGTCCACACATTTTAAAACATAGTACTAAATCATGTTAAAGAACATTGCAAGTGTCATCTCCATCCCATACTGGAAAAACATTTTAAAACGTAGCAAAATGGGACTATGAACTCACCTGATAGCATATCAAGCTAGCACTCCTGCAAACCTATAAAATCATACACGACACCCTTAGCTCAGGTCTTAACACCCAGTTTTAAGTAACAATCAAGGAGATGAATCAAATCCCGTAAATCCCCACTATCTAGTTCTCTCACTACAAGCTATTCTATACGTAAAAATCCAGTTTTTTTCCCAGTACGATTTGCTAGTCACTAAACGATCACATGAAGTGAACTTAACACCACACTTGGTTCCTACCCTACTGTATTTATGTTTTTAAATGATCTAAGAACTCCAAAAACAATTTTACTTTCCACTTACACGTTTAACCCTTTTGTTTAGTCTCTACGCCAAAAGTCGTTTTCACCAAAACTGATTTTCTGTACATGCTAAATGTTTGTCACCAAAATCCCGACCTAAACACCATAACTTTTATTGAAAACATCCAGTACTTTCATATATATTATAAAGAGTTTCCAAATCAAAAAGATTTGGCTATCTCATTCGTTTGGTTAGGTTTTGACTCAAATTCCCGAAATCTAAATTTATTCCTGAACAGCGCATTATTTTTGTAAAAATTGTTTGGCGACCTTCCCTAACTCCATTTTCGACCAACCTTACATTTTTGAAAAGTAGACTCTCTGAACTTAGTTTAAAAAAAAAGAAACTCGACCAAAGGTGCAAGCTACTGTTTTACGCCTTTATGCACTAACCTTCTAAACATCATTAATTACCCCTAAATTATTAAACAAGAACTCTAAAATCATTAATAGATCTTAATTACTATATTTTTCCAGAAAATTAATAAAACCTTAATCATCTCAATGATGGTTAATTAACATTACAATCATGATTAATTAATATAAACATGAATTATATTAAAGTTAAATTGATCACTTACCTTGAATCAAGAAAAAAAAATTATGAAACCCTAAAAACCTTGTAGAAACCTTCGACCCAAAAAAAAGCTGGTGAAAATAATGTGTTTTGATTTATATTTATACTAAAACAATGAGAATCCTAGCCAAATACAAATAATACTTTCTTTTTATTATTTTTTCCTTTTTCTTAATTTTCCACCGTCCTTTATTATTTTTTTTTACCAAAAATAATTTTTTTTTATTTTATTATTAAATTCGTTTTTTAGTAAATATATCCATAATTATATTTTTTTGTTAGTCCCTTAATTAATTAATTACACCTAAACCTTTTAACTAGTCAATTTTACGCGATTACCGTAAAAGACGTAAAATATACAGTTTTATGTAAATTCATAAAATATGAAATAAACTTTATAACTAAGTCCTAAATGACTTAAAAACATCCCGTAAATTATTCCCGTGACTAAATACCTCATCCGAGACCTCTAAACGCTAAACCCTAAATCGTAAAAATACGATTTACTATAATACTTATACGTACACATAAAATCCTAAAATAGCACCGCATTCTATCATAGTTACATCCAAGTGAACAAACGAGCATGAACTAACCCCATCATAACATTATATAATGCACCACGCAATACACGAACGATGACTGACATCCAATCCAAGGCTCAAATATAAACAGAATGCTCGTAAACGCACACTAAGCACATAATCAAAGTCAAACAGTCAAAAGTGACAAATCCAAAATCTAGGGTTGTCACACATATCCCTAGAATCCCTTTGTTCACTGACACATTTTTCTAGAGTTTGTGAAGCTTTATCAAATCTCTAAATTTTATGATCTACATTATCTTTGTTTTTTATAGCCTCATCTAACTTAGCCTGTAAAGCACTATTGGCTCTTTCCATGATGTTTCTAACCTCAACACTAGCATTTAAATCATGAGTTAAAATATTGATTTGATCTTTTAGGTCAAACTCCATTTTCTTATACTCAGCTATAGTCTTTCAGTTTGAGTAAGAGCAAGTTTATAGTTAGATAACTTGCATCTTTCATTAACCACATCTGTTGTCAATTTTAAAACTTCTTTGTTAAGTTTTTCAGTGTTTAGACGACAACCCTTACTACAAAATGCATCACCATATACCTTATTGTCTGATGAAGATGAAGAGTGTGCCATGAGAGCATAGTGAACATGCTCCTCTCTTCCTTTTCTGCAACCAAAGCTTTGTTTTCTTCCTCATCCTTGGCTAAATAGCTCCAATCCCAGCGAACACCATCAATATCTTGCATGGCAACCATAGCTTTGGAATCCTGAGCCTTGATGATTTGGCTTGAGGGTTCTCTAGCATCAGATCTTCTTGGAGATCTGCATTCTCTCATAAAGTGTCCCATTCGATGACAATTATAACACTCACACTTGGATTTATCAAATCCAGCAGTGTCCTTAGCATTAAAAGTCATCTTCTTCTTAAATCTTCTATTCCATCTATTTGCCCTTATGCTTGCAAGAGACATATTCCACTTTATGTCCATCTTCTCCAAATGCTCATCACTAATTTGCTCAAGTTCCTCATATGTAATCACTGAACCATTGGGCAATGAAGCAATGTATGCACAGACAGTATCTAGATCAATACCAGCAGGCTTAACTCTTGGAGAGTCAACCTTGTATGTGTCAGCGTCTGAATGTGAGGCGTTGACACAGCTTGATCCAGCGTTGACACAAGTTGATCCACTAACGGGGTGCATGTATGACTCCTTTTGATCAAATTGACCTTCACTATGTGAGAAGAAGGCTATATTTCCATTGGTAGACTTGCTTCCTTGATCCAAAAGATTTTCATTCTCTACCAGCCTTAGTTTATTGTAAACATCATCAAAAGTAGAACTTTTGTGAGTATTATTAGCAATTATAGACCTTGCTTCAATCTTCCATACATCACCAAGACTTTTAAGAAAAGTGGTGATGATATCAACATCACCAAGCACTGTTCCCATAAAGGACAGCTTGCTTGTAATGTCAAGAAGTCTGCTTCTCACTCCACTTAGATTTTCATTGGGTTGAGCTTTAAAAACAACATACTAATGCAAGAGTTGCTTCTTTTTATCTTGTACAGTATCAACATTACCACCATAAGCAACTTCAAGGGCTGCCTAAAGATCTTTTACAGACTCATAGCTTCTATATTTGTGCTGATTGGCTTGTCCCAAAGAGAGTTTGAGAATGCTTAGGGTTTTCATGTCATTCCTTCTCTTTTCTATGTCCTTAGCTGAGACAGCTCTACCATCTTCCGGTTTTCTTTTTGATCTACTTCAGTAGAGCCTTGAACACTTGATATTGTCAAGATGGCAGCTGCAATCTTTTGAGCTTTATTGAATGTGTTTCCATATTCAATAATTTCCCATAGGGTGTAGTCATGGATTTGAAGATATTGTTCAAAGTAAAACTTCTACAGCTCAAAATTGTTTGGGTCTAGCATGGGAATCTTGATGTTGGGGTTTGAGGAGGAGGATGAGGTTAACTCTGGAGTAGACATGTTGTTTTTAGGATTTCTTGACAATTAGGGTTTTTGATGATTTTAGGGTTTTTGTGTTCTTTAGATCAAAGTTTCTCAACAAGCTCTGATACCACTTGTTGATCCCAAACATAGATCGATTTAGCTTTGTGTTAACGAGATTAAATCAAGTTTAACACGTAGAGAAACTTTGTTGCGTATAAAATAATTTAAGTATTATGCGGAATTAATACTCAAACAAGAACACACAAACAATGTAAAACCAAACTTTCACTTGATTGATAAAACAAACTTGCGTACAATGAAAGTGTGAAAATGTATATCAAACATAAACCTAAAGGCCTCCTTTTATAGAATAAGGAGCCTTGTACAAGAGTCTACGTATCAGCTATTTTAGGTAAAGATAAACATAAGAAATACATTGTCGATCATATCTTTACTACAAACATAATACGTGTAGACTAAGTCTTCTATCAGTGCTTGACTTCTTCTTATCAACGCTTGTCCTGTCAACGCTTGATTTCTTTTTAACAACGTCTCGATTGCTCTTGTCAGTGTCCAAGTGTACTGGCTACATTTTATTCCCAACAATTGACAACTTTACACTAACTTTGGGTTCAATCCGTGTGAAGGCTCTTTGGACCAATAAGAAAGCAACAAATGAGTGATGCGGATTGCCAAATAAAACTCCAGCTGGCCACTAACACATACGTTCATTTATTAACGAATCAAAACAGTAAAACCCACTTTCTATCCTTTCCACCAATAAGAAGTTGACACTCAATATTAATTATATCCAAATATGGATAACAACCCGTGTGACTATCGGAGCTCCAGTAAGAAGATGCCACATGTCAACTTCTTCAAGAACGCGCCCTGATATAGTGATTTTACTACTCTTTAGGAAAAGAGAGCAAAAAGGGCAAGTAGGCACGACGATTTAGGAAAACCGTGTGTGAATGACCCTAAAAGTGAGTTCGTTCTCGAGGAGGCTAGTGCGTTGTGTTAAGAATTGATTAATGTTTGTGATTATATTTAGAAAATAAGAAAAATAGAAATGAGATTAGAAAAGAAAGACGGTTACGAAGATGGATTAAACTAAGACGAAAGGATCGTTCACGCAAAACCGTAAATAGTGCAAAAATTAAAATTTTAACCTAAAAATTCCTAAAAATTACTAAAAATCCACAATAATATTCTAAGAGTTTACAAAAAATCTAAACTTGCTAAAACCTTTTAATTAATTAGATAATGACTTTTTAATGCTAATTAAAGCCCTAAAAATCACAATTAATTATTAAAAAGTCCCAAACAAGATTTTAAAGTTTGTAAACCTAAAAAATGACCTCATTAAGCTAAAAAGTGTTTTTAAAAATTTTAAAACCAAATAAAACTATTTTTAAACACTTAAAAACTATTAAAATCAATTAAAACTTAAATTAATTCTAGAAAATAATTGAAAGGCCCTAAAAATATTTGGAAAGTTACAAAATTCCTAATTAAGTGTCTACAATCTAGGAAAAATGAAAAAAGTAGAAAAAACAAACTTTCAATTTTTAATAATAAAATAATAATAAAATATTCAAAAAAATTCAAAGTTTATTAAAAAATTCTAAAAAATTACCAAAAATCTAAAATAATGTAACTAAGACAGAAATGCAATTAAAAGTTTCTAAAACCTATTTAATAATTTTATATTAAATTTTAAAGTTTGTTAAAAACCCTAAAATCCTATAAAATCAAAAATAAGACTTTTTGAAAACTTAAATAGCTGTAAACCTCAAAAATATAATTAAAAACCTAAAAACTATTTTTTCAGATTTTTAAAATGCTTTTTCCTATTTTTTATTCACTTTCTAAAATTTAAACTTAAAATAATCCTAGAAAATTAATTAAATACGGGAAAAATAAACTTTTTGCACCAAAAAGTCCTAAAACTAAATAAAAACAAAAGAAAAATACTAACTTACAAAAACCCTAAGAAAATAAGCTGGAATCAGCTTATAAATAGGCTGTTAGGTTAATTAGGCTAAAAACAATAACTAGTTAAATATTAAACTGACCAAGTGATAACCAGTCAAAGACCCTAGGGCAACTGGTTATCACGTTGGTGTGTGAGAGGAGTGGCGCAAGTTCGAGTCCTAGCCACGTCCTTTTTGCTTTTTATTTTTTTTTCTTTTTAAAACTTTGAAACCAAAAAAAACAGTAACCTAAACTTAATCTAAAACAAGCTTATGATAAAAAACAAGCTATAATCAAATCTATAAAATCAAACAAGTGCCCAGATTTATAATCTAACTGATGAACACAAAGGTGTATTTCTTCACTTGTGAAGAAGTAACAAGAGGAGCTCGTTTAATGAAATTTGTGGTGTTTGATTGGACAATGGGGCACCCCTATACTCAGTTGAGTATAGGGAGTCAAGACAAACACAAAACAAGCAAGTTCCTTAACAAGAATCAAGCACAAAAGCCAATTAAGGTTACAGATTAACTATGGTGTAGGTCTGAGGGTATTTGCTAATATGTTTAGCACTTGGGTGAACTTTTGGCCCTCAAAATCAAGTACACAGACTCACCAAATCACATATAACCAACACACACTCCTATATAGTACTTAACTTAAACAGATTTCAAGATTTCATGAACAAATTCCACCAAAATCAGTCAAACAAGGCACTTTCTGATTTTATGCTACAAGGCCAAATTTTAACATGCAAACTGCTTAAAACTCTTCCAAACTGAAAAACTAAACTAACATACAACCTAACAACTACCTAGTGAGTGATTCTAAACAGGTTTCAAACAAGTTTTCTATGATTTACCCTGATTTAGATCCTGATCCAAACACTCCTTTATATTTTCAGAGACTACTTTTTCAAACCAAATCTTAACAAAACTCAAGCAAACTGATTAAACAAGTTCTAATCATACATAAAAACCTAAAGTGAGCAATTTCAAATACTTAAACAAACACTTGAACAACTTGTATGCCAAATCAACAAATCACAATTTTCACCAATTTTCTGAAAACTTAAACAAGGAATAAGAGGTTTACCTTGTGGGACCCACATCCAGGTCCCATAGTGACTGAAAAGTCACCTCCCACAAGCTGGTGGCTTGTGTTGAACTTTGCTGAGAAGTTTAGTACAAAGAAAATGGAAAGGAATGGATGAAACTGAGGGCTACTCTCCTTCTTGTTTCCTGCACATACAAAACCAACAAAGAGCAGTCTCAAGTTGCAAGAGCTTCAAGCTACAAGCTTGAAGCTTTTGCTACAGTAAGTGGTTAAAACAAAAATATAAAAGATTTTGAGAAATCTTATAAAACTGAAATTTTGGAAAACTGATTTACCCAATTTTTGAAAACCTGAACACGTTTTTGAAACCAAATGCAAGTTCAGAAATCCAGGAATACCAATCCACTTTCACTTCTCAATAATCATGGATTTCTGAAAACATCAAACTTTCTGAAAACACCAAATTTTTAAACCTATAACACATTCAGTGTTATACTACAAGAGAAATGGAACTCAGAATCTTTCACAAACCAATACCAACTTTTAAAAAGGAAAAGGAATTACTTTTTAACCAAAAACACCAACTTTCATTAATTAAAAAGGAATTACAAAAAACTTTGAAAAATTCTGGAACAAAGGGGTATGCACATGTTGCACCCTCCTTTTATAAGCTACAATAGAAGCTACTAGATACTAAAACCCTAATGAACATGAAAATCCAATAATTCCCTTGGACGAAATTTGAAAAAACAGTCAAAGTGGCAACATGTGATGATGGAGATGTGCAAGCTGTGTTAAAATGATCTTGATCGTTTGTAGACTCCTTTGGGACCAAGGAATGAAGGAGAGCCGTTGGACGGACTAGAGGATTTTGTTTTCTTCTTCTTTGTGGGGCAGGGGACACATGGGGTGGTCGATGGGTAAAAGTGATGGATGTTTTGGGAGGTGGGATGGGATGAGAGTGAACTTAATCATCATTCTGGAAATTAACAGCCAATAACCCTTTGGTTTGAAGGGTAATTAGGATTAGGGTTTATGTGTTCTTGGGAGGATTAGAGAAGGGGTTTAATCCGGTTTGGGGTAAGTTTTATTTAAATTATGTGTTAGCCACCAAAATTAAGAGATTAATAAATAATCTGATAGGTGGAATCTGATGTGGAGAGGGGAGGTGACGTGTTGGTTGGAGAGTGGTGGAAGTGGGGTGATGTGGTGGTTTGGTTGGCTGGGGTGAGTTTGAATGTCTGCCCAAATGAGTCCCTCAATTCTCTTGTCTTGTTTACTTTATAAGCGATTCCAGGATCAAATATCTCGTCCTCGGTGGAGAAAGGGGAGGGAACATAAGGGATTTCCCCCACGCTAAGTCCATACAAAGCATCGTCAAAAGGAGAAGACGAGCTTGTAGTACTCAATACACGTGGTGATGACGGAGTTAGAATTGTAGAAAAATCTTTTAAATTCAATTCAAAATCTTTTCCTTTTTCATCTTTTAAACTCTCCTTGTGAAAACCTGATTTAATTATGTCAAAAATATTTGGTGTTTCTAAAGCAATGTTAGTCACACTAAAAATTCTCACATTTGAAAACCGTTTTGGTATAGGTGGTGGCAAGTTTTCAAAACGTTTGTCGACAAAGAAAACTTCCCCATCGGGATCAACATATTCATCATCCGAAGAATCATTCATAATTGGAATCGTAGGCTTAACACTCTTAACCTCCACCGGCGGAGGGGACGGAACTTCATTTTTCTTAACAACTCCTAAAACTCTTTTTGAAATATTTTTGCAAATATTTTTGATGGGATTGACATTGTACAAAGACGTGATAGAATACACATGAGAAAGCGTGGAGTTTTGAGTTGCATTAATGACGAGTTCTTCCTCATTGAAACGAAGAGTGATTTTCCTTGCATGCACATCGATAAGTGCTCTCGAGGTATCCAAAAATGATCGACCTAAAATTAAAGAAACTTTAGGATCGATGGGAATGTCAACAACAATAAAGTCTACGGGATAGTAGAACTTTCCAACTTTCACAAAGACGTCCTCGGCAACTCCACAAGCTAGAATCGTAGAATGATCGGCCATCTCGATTGACATTCTTGAAGGAGTGAGATTTGGAAGATTGAGCGATTTAAAAATCTCAAGATGCATCAAATTAATACTAGCACCAAGATCGGCCAAGGCGTAGCATTCTTCCATGTCTTGTATAACACATGGGATTAAAAACTTGCCGGGATCATCGACTTTTTTAGGTATGCGGATAAGAAAAACCGATGAACAACTAGACGATTTTTGCAATTTCTCTTTGTTATTCAACATACTTTTGAAGTTCGCGGCAAATCGAGGCATCATGACTAAGGCGTCGGCAAAACTTATATTAAAATGCAAGTCACGAAACATTTTCATGAAAATTTCAAATTGATAATTATTTCGTTCTTGTGCCTTTTCCTTGTCTCGTCTTGAAGGGTAAGGTAAGGGTGGTTTGGGTTGGGGCATAGGCATAGGCATCGGCCTTGGAATATTGGGTTCCATGATTGGTATTGGTTCAACCGTAGGTGTGGTTTGAGCGGTACTTCGTGGGCTTTGAATTTTCTCCTTTTCGACCACCACCTCGGGTTCTTTCTCTTTTTCCTTCTCCATAGAAGTACTTGGACGAGAAGTGGGTTCTTTGAAAGTTTTACCACTACGAGTAGTAACAACCTTCAATTATCCTTTCGGGTTCACGATGGTATCACTAGGAAGACCACCCGAAGAAGAGGGCTTACACATGATAGCTTCAAACATTTTTCCCATACGGTCTTCAAACTTAGATTGCCTAGCATCCGCTTTTAACAACTCTTGCTTAATCTCATGTTGACCTTGCTCCATTTTTTGTTGATTTTGTTGGAGTCGTTGAACATTTCCTTCCATTTTATTATCATGAGTTTTAAGTTCATTAGCAAGTTTGTTTTTAAGCTCGTTTTTCAACTCGGATCTTAAGCTAACCATTTCACGTTGCATATTATCAAACTTAGCATCGTTTGCCTTAGCATAATTCAAAAACTCTCCTTGAAGATGTTTGGTGTGATCATTTTGAAAACATTGTGTGGTAGTTTGAAAATCACGGTTTTGGTTTTGGTTTGAAATTTGCCCATTTTCACTTTGATAATTACCCTTGTTATAATTCCTTTGATTGCCTTGATAATTACCACCTTGATTGTTGTTTCGATAGTTATTAGCATTTTGATTTGGTGGAGCTTGATTTTGGTGGGAACCTTGGCCGTTTTGGTTATAAGTTCCCGTGGCTACATAAGCACTCGAAGTGTTACCATCCGCGGTAATGCACTCGGAAAGATCATGAGCTCCACCACACGACAAACAACTCTTAGAAACCGCTTTAACCGAAGTGGAATTTGAAGCTTCTTGAGCTTTCCAATGAGACATAAGGTTAGCAAATCTATCAAAAATCGATTTTCTTCATTTGCCTCATCATGTAAAGCATTAATGCTACGAGACGATGACGAGCCCAATTTGGCAACACTCGGTGTGTTACGAGGGCTATAAACCTTAGACCTATTCTCAATTATGACCAAAGCTTCCTCGACCGTTTTACACAAAAAATTACCACCCGCGGCGGCATTTAGATAATCTCTTTCATGATCATTAAGTCCATTGTAAAACGTGTCAATTTGGTGCAAGTCGGAAAAACCGTGATGAGGACATTCATGCAACATTTCCTTAAACCTATTCCAAGCCGTTGAAAAACTTTCATTTGATTCTTGTGAAAATTTAGAAATCTCATTTTTCAAATGCGTAGTCTTAGAGGGCGAAAAAAATTGGTTCACAAATTTCGAAACGAGATCCTTCCACGTCAATATAGAATTGGGTGGCTCTTTCTCTAACCAAATTTTAGCGGGCCCCGCTAAGGAATATGGAAAAATCATCATCTTAATCGAGTCATTCGAGACATCCTTGAATTTGCACGTGGCGGTAAGACGATTGAATTGGCGGATATGGTTGTGAGGATTGTCCTTCTCATCACCACGGAATTTGTTGTTTTGGATCATCGACAACAAACCCGTTTTTACCTCAAAATTATCCGCAAGGATAGCGGGAATCACAATAGCTTCTCCATAACCCTCGGTGGGTGCTTGAAGTAACTTCATCATAGTTCGATTCGCCATGGTTGGTGCTTCTCGTACAATGGGTTCGTCAATAGGAGACTCCTCACTAGAATGAGTTGGAGTGGGAGTTTTGTTCTTTTGTCTACGTGCACGTTTTGCTTGATTACGAGTTAGTATAAACGTCACGTACAACGTGGAGACGAGCAAAGATTCTTTTTGGTGTTTTGTATTTTTCAATTTTTTTGTGGTTTTTGATGGTATTAACTTTTTTGGAAATTGGTGAAATGTATTAAGTAGACACAAATCTACAAATCTCCTCCTTAATCAAATCTCTCGATTAAAGAAGCCTCAAGGAATGAAAACGATCACGTGAAGTGAATGCCTTCGATGACTTTAGAACGATGGTGGAACAGCAAATCGTTCAAGAGGGTTTAATCAATAGAAACCAAGAAAATATATATGATATGTAATAATACTTTGGGCGGCAAAACCCTCGATTAGCTCTCAAAATCAAATACTCACAAGCAAGCGGAGGAAACGAGGCGGCGCGAAGCACTTAAGAGCCTTTTTCCTTTAGGTCGTGAAATACAACCGCCTTATATCCACCTTATAGTTTGTATTTTTCAAAATCGAGCTTCACGAAAGTATTTATCTATTTTTGCCTTTTTTTTCTTTGGTTTGAGATTCGAATATAATGATTGGGTAATGACCTCCCAAGTCAAGGTTGTGATTTCTCACGTATTTGGAGTACTTGTGAATTTATTGTTCTACGTATACAATATAGTAATAGTATTCACACAAAAACCAAAAAACGATAATACGTATTAGTAGAGTGCTACTAATACAAATACTAATTATGGTTAGTATAAAAACAACAATGGATCAATCAAAACACAACAAGCCTCCCCGGCAGCAGCGCCAAAATGATATAGTGATTTTACTACTCTTTAGGAAAAGAGAGCAAAAAGGGCAAGTAGGCACGACGATTTTGGAAAACCGTGTGTGAATGACCCTAAAAGTGAGTTCGTTCTCGAGGAGGCTAGTGCGTTGTGTTAAGAATTGATTAATGTTTGTGATTATATTGAGAAAAGAAGAAAAATAGAAATGAGATTAGAAGAGAAAGACGGTTACGAAGACGGATTAAACTAAGACGAAAGGATCGTTCACGTAAAACCGTAAATAGTGCAAAAATTAAAATTTTAACCTAAAAATTACTAAAAATCCACAATAATATTCTAAGAGTTTACAAAAAATCCAAACTTGCTAAAACCTTTTAATTAATTAGATAATGACTTTTTAATGCTAATTAAAGCCCTAAAAATCACAATTAATTATTAAAAAGTCCCAAACAAGATTTTAAAGTTTGTAAACCTAAAAAATGACCTCATTAAGCTAAAAAGTGTTTTTAAAAATTTTAAAACCAAATAAAACTATTTTTAAACACTTAAAAACTATTAAAATCAATTAAAACTTAAATTAATTCTAGAAAATAATTGAAAGGCCCTAAAAATATTTGGAAAGTTACAAAATTCCTAATTAAGTGTCTACAATCTAGGAAAAATGAAAAAAGTAGAAAAAACAAACTTTCAATTTTTAATAATAAAATAATAATAAAATATTCAAAAAAATTCAAAGTTTATTAAAAAATTCTAAAAAATTACCAAAAATCTAAAATAATGTAACTAAGAGAGAAATGCAATTAAAAGTTTCTAAAACCTATTTAATAATTTTATATTAAATTTTAAAGTTTGTTAAAAACCCTAAAATCCTATAAAATAAAAAATAAGACTTTTTGAAAACTTAAATAGCTGTAAACCTCAAAAATATAATTAAAAACCTAAAAACTATTTTTTCAGATTTTTAAAATGCTTTTTCCTATTTTTTATTCACTTTCTAAAATTTAAACTTAAAATAATCCTAGAAAATTAATTAAATACGGGAAAAATAAACTTTTTGCACCAAAAAGTCCTAAAACTAAATAAAAACAAAAGAAAAATACTAACTTACAAAAACCCTAAGAAAATAAGCTGGAATCAGCTTATAAATAGGCTGTTAGGTTAATTAGGCTAAAAACAATAACTAGTTAAATATTAAACTGACCAAGTGATAACCAGTCAAAGACCCTAGGGCAACTGGTTATCACGTTGGTGTGTGAGAGGAGTGGCGCAAGTTCGAGTCCTAGCCACGTCCTTTTTGCTTTTTATTTTTTTTTCTTTTTAAAACTTTGAAACCAAAAAAAACAGTAACCTAAACTTAATCTAAAACAAGCTTATGATAAAAAACAAGCTATAATCAAATCTATAAAATCAAACAAGTGCCCAGATTTATAATCTAACTGATGAACACAAAGGTGTATTTCTTCACTTGTGAAGAAGTAACAAGAGGAGCTCGTTTAATGAAATTTGTGGTGTTTGATTGGACAATGGGGCACCCCTATACTCAGTTGAGTATAGGGAGTCAAGACAAACACAAAACAAGCAAGTTCCTTAACAAGAATCAAGCACAAAAGCCAATTAAGGTTACAGATTAACTATGGTGTAGGTCTGAGGGTATTTGCTAATATGTTTAGCACTTGGGTGAACTTTTGGCCCTCAAAATCAAGTACACAGACTCACCAAATCACATATAACCAACACACACTCCTATATAGTACTTAACTTAAACAGATTTCAAGATTTCATGAACAAATTCCACCAAAATCAGTCAAACAAGGCACTTTCTGATTTTATGCTACAAGGCCAAATTTTAACATGCAAACTGCTTAAAACTCTTCCAAACTGAAAAACTAAACTAACATACAACCTAACAACTACCTAGTGAGTGATTCTAAACAGGTTTCAAACAAGTTTTCTATGATTTACCCTGATTTAGATCCTGATCCAAACACTCCTTTATATTTTCAGAGACTACTTTTTCAAACCAAATCTTAACAAAACTCAAGCAAACTGATTAAACAAGTTCTAATCATACATAAAAACCTAAAGTGAGCAATTTCAAATACTTAAACAAACACTTGAACAACTTGTATGCCAAATCAACAAATCACAATTTTCACCAATTTTCTGAAAACTTAAACAAGGAATAAGAGGTTTACCTTGTGGGACCCACATCCAGGTCCCATAGTGACTGAAAAGTCACCTCCCACAAGCTGGTGGCTTGTGTTGAACTTTGCTGAGAAGTTTAGTACAAAGAAAATGGAAAGGAATGGATGAAACTGAGGGCTACTCTCCTTCTTGTTTCCTGCACATACAAAACCAACAAAGAGCAGTCTCAAGTTGCAAGAGCTTCAAGCTACAAGCTTGAAGCTTTTGCTACAGTAAGTGGTTAAAACAAAAATATAAAAGATTTTGAGAAATCTTATAAAACTGAAATTTTGGAAAACTGATTTACCCAATTTTTGAAAACCTGAACACGTTTTTGAAACCAAATGCAAGTTCAGAAATCCAGGAATACCAATCCACTTTCACTTCTCAATAATCATGGATTTCTGAAAACATCAAACTTTCTGAAAACACCAAATTTTTAAACCTATAACACATTCAGTGTTATACTACAAGAGAAATGGAACTCAGAATCTTTCACAAACCAATACCAACTTTTAAAAAGGAAAAGGAATTACTTTTTAACCAAAAACACCAACTTTCATTAATTAAAAAGGAATTACAAAAAACTTTGAAAAATTCTGGAACAAAGGGGTATGCACATGTTGCACCCTCCTTTTATAAGCTACAATAGAAGCTACTAGATACTAAAACCCTAATGAACATGAAAATCCAATAATTCCCTTGGACGAAATTTGAAAAAACAGTCAAAGTGGCAACATGTGATGATGGAGATGTGCAAGCTGTGTTAAAATGATCTTGATCGTTTGTAGACTCCTTTGGGACCAAGGAATGAAGGAGAGCCGTTGGACGGACTAGAGGATTTTGTTTTCTTCTTCTTTGTGGGGCAGGGGACACATGGGGTGGTCGATGGGTAAAAGTGATGGATGTTTTGGGAGGTGGGATGGGATGAGAGTGAACTTAATCATCATTCTGGAAATTAACAGCCAATAACCCTTTGGTTTGAAGGGTAATTAGGATTAGGGTTTATGTGTTCTTGGGAGGATTAGAGAAGGGGTTTAATCCGGTTTGGGGTAAGTTTTATTTAAATTATGTGTTAGCCACCAAAATTAAGAGATTAATAAATAATCTGATAGGTGGAATCTGATGTGGAGAGGGGAGGTGACGTGTTGGTTGGAGAGTGGTGGAAGTGGGGTGATGTGGTGGTTTGGTTGGCTGGGGTGAGTTTGAATGTCTGCCCAAATGAGTCCCTCAATTCTCTTGTCTTGTTTACTTTGTAAAAACCAGCTAACAACTTCAATTCCCTTTATAACAACTTTGGAAACTTGTCACTTTTGGCACAATTAAGTTTTCAAACTTAAAACAAGGACTTCACATGTAATTTCTTCATTCTCCAAGGACTGAACTTGTAATATCTTGATCATTTAGGGACCACAATGCATTTTATGAGTTTTGCAAGGGTATAAATTGCCAAGTCTTCAAAAATGAGGGACCAATGTTGCCAATCTTCAATTCTTCAAGGTCATTTTTGGAAATTCCAGATTTGGGCCCGATTCATTGTGCGGCTTCGTTTCCCGTGTTCGTTTTTGAATGATTCTTGTGATCTTTTTGTCTTTTCCTCAATATCTGTACCTAAAATACACAAGCAACAAACACGAGCATATATTTGCAGTTTTAATGATATTTTATGCATTTTAAGCCCGATTTGGACGATGAGACTATGTATAAAAGCACTGTCATCACTCCCCGATACTAAACCATTGCCGTGCCCTCACGCAATGCTAGAATAAAGTATCGTAGCACCTCCAAAATTCATTTTTATTCACTTTATTGGAATGATAAACTAGCTACACTACTACTATTGCTACTACTTGTGTTTTAGACATAATGTATGATTTTCATCGCAAAATGGGACGTTTAGGTTCATAGAATAAGAACACGTGAATGCTTCGTTAGAAATAATTTCATCGTCCTCGATTTTCACCCTAACTCCATGCCAAGCGTGCAACGAGATCATTGTCATTATAAGTTAGTAATGCTAACACTACTCATATGCCCCAATCACGTACTTATCCTCCCATTATTCCTAAGTTGTATCTCTTATATTTTATTTTGTCTTGAATGTTTCACGAGGATACATTGTTTGACTTATGCGATAATAGAGATTTAGGTCTAAAAATAGAGTCCTAACGGTGTAACTAAGACCATCAAATCAATAACCCCTCCCAATAGACAACGATGTCAAAAAATTAAGTTGACAAGAAGAATCGATAAACACGGTTTTATAACGGTTTTGAACATGAGACTTATTACCAAGACTTTTATACGCCCCCTAACGGAAGGGCCTTATTATCTTTGGTTTACCTCCATCTTTTATTCAACTTCGCCATGAAGCTTTTATTATGACTTCGGTCTTGCCTTGCCTTTTATTATCCGCCTCATTGGTGGTTTTATTAGCCAAAGACGTATATCCTCACGCTAAAGCGAATTTTGGATCTTTAAAGCTTCGAAGATTAAGGCTTGATTCACTTTCAATTTTGCATAGATTTTTCGGCCTTGTGGGGCTTCAAATTGTTTGCTAGATTTAGGTGAGCACTTGAAATCTTATTATTGGGTGAAGCTTTCGATTATTAGGGTGCCAATACTTCAAAACCGTGACGCTGGCGATACCTTAATGTCTTCCCAATTTAATTACACGGAAGCTACTAGAAAAGACTAGAAACCCAACAATCCTAACTAAACCGCTAAGTCAATATTTATTAAGCAAAAAATATTTACATGCGAAGGGAGAATAAGCAAACAACGAGAACACATGAGTTTTTGAAAGAATACGAGTACTCTACGTTTAGCATAGTAACTTATAATTAACTCTATCATTTCTCGTTCTCATTTAAGAGACTTAGCCTAATGTGTAGTTAAGGAATCAAAGCTAAGTGCTCAACACGCACGGTCGAGTCAAAAATTACTCTTATTCTCGCCATCGGAAAATCTACATTCGTGTCTTCAAAGACTTATAAAACATGAGAAAATTTTTAAAATTTGGCCATTTTTAGCCTTATTTTGTAACAAAACGATAACAAAAAGATAAACTTTGGAAAGCGTGAAGGTTTGGCAAGGCAAGTATCTATTCACCCCCCCCATACTAAAGTTAAACATTGTCCTCAATGTTTCGAGTCTAGGGGTGCAAACACCCCCATACTAGAGACGTAGTCGAATGCCTAATCTAGCATGGAAAGGGTGTAACCATATAAATTAATAGCCGTTTATGAAGTGTGCTAGAAACCTAAGGTTAGAACACCAAAAGGATATATCATTTGGATATTGAGAAAGTCTTCAAAGCAAACGATCGAGTGCTCCCATAAAACGAACACGAGAGGCTCCAATCGTGAAGATCATAATCTAAAAACCAAAATGCACAAACAGCCACGGAACAAAGGTTGGAAGGGCACAAATCCCCTCACATTAACTAATTAGAAAGCAATAATATGTACATGGATAAGCATGGGTCTCCCCCACGAGGCACCTTGTTTTTGATAACCGAGTCAAAAGCTCGACCCGAATCCCCATAAATGTGATCATTTAGGGATAATCATGGTATGGTCAATTTTAGTGGGGCTTACATGATAAACAAGGCCCAAAAACAACCGGTATAAAGGACTAAGTCCTTTGATGGTGCAAAATACCGGGATCGAAGATGGCGTTTTCGTTTTCATTGGAAAAAACAAATCAACGCCACTCCATCATGAGTCAACAAAAACCCAAAGGGTTTCAAGAAAATAGGTGAGAAGAAATAGAAGGGTGGGACAATGGGTAAGTCATAGAAACATTGAGCTACTCGAGGTAGACTCGCACCAATCAAATGAAAAGATTTTCCATTTATTGCATCGGTGGAAGACCGAGATTTCCCTTTATAAGCGATTCCAGGATCAAATATCTCGTCCTCGGTGGAGAAAGGGGAGGGAACATAAGGGATTTCCCCCACGCTAAGTCCATACAAAGCATCGTCAAAAGGAGAAGACGAGCTTGTAGTACTCAATACACGTGGTGATGACGGAGTTAGAATTGTAGAAAAATCTTTTAAATTCAATTCAAAATCTTTTCCTTTTTCATCTTTTAAACTCTCCTTGTGAAAACCTGATTTAATTATGTCAAAAATATTTGGTGTTTCTAAAGCAATGTTAGTCACACTAAAAATTCTCACATTTGAAAACCGTTTTGGTATAGGTGGTGGCAAGTTTTCAAAACGTTTGTCGACAAAGAAAACTTCCCCATCGGGATCAACATATTCATCATCCGAAGAATCATTCATAATTGGAATCGTAGGCTTAACACTCTTAACCTCCACCGGCGGAGGGGACGGAACTTCATTTTTCTTAACAACTCCTAAAACTCTTTTTGAAATATTTTTGCAAATATTTTTGATGTGATTGACATTGTACAAAGACGTGATAGAATACACATGAGAAAGCGTGGAGTTTTGAGTTGCATTAATGACGAGTTCTTCCTCATTGAAACGAAGAGTGATTTTCCTTGCATGCACATCGATAAGTGCTCTCGAGGTATCCAAAAATGATCGACCTAAAATTAAAGAAACTTTAGGATCGATGGGAATGTCAACAACAATAAAGTCTACGGGATAGTAGAACTTTCCAACTTTCATAAAGACGTCCTCGGCAACTCCACAAGCTAGAATCGTAGAATGATCGGCCATCTCGATTGACATTCTTGAAGGAGTGAGATTTGGAAGATTGAGCGATTTAAAAATCTCAAGATGCATCAAATTAATACTAGCACCAAGATCGGCCAAGGCGTAGCATTCTTCCATGTCTTGTATAACACATGGGATTAAAAACTTGCCGGGATCACCGACTTTTTTAGGTATGCGGATAAGAAAAACCGATGAACAACTAGACGATTTTTGCAATTTCTCTTTGTTATTCAACATACTTTTGAAGTTCGCGGCGAATCGAGGCATCATGACTAAGGCGTCGGCAAAACTTATATTAAAATGCAAGTCACGAAACATTTTCATGAAAATTTCAAATTGATAATTATTTCGTTCTTGTGCCTTTTCCTTGTCTCGTCTTGAAGGGTAAGGTAAGGGTGGTTTGGGTTGGGGCATAGGCATAGGCATCGGCCTTGGAATATTGGGTTCCATGATTGGTATTGGTTCAACCGTAGGTGTGGTTTGAGCGGTACTTCGTGGGCTTTGAATTTTCTCCTTTTCGACCACCACCTCGGGTTCTTTCTCTTTTTCCTTCTCCATAGAAGTACTTGGACGAGAAGTGGGTTCTTTGAAAGTTTTACCACTACGAGTAGTAACAACCTTCAATTATCCTTTCGGGTTCACGATGGTATCACTAGGAAGACCACCCGAAGAAGAGGGCTTACACATGATAGCTTCAAACATTTTTCCCATACGGTCTTCAAACTTAGATTGCCTAGCATCCGCTTTTAACAACTCTTGCTTAATCTCATGTTGACCTTGCTCCATTTTTTGTTGATTTTGTTGGAGTCGTTGAACATTTCCTTCCATTTTATTATCATGAGTTTTAAGTTCATTAGCAAGTTTGTTTTTAAGCTCGTTTTTCAACTCGGATCTTAAGCTAACCATTTCACGTTGCATATTATCAAACTTAGCATCGTTTGCCTTAGCATAATTCAAAAACTCTCCTTGAAGATGTTTGGTGTGATCATTTTGAAAACATTGTGTGGTAGTTTGAAAATCACGGTTTTGGTTTTGGTTTGAAATTTGCCCATTTTCACTTTGATAATTACCCTTGTTATAATTCCTTTGATTGCCTTGATAATTACCACCTTGATTGTTGTTTCGATAGTTATTAGCATTTTGATTTGGTGGAGCTTGATTTTGGCGGGAACCTTGGCCGTTTTGGTTATAAGTTCCCGTGGCTACATAAGCACTCGAAGTGTTACCATCCGCGGTAATGCACTCGGAAAGATCATGAGCTCCACCACACGACAAACAACTCTTAGAAACCGCTTTAACCGAAGTGGAATTTGAAGCTTCTTGAGCTTTCAAATGAGACATAAGGTTAGCAAATCTATCAAAAATCGATTTTCTTCATTTGCCTCATCATGTAAAGCATTAATGCTACGAGACGATGACGAGCCCAATTTGGCAACACTCGGTGTGTTACGAGGGCTATAAACCTTAGACCTATTCTCAATTATGACCAAAGCTTCCTCGACCGTTTTACACAAACAATTACCACCCGCGGCGGCATTTAGATAATCTCTTTCATGATCATTAAGTCCATTGTAAAACGTGTCAATTTGGTGCAAGTCGGAAAAACCGTGATGAGGACATTCATGCAACATTTCCTTAAACCTATTCCAAGCCGTTGAAAAACTTTCATTTGATTCTTGTGAAAATTTAGAAATCTCATTTTTCAAATGCGTAGTCTTAGAGGGCGAAAAAAATTGGTTCACAAATTTCGAAACGAGATCCTTCCACGTCAATATAGAATTGGGTGGCTCTTTCTCTAACCAAATTTTAGCGGGCCCCGCTAAGGAATATGGAAAAATCATCATCTTAATCGAGTCATTCGAGACATCCTTGAATTTGCACGTGGCGGTAAGACGATTGAATTGGCGGATATGGTTGTGAGGATTGTCCTTCTCATCACCACGGAATTTGTTGTTTTGGATCATCGACAACAAACCCGTTTTTACCTCAAAATTATCCGCAAGGATAGCGGGAATCACAATAGCTTCTCCATAACCCTCGGTGGGTGCTTGAAGTAACTTCATCATAGTTCGATTCGCCATGGTTGGTGCTTCTCGTACAATGGGTTCGTCAATAGGAGACTCCTCACTAGAATGAGTTGGAGTGGGAGTTTTGTTCTTTTGTCTACGTGCACGTTTTGCTTGATCACGAGTTAGCATAAACGTCACGTACAACGTGGAGACGAGCAAAGATTCTTTTTGGTGTTTTGTATTTTTCAATTTTTTTGTGGTTTTTGATGGTATTAACTTTTTTGGAAATTGGTGAAATGTATTAAGTAGACACAAATCTACAAATCTCCTCCTTAATCAAATCTCTCGATTAAAGAAGCCTCAAGGAATGAAAACGATCACGTGAAGTGAATGCCTTCGATGACTTTAGAACGATGGTGGAACAGCAAATCGTTCAAGAGGGTTTAATCAATAGAAACCAAGAAAATATATATGATATGTAATAATACTTTGGGCGGCAAAACCCTCGATTAGCTCTCAAAATCAAACACTCACAAGCAAGCGGAGGAAACGAGGCGGCGCGAAGCACTTAAGAGCCTTTTTCCTTTAGGTCGTGAAATACAACCGCCTTATATCCACCTTATAGTTTGTATTTTTCAAAATCGAGCTTCACGAAAGTATTTATCTATTTTTGCCTTTTTTTCTTTGGTTTGAGATTCGAATATAATGATTGGGTAATGACCTCCCAAGTCAAGGTTGTGATTTCTCACGTATTTGGAGTACTTGTGAATTTATTGTTCTACGTATACAATATAGTAATAGTATTCACACAAAAACCAAAAAACGATAATACGTATTAGTAGAGTGCTACTAATACAAATACTAATTATGGTTAGTATAAAAACAACAATGGATCAATCAAAACACAACAAGCCTCCCCGGCAGCAGCGCCAAAATGATATAGTGATTTTACTACTCTTTAGGAAAAGAGAGCAAAAAGGGCAAGTAGGCACGACGATTTTGGAAAACCGTGTGTGAATGACCCTAAAAGTGAGTTCGTTCTCGAGGAGGCTAGTGCGTTGTGTTAAGAATTGATTAATGTTTGTGATTATATTGAGAAAAGAAGAAAAATAGAAATGAGATTAGAAGAGAAAGACGGTTACGAAGACGGATTAAACTAAGACGAAAGGATCGTTCACGTAAAACCGTAAATAGTGCAAAAATTAAAATTTTAACCTAAAAATTACTAAAAATCCACAATAATATTCTAAGAGTTTACAAAAAATCCAAACTTGCTAAAACCTTTTAATTAATTAGATAATGACTTTTTAATGCTAATTAAAGCCCTAAAAATCACAATTAATTATTAAAAAGTCCCAAACAAGATTTTAAAGTTTGTAAACCTCAAAAATGACCTAATTAAGCTAAAAAGTATTTTTTAAAATTTTAAAACCAAATAAAACTATTTTTAAACACTTAAAAACTATTAAAATCAATTAAAACTTAAATTAATTCTAGAAAATAATTGAAAAGCCCTAAAAATATTTGGAAAGTTACAAAATTCCTAATTAAGTGTCTACAATCTAGGAAAAATGAAAAAAAGTAGAAAAAACAAACTTTCAATTTTTAATAATAAAATAATAATAAAATATTCAAAAAAATTCAAAGTTTATTAAAAAATTCTAAAAAATTACCAAAAATCTAAAATAATGTAACTAAGACAGAAATGCAAATGAAAGTTTTTAAAACCTATTTAATAATTTTATATTAAATTTTAAAGTTGGTTAAAAACCCTAAAATCCTATAAAATCAAAAATAAGACTTTTTGAAAACTTAAATAGCTGTAAACCTCAAAAATATAATTTAAAACCTAAAAACTATTTTTTCAGATTTTTAAAATGCTTTTTCCTATTTTTTATTCACTTTCTAAAATTTAAACTTAAAATAATCCTAGAAAATTAATTAAATACGGGAAAAATAAACTTTTTGCACCAAAAAGTCCTAAAACTAAATAAAAACAAAAGAAAAATACTAACTTACAAAAACCCTAAGAAAATAAGCTGGAATCAGCTTATAAATAAGCTGTTAGGTTAATTAGGCTAAAAACAATAACTAGTTAAATATTAAACTGACCAAGTGATAACCAGTCAAAGACCCTAGGGCAACTGGTTATCACATTGGTGTGTGAGAGGAGTGGCGCAGGTTCGAGTCCTGGCCACGTCCTTTTTGCTTTTTAATTTTTTTTATTTTTAAAACTTTGAAACCCAAAAAACAGTAACCTCAACTTAATCTAAAACAAGCTTATGATAAAAAACAAGCTATAATCAAATCTATAAAATCAAAAAAGTGCCCAGATTTATAATCTAACTGATGAACACAAAGGTGTATTTCTTCACTTGTGAAGAAGTAACAAGAGGAGCTTGTTTAATGAAATTTGTGGTGTTTGATTGGACAATGGGGGCACCCCTACACTCAGTTGAGTATAGGGAGTCAAGACAATCACAAAACAAGCAAGTTCCTTAACAAGAATCAAGCATAAAAGCCAATTAAGGTTACTGATTAACTATGGTGTAGGTCTGAGGGTATTTGCTGATATGTTTAGCACTTGGGTGAACTTTTGGCCCTCAAAATCAAGTACACAGACTCACCAAATCACATATAACCAACACACACTCCTATATAGTACTTAACTTAAACAGATTTCAAGATTTCATGAACAAATTCCACCAAAATCAGTCAAACAAGGCACTTTCTGATTTTATGCTACAAGGCCAAATTTTAACATGTAAACTGCTTAAAACTCTTCCAAACTGAAAAAATAAACTAACATACAACCTAACAACTACCTAGTGAGTGATTCTAAACAGGTTTCAAACAAGTTTTCTATGATTTACCCTGATTTAGATCCTGATCCAAACACTCCTTTATATTTTCAGAAACTACTTTTTCAAACCAAATCTTAACAAAACTCAAGCAAACTGATTAAACAAGTTCTAATCATACATAAAAACCTAAAGTGAGCAATTTCAAATACTTAAACAAACACTTGAACAACTTGTATGCCAAATCAACAAATCACAATTTTCACCAATTTTCTGAAAACTTAAACAAGGAATAAGAGGTTTACCTTGTGGGACCCACATCCAGGTCCCACAGTGACTGAAAAGTCACCTCCCACAAGCTGGTGGCTTGTGCTGAACTTTGCTGAGAAGCTTAGTACAAAGAAAATGGAAAGGAATGGATGAAACTGAGGGCTACTCTCCTTCTTGTTTCCTGCACATACAAAACCAACAAAGAGCAGTCTCAAGTAGCAAGAGCTTCAAGCTACAAGCTTGAAGCTCTTGCTATAGTAAGTGGTTAAAACAAAAATATAAAAGATTTTGAGAAATCTTATAAAACTGAAATTTTGGAAAACTGATTTACCCAATTTTTGAAAACCTGAACACGTTTTTGAAACCAAATGCAAGTTCAGAAATCTAGGAATACCAATCTACTTTCACTTCTCAATAATCATGGATTTCTGAAAACATCAAACTTTCTGAAAACACCAAATTTTTAAATCTATAACACATTCAGTGTTATACTACAAGAGAAATGGAACTCAGAATCTTTCACAAGCCAATACCAACTTTTAAAAAGGAATAGGAATTACTTTTTAACCAAAAACACCAACTTTCATTAATTAAAAAGGAATTACAAAAAACTTTGAAAAATTCTGGAACAAAGGGGTATGCACATGTTGCACCCTCCTTTTATAAGCTACAATTGAAGCTACTAGATACTAAAACCCTAATGAACATGAAAATCCAATAATGCCCTTGGACGTAATTTGAAAAAACAGTCAAAGTGGCAACATGTGATGATGGAGATGTGCAAGCTGTGTTAAAATGATCTTGATCGTTTGTAGACTCCTTTGGGACCAAGGAATGAAGGAGAGCCGTTGGATGGACTGGAGGATTTTGTTTTCATCTTCTTTGTGGGGCAGGGGACACATGGGGTGGTCGATGGGTGAAAGTGATGGATGTTTTGGGAGGTGGGATGGGATGAGAGTGACCTTAATCATCATTCTGGAAATTAACAGCCAATAACCCTTTGGTTTGAAGGGTAATTAGGATTAGGGTTTATGTTTTCTTGGGAGGATTAGAGAAGGGGTTTAATCAGGTTTGGGGTAAGTTTTATTTAAATTATGTGTTTGCCACCAAAAATTAAGAGATTAATAAATAATCTGATGGGTGGAATCTGATGTGGAGAGGGGAGGTGACGTGTTGGTTGGAGAGTGGTGGAAGTGGGGTGATGTGGTGGTTTGGTTGGCTGGGGTGAGTTTGAATGTCTGCCCAAATGAGTCCCTCAATTCTCTTGTCTTGTTTACTTTGTAAAAACCAGCTAACAACTTCAATTCCCTTTATAACAACTTTGGAAACTTGTCACTTTTGGCACAATTAAGTTTTCAAACTTAAAACAAGGACTTCACATGTATTTTCTTCATTCTCCAAGGACTGAACTTGTAATATCTTGATAATTTAGGGACCACAATGCATTTTATGAGTTTTGCAAGGGTATAAATTGCCAAGTATTCAAAAATGAGGGACCAATGTTGCCAATCTTCAATTCTTCAAGGTCATTTTTGGAAATTCCAGATTTGGGCCCGGTTTATTGTGCGGCTTCGTTTCCCGTGTTCGTTTTTGAATGATTCTTGTGATCTTTTTGTCTTTTCCTCAATATCCGTACCTAAAATACACAAGCAACAAACACGAGCATATATTTGCAGTTTTAATGATATTTTATGCGGTTTAAGCCCGATTTGGACGATGAGACTATGTATAAAAGCAGTCTCATCACGCCCAGATTCGATTTTGAGAAGGACTGCATTTCAGAAGTTGAACTTAACATGAAACTTACTCTAAATTCAACAAGGAATCCAACCACGTAACTCAATTACACTGAAATTGTATGAATTAGAAAACCCCTTTTGTGTTCTTGGAGAGGAATTTGCAATTAACAAGTTCATGCCACCTGGCACTCTCCCATTGGCCAAGACACGTCATACTCCCCAACAACTCATCATTTCAGCTCTATAAATAGGAGTAGATCATTTCATTTGTAACGAGTAGGTTAAAGTGTGAAAAAACACACACTTTTCTCTCTCAATTCTAGCTTACATTTCAGTTAGTTAGCAGCTCTTAAGTGTTTAACACACACTTAAGAGCTTGTTAGTTAGTCAGTTAGCCTTTTGTAACCAACTTTCCCTCCCAAATAAATAAAACAAAAATATTTAGTTCTTATCTTCATCTACTTTACTCAATTCTGCATTCCTGTTGATATCTTGTGTTTCTATTGATCTCCATTGATCAATAGAGCTTGTGATTGTGGATTGGAAGCTTTGTCATTGATTTTGGCTGTTTGTAGCTCAAGTTCTGTTCATAATTTCAGAAGTTGAAGGTTGATAGTTGATAGATCAGACATAGCTTTTGGAGGTGATTTTGGTAGTTGATATGAGTTGATTTGGTTTGAAGGAAGTTGTTATAGAGAGCTCAGCGCTCCTCTACTCCATCAAAGGAGGCTTTTTGCTAAAAGGTCTCAAAATCTTGTTTTTGGTTCCACTTAATCATTTTTGCATGCTAAATTCCTAGTTTAGATATTAATTGATGAACTGATCATGTGTTTAGCTTAATCCTAGTGTAACTGTGTTAGTTGGATAGTTGTCTAGTAGATTTGTAGCCATAAATCTGAGTTTTCTTGTTTTTAGCTTTGATTTTCATCAGTAATAGGTCATTGAGTTCATTTTATAGTCAAGTGTGTTTGCAAGTTTGTTTTCAGCTCAAATAAGTCTCATTTCATGTACTAAACATGACTTGATAAGAATCATAACCTGTTTCACACTTTGGAGCAAATTTCATTTGTTAAAGTCTTTAACAAATTCATAAAGCAATGTTTGGATTTAATGAATTTTGGTGATTTCATAAATCCAAACACAAAAGTTTACTAAGTGTAAGTGTTCACAAAAGTTTACTAAGTGTAAATGAGCACAAATTCATAAAGCAGTGTTTGGATTTAATGAATTTTGTGTAACGGTTGATTTGTGCTCATTTACACTTAGTAAACTTTTGTGAACACTTTTGGTTCATTTTGTGGTCAAAAGATCAGTCAAAAAGGCAATTGGTTCATAAAAGGTTTGGGTTAAAATCTTGTTTCCTTGATAATTAGAAAACTAGCCAAATTCAATCAATTGCCATTACTTCATTTCTTGATGGAATTATCTCAAACTAGTTGCTACTTGTAGTTAAACATCCAAAGTTTAAGTGTGTAAAAGGAAATTACACAGTTTCAAGTTTTGAATGAGAATAAGCTTTTTGATAAGCCATTGGGCATTTGCAAGTTTCTAATATAAAAGCTAAACTGATTTCTCATATCTCAATTTTCACTTCATAAATCTGCCATTTTTCTTTCACAAAACTTGTTGCTAACATGTCCTGAGTGGATTTGGAGATTTTTAGCTTTTTAGTATTTCTGGTCAACACTTGGTCAAATAAGCTCATTTGAGCTTAATTTCAGATTTTGGCTTATCTAGTGAACCATTTTTAGTTTTAAAAGACATTCCATACATCTTGTTAGCTTATTAATCAGTTTGTTCATAAAAATCAAGTTGTGGAAGTTTAAGTTTCATGTTTGCTTATTCTTGGCTTATTAGAATAAGCTATCTTGTGATTTACTAGCTTTTAAGCTGATTCCTTGCACAAGTCTAGTTAATTTTAGATTTTAAGCACTTTAAAACAAACTAGAGTCAACTTGGTCCAGTAATAGGTTCATACCAGCTTATTGAAAGTGTTATACCCGTTTTTGTTTAATACTTCATATTAATTGCACTTTGGTCCTTGTACTTGTTAATTGATTGTAATTTGTGCTAAACTTTCTAGTTTTTAGGGTTTGCTTAATAACAATCCTTGAAGTTTCAGTTTTTGGCAAAATCAGTTAGCAAGTTTGTTAGATTGGTTAAATTTGTTACTAGTTGTTAGAACTTTACACTTTTGGTCCTTTTAGTTTCTTAAATTTACATTCTAGCCCTTGTACTTTCATTTAGCTTACATATCAAGCAAATTTACTTTTATGCATTTTATATTTTCACTTGGTGAATAGTAATTGGTATTTGTAAAGTGTTTTACGGATATCTAGCCTATTATTTTCCACTTTTTACGTGTTGATTGAATTAGACATCGACTTCCACATACCCTTAACAACAAAGAAAAGTTAAAGACTTGATATTTTTAGGACTTTCAATTTGTCAAGAATCGACAATAAACGAACTTCAAAATACTCAATTTCAAATGGTGTCGCTGCCGGTTCATGACATTACGAGAGACTATTGATTGACGGTTTCGATTGGCTTTTGGGATCCGTTCACCTCGTGAACGTTATTTTTACGTATCATAAATCAAAAACATAAAAAAAAAATCAAAAATATAAAAACTAAAAAATAACAAAATCAATTCTTTTCCTAAAGAATTGACCAAAAAATAAAAAATTCAAAAAGCAATCTTTTTCCTAAGAGATTGCAACCAACAAACATATATTATTCGATTTCATCGGTTTTTACGTACATATAGTATTTTCTTTAAAAACCCATTAAATACAAAAATATTTTCTCTATATTATTTAATGTAGATACGTATACGTATATGAACACTCAATACACATACTTCCATAAGTATTGCTTTTGCAATACACCGTGTTCAGGAGCATTCCGGTCCTTGACACGTGTATCGATCAAACTTAATTAAGCAAGAATAGATAAATACTTCCAATAGGCAAGAATTCGAAGAATACAAACTACAAAGTTAATAGAAAGGCGACGTGCTATAAAATGCCGTCTAAAGGTTAATAGGTACTTAAGTGCTTCGCGCCACCTAACCCCCCGTTCACTAGTGCGTATTCTAAGAAGGAAAGCTTGATTGGGGGTCTTGCACCCAAGTAGTACTTACGTATATTATACTTTCTTGTGGATATTTAATATTAAATCTCGAAGAGGATAATCCCTTGAAGTGGCCACGCCAACCTCCTGAAAAGGGAGGACTTTACCTGGTTTGTGTCTGTGTGGCGGTGGGCTCAAACCCCGTGAATTAGTCGGCCAATGAGTCGGAAATCACGGTTACCAAAAAAAAAAAAGAGGATAATCCCTTCTTCTTCAAAGTCGAACGAGAGCTTCTCTCTCACTCCTTGATTTGAGTTGCATGCTCACCCGCGAGCGTGCACAAATACCATTTGGTGTACAACCCCTTCCTCCGAAAAGGAAGAAAAAGAGAAAGAGTAAAAACAACACCGTCCATCAAGCCGATCCCGAGAATCGTGCTTTGATTATTACACAAGAAGCCATGGCCGCCGATGACAATCGACCTTTGATGGAGCACTTACAATCCAATGTGCAAGGATATGCCGATGCTATTGTGATACCCGAGATTCCCACAAATACCTTTGAGCTTAAGACATCTATGATTAGCTTGGTTTCAAACATACCATTTTTTGGGAGACCTAGTGATAATCCACACGATCATATCAAGAAGTTTCTATCTCTTTGCAACACCATTAAGTACAATGGAGTTCCCTATGATGCGATTAAGTTGATCTTGATCCAGTTTTCACTAGAGGGAAATGCTAAGTATTGGCTAGATACACAACCACTTAAGAGAATTACTACTTGGGATGATTTCACTAAGAAGTTTTTGAACAAGTTCTTTCCCCCATCTAAGACCATGACTTTGAGAAACCTAATTATTGGATTTCAACAAAAACCTAGCCAAACCTTTAGTGATGCATGGGAAGAGTTCAAGGAGTTATTGAGAAAATACCCCAATCATGGATTCAATGAGGTTCACCAAATCAATACTTTCTATAATGGATTAAGACCACATCACCGAGATTCCCTAAACTCCTCCGCGGGTAGGAATATTCTTTCTAAATCGATTCAAGAAGCATGGGACATTATTGAGACTAAATTAGTGGTGCAAACTAATACACAATTTGATGAGAGAGTCCATGTGGTGCAAGAGAGTGTTACTCCACATATGGAAAAGATTATCTCTCAAAAGCTTGATACTATGACCAACACACTCATGAAATTTTGTGAACTCTCTTTGAACAAGAATTCCATCAATGATGTGAATGCTATTGCTCTTTCATTTGAGATTTGTGGAGGTCCTTATTCTTACCAACAATGTGATAAGGTTCAAGGTTACAAAGGCGAATGTTATGCTTACCAAGAAGAACATAGAGAGCATTTCAAACCAAACGTCAATCAAACCAATCTCTCTTACAAGTAAAATAACTACCTTGCTCTACCCGGCTTTCCACCCCAACCACCCACCCAAACTCAAAACAATCCTCCTCAATTGTTACAAAGAAATCAAGGGCTTAGGCCAAGTTACCAAGGACAAAACAACTTTAGAGCACCCAATACCTTTCACAGTCAACGAAATAACTTTCAAAGCAACAACCAAGGGTTTTACAATCAACCTCCACCTTTCCAACCCCAAGGTTTTCAAGGGAATGTGCCACATGATCTTAGCACCGTTGAGCTTCTTCACAAAATGAATCAAGAGAATAAAAGGAGGTTCCAAGCTAATGAGAAAAGAATGAGGGAAATGCATTAGGAAATATACAAAACGTTTATGATGCTTCTTAATCAAAGGCCACAAGGGGCTCTACCTTCAAACACACAAACAAACCCAAGGGCTAATGTCAATGCTATCACAACAAGAAGTGGAAAGAAAACTCATGATTCTTCACCACCCAAACCTACTTTGGTTAAGCCTACTATGGTTCCACCTTGTGATAAGCCATCAACATCAACACCTTCATGTTCTACAACCTCAACACCTACACCTCCTACTCCTTTAACTTCCACACCCATCAAGGAAGAACCTAACAAAGAAAATCCTTCATCAACCACTCAACCACAACCAAAAACAAGTCTCCCTTACCCATCAAGATTGAGAAAGGAAAAGCTTAAGAACAAGGATGATATACAAGTCTCTAATTTTTTGAGGATGTTCAAGCAACTCAACATAAACATCTCCTTTGCGGAAGCCTTAGCGAATATGCCTAAATTTACTAAGATGATCAAGGACTTACTTGTTGGGAATAAATTAAGGCCAGATCACTTGAGCGCTGACAGGAACAAATCAAGCGTTGACAGGAACAAAGCAAGCGCTGACAGCTCAAGCGTTGACAAGTTAAAGTCAAGCGTTGACACATTGAAGACAAGCACTGATGGAAGATATAAGCTACACGTTTATTATATTCTAGAATACTTCTAGTAAGGATAGAAACGACAATGTATTTTCTATTTTTATCTTTACCTAGAATAGTTGATACGTAGCTTATTGTACAAGGCTTCTTAGTCTATAAAAGAAGGCCTTTAGGTTAATGTTCATCATCAAGTTTTACATAAGTTTTCGTTCGTAAACATCTTTCATTGTAAGCAATTTCGACATTCATAATCAAAGTGAAAGTTTTGTCTACATCTTGTGTTCTTGTTTAAGTGTTAAATTCCGCATAACACTTAGATTCACAAAGCATATACAAAGGTTTCTCTACGTGCTATACTTGATCTAATCTCGTATACACAAAGCTAATCGATCTAAGTTTGGGATCAACAAGTGGTATCAGAGCTTGTTGAGGAACTTTTGATCTTTGAAGAACACCAGAACCATACACGAACACCAAAACCCTAATTTTCTCAAAAACCCTAAAAACACAAAAACCCTAACAACATCATGTCTGAAGCAATAACCTCCTCCTCCTCAGCCTTACCAAACATCAAGATTCCCATGCTTGATGCAACCCACTTTGACTTATGGAAGTTCAACTTTGAACAATATCTAGGGATCTATGACTACACACTCTGGGAGATTATTGAATATGGAAACTCATTCAATAAGGCTCAAAAGATTCAGGATGCCATTACTCAAAGATCAGCTGTTGAAGGATGCCCTAATGAAGATAAGAAAGAAAAACCTGGAGATGGTAGAGCTGTAGGTGCTGAAGATATTGCAAAGAAAAGGGTTGACATGAAAGCCCTAAATATTCTGAAAGTCTCTTTGGGACAAGAAAACCAGCACAAATATAGAGGCTATGAATCCGCTAAGGATCTTTGGGAAGCACTTGAAGTTGCATATGGTGGCAATGCAGACACTAAGGAAGAAAAGAAAAAGCAACTTCTGCATGATTATGCTGTCTTTAAAGCTCAACCCAATGAGAAACTGAGTAGTGTGAGAAGCAGATTGCTTGACATCACAAGCAAGTTGTCCTTCATGGGGACACAAGTTGGTGATGTTGACACCAATGCTACCTTTCTTAAAAGTCTTGGTGAGGCATGGAAGATTGAGGCAAGATCTATTCTTGCCAATAATACTTACAAGAGCTCCTCGTTTGATGACATCTACAACAAACTAAGACTGTTGGAAGATGAAACTCTTTCAGATCATGGAAGCAAATCTTCCACCAGCAACATGGCCTTCTTCTCTCATAGTGAAGGTCAATTCAATCAGAAGGACTCATATATGCATCCAGTTACTGGATCATCATATGTCAGCGCTGGAATAAGTCCTGTCAACGTCTCCTTTTCAGACGCTGACACATTCATGAATGACTCCCCAAGAGTTAAACCTGTTGGTTTGGATTTGGATACTGTGTGTGCTTACATTGCTTCTTTGCCCAATGGTTCAGTGATTACATATGAGGACCTTGAGCAGATAAGTGATGAGCACTTGGAAGAGATGGACATCAAGTGGAACATGGCTCTTGCTAGTATAAGAGCAAATAGGTGGAATAGAAAGTTCAAGAAGAAGATGACCTTCAATGCTAAAGACACAGCTGGATTTGATAAATTCAAAGTTGAATGCTACAACTGTCATCGTATGGGGCACTTCATGAGGGAATGCAGATCTCCTAGAAGATCTGATGCTGGTAAACCCTCAAGTCAGGTTGTTAAAGCTCAAGATTCCAAAGCCATGGTTGCAGTTCAAGGAATTGATGGTACTGGATGGGATTGGAGCTATCTGGCTAAGAATGCTGAAGAGAACAAAGCTTTGGTTGCTGATATTGAAGAAGAAGAGCATGCTGAATATGCTCTCATGGCACACTCCTCCTCTTCATCTGATAATGAGGTATATGATGATGCTTTTTGTAGCAAAGGTTGTAGGTTAAACACTGATAGACTTAACAAAGAGGTGTTAAAACTAAAAGATGATATGAGCACTGAAAGGTGTAAATTGTCCAATTACCAACTAGCTCTTACTGAAACTGAGAAAACCGTTTCTGAATACAAGAAAATGGAATTTGATTTAAAAGATAAGATTAATATCTTAAAACATGAGCTAGAGGGTAGTATGGATATTAGAAATATCATGACAAAGGTCAATAGAGACCTACAGGCTAAGTTAGATGAGGCCATTAAGAATAAAGATAATGTTGACCTCAAGATTCAAAGATTTGATAGAGCCACCCAAACCCTAGGAGACTGTGTAGCTAAACAAAGGGATCCTAAGGACATGACTGGGATTGGGATGAATGATTACTCTCTGGTTCCACCACCAGCTGGTGACTTCTATGGTGTCCTTAGAAAGGATTTGTCTTGGACTGGTATACCAAAATGCCAAGAAGAGGAATTCATTCCTCCACCAAGAGTTGTCACTCCAGTGGAAGAGTATCAACAAAAACTGACTGACCTAAATGAGTGGAAGAAAGCTAACCCTACTTTATTTGTTAAGGGAGGTTTGCTATGTGAAAGTCCCAATGAATCACCACCCATTAAGGTTACTCATCCAATCACTGGTAAAGCTGTTAACCTAGGCTCAAACACTGTTAGAAAACCTACCATTAAATATGCAGAGATGTATAGGAATAATAGGTCACCCAAGAGCCAAGTTAGCAATCATGGAACAGGTTTCTACTCTTCTAGACCTAAGAGTGTGTCTAAGAAAGCCTGTTACACTTGTGGTAGCTTTTCACATTTGGCATACAAGTGTGTCAACGCTCCCAAATCCAGCGCTGATAGGAACAATTTCAGCGCTGATAGGAAGAAAGTCAACGTTGTTAGGAAGTCAAACGTTGTTAGACCCAAACCTTGTGTGCAGCAAAGTCCACAAAAGATTAGACCTGCCCCATTCTTTTCTAGAAGGTCTAACACTCATGGACAAAGACCTTTTCAAAAGACAAACACCTGGTCAAATAGGCAATGGGTTCCTTTAGCAAACCCTAGGTTCAACGCTGACAACGGTAATTTCAGCGTTGATAGGACAAAATCCAACGCTGACAGAAACCTGACCAGACCTAAATATTTGCAGCCACAAGGTAAGGGGACTAAAGCTTCTTCAAGCTTAACATGGAGACCCAAGAAAGATCAAAACCCTAATAATAATGGAATTTCAATGACTTGCAATAGATTTAATTACATTTCAAAGGTCATTACAAAACCTATTGGGGTTAACTGGGTATTTCATCCTAAAAAGGATGAGAATGGGGTTGTTGTGAACTAAGTCTGTTCTTATTGAACAACTAGATGAATCCAAGTCTTCTGAGACTTGGGTTCCCAAAGAAAACTAATTTGTTTTCTTTATGTGCAGGGCATTCAAAAGCAGATCAATGATTATGGATATTGGGATAGTGGATGCTCAAGGCACATGACAGGAAAGGAAGACTATCTGACGAACTTCACTCCTATTAAAGATGGTGATAAGGTATACTTTGGAGGGGGCTATGGCACCATTACAGGCAAAGGAACCCTTCTCACCAATAATCTACGTTTTGAAAACGTCTTCCTGGTAAAAGAACTAGATTATAATCTGTTTAGTGTATCACAAGTTTGTGATAACAAAAATAAGGTTCTTTTCACTGATACTGAGTGTTTGGTGTTAAGCAAGGATTTTAAGATCCCTGATGAGAAGTATATTGAGTATAGAACACCTAGGCATAAGGACATATATAATGTGAATTTAAATGGGATTAAAGTGAATACAAATATGTCTTGTTTTTATGCTAAGGCCTCAGTAGATGAAAGTAATTTGTGGCACAGGAGACTAGGGCACATAAATTTTAAAAATATAAATAGACTTGTGAGGCTTGGTTTAGTTGATGGTTTGCCTGAGAAGGCCTTCCATAATGACCACTCTTGTGTTGCATGTATTAAAGGCAAGCAGCACTAGGTCTCATTCAAGTCCAAGCAGGTGCATACTAGTTCCAGACCTCTTCATATGCTTCACATGGACCTCTTTAGTCCAAAAAATATAGAGTGTTTGAATGGCAAGTCATATTGTTTTGTTGTAACAGATGACTTTTCTAGGTTTACTTGGACATTCTTTCTAGCTATGAAGAGTGATACAGCTGATGTTCTTATTGAATTTATCACTCAAATTGAGAAAAGGTCTGGACATGAGGTTAAAATGCTTAGAAGTGATAATGGTGGAGAATTTTGGAACAAGAAGCTAGATGATTTTTGTGCCAGGAAGGGAATTACTAGGCAATTCAGTATTGCTAGAACCCCACAACAAAATGGGGTTGCTGAAAGGAAAAATAGAACCCTAATTGAAGCAGCCAGAACAATGTTGGCTGATGCTCACTTTCCTATAGCCTTTTGGACTGAGGCTGTTAATACAGCATGCTATGTGCAAAATAGAGCATTAGTTAACAAAATTCAGAACAAAACACCTTATGAGTTACTTTGGGGAAGAAAACCTAATATTGGTTTTCTCAGACCTTTTGGATGTCATGTAGTAGTCTTAGATACTAGTGATGCCTTAGGTAAATTTAGTGCAAAAGGTGATGAAGGTTACTTCATGGGGTATTCAGTGCAGAGCAAGGGTTATAGGTTTTATCTTAAAGAGGACAAACGTATTGTTGAGAGAGTACATGTTAGGTTCTTAGAGAATAAACCTAGTGATCCTGAAAGTGGTCCTAATTGGTTGTTTGATTTGGAACCCTTATCTAGAGCTTTAAATTATATGTCTGTCACTAATCCAGACATTGTGAAGGTAACTTCAAATGTTGTGGAGGAACAAGTTGTTGATGTTTCAGGTACACAGGTTAATGAGAGGCTTGGATCACAAGCAGAAAAGGCATCTCCTACATTTGAATATGTTACAATTCCCATTTGGACAGATGCTTTTGCTGCTGCTGCTGCTGGACAAGATAATGGTGGTCTCCAAATACCACCAGATACAAACATGCATGGTTCTTCAGGCGCTGACAAAGGCAAATCTAGCGCTGACAAGACCAATTCAGACGTTGATGGCTCAGACGTTGACAACAACAGTTCAAACGTTGTTAGCCCAAGCGCTGACAAACAAGGTTCAGACGTTGACAACACCTTTGCACATCTTTTCTCTTCCACTTTTGAACAAGGAGGACCTTCCAATGTTTATGAAGAGATTCCTGTTGATCAAAGAGAGTCTGATGAAGAAGATATTGGCAACATGGAGCGTGAAGTTGAGGACACCAGACTTTTTGAAGGAGGAGTTCTCACTTCCACAATGAAGAATCACCCCACATCTCAGATCATTGGTGATATTATGACTCCAGTTCAGACAAGAAGATCTCATCAAGGACTTGGTGGATTTATTGCCAATATACACAAGAAGGTTGATACCCCTCTTGTGCAAGCATGTTTGTTTGCATGTTTTCTGTCACAAGAAGAACCCAAGAAAATATTTGATGCTCTCAAAGAACCAAGTTGGGTGGAAGCAATGCAGGATGAGCTTCACCAATTTGCAATTCAGGATGTTTGGGAGCTAGTTGATTTTCCTAGATATGTCAGACCTATTGGGACAAGATGGGTTCTAAGGAATAAAAGAGATGAAAGAGGTATTGTGGTCAGAAACAAGGCAAGGTTAGTGGCTCAAGGTTATACACAAGAGGAGGGGATAGACTATGAGGAGGTCTTTGCACCAGTTGCAAGGATTGAAGCTATTAGAATTTTTCTAGCCTATGCTTCATGCATGGGCTTCAAAGTCTATCAAATGGATGTCAAGAGTACTTTCTTGTATGGCACTATTGTTGAAGAAGTATATGTCATGCAACCTCCTAGTTTTGAGGATCCAGAGCATCCAGATAAAGTGTATAGAGTCAAAAAGGCTATGTATGGCCTTCATCAAGCCCCTAGAGCATGGTATGGTACCTTGTCTACATATTTAGTGAACAATGGATTCAAGAGGGGCACCATAGATCAGACACTATTTTCAAAGAAGAAAGGCAAAGATGTGTTGCTTGTGTAGGTCTATGTTGATGATATCATTTTTGGGTCTACTGATCCAAAGATGAGTGAGGATTTATCCAAGCTTATGATAGACAAATTCAAGATGAGTGCTATGGGGGAGATGAACTTCTTTCTTGGTTTACAAGTTCAGCAGAAAGAGGATGGTATCTTCATCTCCCAGGACAAATATGTTGTTGAGATCTTGAAGAAGTTTGGCTTTTCTCCACATGAAAAGAGGGCTACTACTCCTATGGATAGAGAACACCCTTGGGGAAAGCTTGGAGATGGGAAAGATGTTGATGTCAGGCATTATAGATCCATGATTGGATCCTTGATGTATCTTACTGCTTCCAGACCTGATATCATGTTTGTTGTGTGTGCTTGTGCACGCCATCAAGTGACTCCCAAAGAATGTCACCTTTATGCTGTAAAGAGGATCTTTAGGTACCTAAGATGCTTTCCCAGTCTTGGTTTGTGGTACCCAAAGGATTCACCATTTGAGCTGATTGCATATTCAGATAGTGATTATGGAGGTGATAAGTTTGATAGGAAATCCACAACTGGTGGATGTCAGTTTCTTGGGAGCAGATTAATATCTTGGCAATGCAAGAAACAAACAGTGGTGGCTAACTCTACAACTGAAGAAGAGTATGTGGCTGCAGCAGCATGTTGTGGTCAAGTGTTGTGGATTCAGAACCAGCTGTTGGACTATGGGTATAATTTCATGCATACTAAGATATTTGTTGACAATAATAGTAATTTATGCATCATTAAGAATCCTGTACATCATTCTAAAACTAAACACATAGAAATTAGACACCATTTTATAAGAGATTGCTTTGAGAAAGGTTTAATACAACCAGATAGGGTTGACACTGAGGAAAATGTGTCAGGTTTATTAACTAAACCTTTTGATACTGGAAGATTTCAATACTTGGTAACAAGTATTGGAATGGTTAATCTCACTTAATATGTGTTTTGGATTCTTTTTGTAAAAGTATGTACAGGATGATACATTATTATTATTGGTCTTATTGATGATTTAGATTTTCCACTATATTTTTCTAACACTGACAAAGGTTGCTTGAACACTGATAAGTGTTTTTGCAACGTTGTCAGCAATATAATTGTCTAACGCTGAGAAAGCTTCCCTCAACGCTGTCATGTGTTATCGGGGCGTTGTCAGCAACAATGTTAGTTTTGTGGTTTTTCATCTAAATGTGCTGATGGTGTTAGCAGTATACCATTGGATACAGAGTTGCTTATGGATAAATGGAGTAGCATTTGGACAAGTTTTTATTTATGGATGATGGTTGGAATGTTTCATTCCTATCTTGACATAAAAAAATTTTCTGTTCATGCATGATTTTAGCAAACTTTTTTTTGTATCATAGTTTAAGGGGAGGTTTTAGGAACCTTTAGGATTTTTGGGTATCCATATGATACTCTTATCACAATTCTAGATTGTGTCCACAGGTGAGTATGGGTTAGTTTTACTAAACCATGAGGCACTGTAGCATGCCTAGTATATCAACTTTGCATGCTGCCAAGACATTTTTGGCCTAGAATTGGTTGTGGTCTGTTGGGAGTCTTGGGAATGATTTTGATATGGGATTTACCTGGGAGTAACAAGGATTTTATAAGGTGACTTTGTTGTTAAGAATTTTGGTTAGCAAGGGACACTAGAGGACTGTTATGTCTATCTTGCTTATGCAAGTGTGCATAACTGGACAGTGCTTGCCGCCCTATAATAATTATTAGCTTTTGGTTATCTTCTCTAGGATAAATTACTTGTTAAGGTCATTTTTCACTTTTTAAAACAATTTTATTTTTGGACGCTGACAAGATTTTTCCAAGCGTTGTTGTGACCAAATTGGACGCTGAAATGGCTTTAGGCGAACGTTGACAAGATTATAGCCGTTGGGCGTTGATAGGTTATTTTTGACCGTTGACACTCAATGGGACCTACCCAGTTGTTACTTTTTGACATATTTTCAAGCCGTAATTTTAGGAGTTGTTACTTTCATTAAATGCATGAGATAACTTATAACTTTTTCAATATTTTCATGATTAGTTTTTGAAAATCTTTGCCTATTTTTGGGCCAATCACATGCATTCTTTATCTCCTATAAATTTGGCTCCTATTTTTAAACAGGGTATCTATAATTCTTGTCTAACACTTTTCTCTTATCAACTTCATCTTCTACAATTCACATTAACAGCTTTCATCAATGGCACCAAAGTTTAACTCAGCAGAATTGGAATTGGGGTTCAAGTCTCAACACAACATGATTGCTTATCTTGTTGCTGATAATGATTTGTTTCCTCAATACACACAAATGGTGGCGTATTTGAACGCATCCCCAATAAGGTATGCTCTTTCTCATGCACCACTTATTCCAGTCACACACATTAAGCAGTTTTGGAACACTGTAAGTTCCTCAACAATTAATGGAGTGACCACATTAACTTCTATTATTCATGGGAGGTCTTGGGTGGTTACTGAGGCCTTGGTACGCCAGGCCTTGCATCTTGATGATGTTGATGGTATAGTCACCCTTCCCATAGGAGAAATAGAACAAGGGCTTAGGGCTTTGGGATATCCTTTTCCTGATGAAGGTACTCTCAATAAGTATCATAAGCAGGAATTTCCCCTAGCCTGGAAGTACCTCATCCACATCCTTCTTCAATGTTTGAGTCCCAAATGTACTGTACACAATGAGATCAATCGATCCATTGCCAGTGCTATTGTGTGCATGGCAACAGGGCAAAAATATAACTATTCTAAAATGATTTTGAAGGGATGTGTAAAAACAAGGGGACAAAAATGACTTTAGCTTATCCCCGTTTTCTGCAAATGATTTTTGATGATCAAGGTTATTGTTCAAGGGATCACAATGATTTTTATAAGATCCCTGAACAAAAGAAAGCTATTTTTACAAAGATGAATTCACCACCCCATAGAGACTTACCTTTAACCCCAGCCATGCTTGCTGTTATTGCAGCAGCACAACCCCAACCTGACCCCCAACCTCAAATTGACCCTCAACCACAACTTGAACCCATTCCTGAACCTTTACCCTCACCTGAACAAATGCAACTTGACCAAGAACCCTTTGACGCTGACACATCAAATGATGGCGTTGATGTGCCTATTTCCAACGCTGACACACAACCATCACAATCCCAAACACCCCTTAACCAACCCACATCTACCCATTCTTCCACACCATCTTCCACACCACCTAAATATAGGTTGATGAAACGCCAAAGGACTACTGGAGTGTTCTCCTCTGGTGGTCCTAGCCATGAAGCAGAGAGAACCACCACCACAAGTGTGGCTGGTGACTTGGATGAGGCTGGGACTATTGGTTCTGGCTTAGATGCTGGCCAAGGCAGTCCCATCATAATTAAGTTCTCATCCATGCCCAATGAATCTGACTTGGGAGGTCAAATCCCCATTTCAGAAGAGGGCAGACTGGAACCAATGACTCTTTTAGAATTGACGGCAGTCTGCATTAGCTTGCAAAAGCAAAATGCAGACTTAGTACAAATTGTCAGCTCCCAAGGCCTTGAACTCAAGCAATTGAGGGAGAGGATTGTTGTTTTGGAGAGTGATCATGCTAGGAGGGGTATGGAGGAGTCTTCCAAAGGGGAGGAAGATCAAATAAATCTGAGTGATAAGGGCAGTCAAGATGGTCAATCAATGGATGTTGATGAAGCCCTTACAACCTTGAAGGAACAAACAGGTTTTGATACGTCCTTAATCTCTCCAACCAATCTAAATTTATCATTTACAGCTATGTTGAGAGAGGTTACACAAGGCGCTGAGGGAAAATATTTGAGCGTTGACAAGACAAATTTGGACGCTGATAGAAGTATTTTGGGCGCTGATAGAGGAAATTTGGGCGTTGACAGACCTGCACATGAAGGTGATGTATTCCAGTCATCATCTATCATCAAAGAAGTTTCTACTCAGGTATTACCATCTACCTTACCAACCATTGCACCATCAGATAAGGGTAAGGGTAAATTGGTAGAAGAAATTGTTCCAAAGGATGCAGCCCAAGTTGAATTTGATAGAAGATTGGCTGAACAAATGATGGAACAAGGTGAAAAAGAAAAGTCACCATTTGTTGTGACTTCTGAAGAAGAAAGTGATGGAGCTAGCTCAGACTCAAGTGTGATGATTATAGAACCAGAAAGGCTTGAGTATGGTGATGAGCTTGCTAGGGAAAAGTTGAGAGACTTAAAATTGCAGGTTGACTTTGACATGCCAGAGGTGGTTCAAATGTACAATTCTTGGGAAGAAAGCTGTATGGATAATCCAGACTTGACCATTTCAGATCAAATATGGGGTTTGGAGCTTCTTCTTAGAGTTCAGAAGGATTGTAAGGTAATTTTGAAGCACAAGGTAAGCAATATTCTCTCATAATTGGAAAGGGATAGAAGAGAGCTCTACTTTATGTTGCTCAGATGTCATGGAGTTGGATGGACACATCAGAAGTTGAAGGCTTTGACATTTGATGAGTTGGAACATAGGGCTTATCCTATTTGGGTGAGAGTGCAGGAAGCAAACACTCTCAGGCTTCTTTCAGATGAAAGAAAGGAGCAACTTGCAGAAGAAATGGAAATCAAGAAAGCTATGAGGATTCCCAGGCCAGTGAAGAAGGGATTTAAACTTGAGTTTCCAAAAGATATGAATCCACTATATCCAAGTGAAGTAGTTATTAGAAAGAGCCTCAAGCTCTCCCCATTAGAAGCTTCAGATATGGTGCAGGTGTTACCATTAGATTCCAGGAATCCAATTGTGAGTTATGATGAGGATGAATGTGGATTCTGGAAGATTGGCAGATTTGGCAAGGAGGTACACACTTTTACCACTCTCATATCTTTATTTGCAAGTTGTGATAGAGAAGACTTGGTGGACCTTTGGAGGTTACTAGAGACCAAGTATGAGGCTGAAGCACCAACTTCAGCTAATGGAATAAAACTTTGGACCACATTTAAAAGAATGTGTGGGACAAATGAGGAAGATCCTGAAATATGGAAGGATCTTGAAGATGACCTCAATGGTCTTCAATGGAGGTTATATTCAGCTGCTGGTGTATACCATTTGAGTTCTACAAAGTTTGTTGAGTATCTACTTGTGGATGCTCAGTATTTCATATCCAAGGCTGTTTTGGAAAAGATGAAGGACACCCAGCTGGAGATAGATTATTCAAGTGACGTGGCAAAGAATTTGATCAGATTTATTCATTACCAATATGAGAAGGTTTGTCAGACTCCTCCAAGTTCTTAATGCTTATTCAGAAACTTGATCATAAGAGTGGATATCAAGTTTAGGGGAGGATTGTTGGGAATAAATTAAGGCCAGATCACTTGAGCGCTGACAGGAACAAATCAAGCGTTGACAGGAACAAAGCAAGCGCTGACAGCTCAAGCGTTGACAAGTTAAAGTCAAGCGTTGACACATTGAAGACAAGCACTGATGGAAGATATAAGCTACACGTTTATTATATTCTAGAATACTTCTAGTAAGGATAGAAACGACAATGTATTTTCTATGTTTATCTTTACCTAGAATAGTTGATACGTAGCTTATTGTACAAGGCTTCTTAGTCTATAAAAGAAGGCCTTTAGGTTAATGTTCATCATCAAGTTTTACATAAGTTTTCGTTCGTAAACATCTTTCATTGTAAGCAATTTCGACATTCATAATCAAAGTGAAAGTTTTGTTTACATCTTGTGTTCTTGTTTAAGTGTTAAATTCCGCATAACACTTAGATTCACAAAGCATATACAAAGGTTTCTCTACGTGCTATACCTGATCTAATCTCGTATACACAAAGCTAATCGATCTAAGTTTGGGATCAACATTACTTTCTAACAAGGAGAAATTGGTGGATTTCCTAATGCTTCCTTAAATGAAAATTGCTCCGTGGTTTTGCTTAAGAAGTTGCCTACTAAGCTTGGAGATCCCGGGAGGTTTTTGATTCCTTGCAATTTCCCGGGGGTGGAAAATTGCATGGCATTAGCGGATTTAGGGGCAAGCATAAATCTCATGCCATTATCGGTTTGGAAAAGACTTTCACTTCCCGATCTCACTCTTACTAGGATGACTATTGAGTTAGCCAAAAGTACTATAGCTTATCCGGTGGGAATTGCGGAGGATGTTTTTGTTGGAGTGCATAGATTTACCTTTCCCGCAGATTTTGTGGTGGTTGATTATGATATGGATCCAAGAGTTCCTCTAATTGTTGGTAGGCCATTTTTGAGAACGGGTCGGACTCTTATAGATGTGGTGGAAGGTGAACATACAATGAGGGTAGGAGATGAAAGAGTTGTGTTTAATATGGGAAATTTGTCAAAGGAATCTAATGAGCCCGAAACGGTGAAGCATATTGATGTTGTTAATGAGGAGGAAACTCAAGATGATATCCTTGATGAAGTTTGTGATGAATATTTTTATGAAGCTTGCTCAAGTGGAGATTATGACCTTCCTTATCTTGAGACCATTGCCTCTATTACCTCATCCTTGGATTTTCATGAACCTAAAGAGATTAACTTTGGTGAATTTGTGATTCAATCCAATCCTCTCTTTGAAACATCATTTGATTACCCACTTTTCCACCATGATGAAGTCACCAATGACGATCTTAGTGATGAAGAATCTCTTCTTTGTGATACACCAACATATGATGGTTATAGTGATGATGAGCTCTCCACTTGTGACTCTCCATTCTTTGATGATCACACTTCCTTGAGTTTTGAGGAGTCACCAATCTTTGATATACCAATCTATGATGTTTATGGTGATAAGGAGGATTTTATCATGGATGAGAGTGATGAGTTTTTAGAGGTTGATATACCTTTTGAGTACACTCTTGGTTATATTGATGAGGAGGGGGACATACTCTTTCTAGAATCTCTATTGCATGAAGATCCTTTACCTTTTTCCTTGTCCACCTCAACCTTTCAAAGTGATAAAGGAAAACAAGTCATGAAGGTTCCTTCAAAGAGCTTGTTGTTACCCATTTCTCCACAACCTTTCTCTCACCATGTGACCTATAAGGGAGAATCTTCTAAGGCAACCAACACTTGTTGTTTTCCCATCAAGGAACGGATTTTTGATCCTGGCATAGAGCTTGCTAAACCATCTCAGTATCCGCCTGTTGTAATAAAAGGAACACTTGTGAGAGATTTGAGAGTATCACCTTATCACCTTTTGAAGAACATATGGGCCACCATTGTGGAGAACAACACCTCACTCTTTTAACCATTGCTTGGGAAGTTAGATGTTGGAATGTGTTATAAATGGGATGGTAATTATGTATTTGATCCGGGGGGATATTTATGGAGTTTTGATAATTGAAAACTTGCTTTACCTCATCATGGAGATTTTTCTTAAAAAGGGCAAAACCTTTTCTTCTCCATGATAGGTTATAGAAACTTTTAAGTGTGGGATGAGTCGAGCTAGAGACTCTATAAATCAAGCTTGAATAACTAGGTTTAGAGTTTGTAGACTTAGAGTGTGGTAGGATATAAATAAGGATATAGAATTGATGAGAAGTGTAGGGGAGACCTTCCTTTTGTCTTTATGTTGTTTGTAGGGTTGCTCACTCATCACGTGCTTTGGAACTTATGGAGGAGGCCCTTGTATCCGGTTCACTTTGTTACTATTGTGATTTTTCATAGACACGTTGTGCTTAAAAAATGAATTCACTATAATTGATCTTTCTTTAGCTTTGGTTAAGCAAAGTCTATTCTTTGTCATAAGTGTAGGGGAGTTTATACTCCCATGCTTTTAAACATTGAGGACAATGTTTAGATTAAGTGTAGGGGGTCTTCTATCGAAGTGACCTTACCTAGACATTGCTATTGACTTCATGACAACTTGGAAATTAATTTTTCAACATTTTTCAAATTTTTGATCTACTTTGGCCACCAAAGATATGCATTCATAATTTTCGCATCAATCATTTTTAATTTTCATAACACATTTGCATTGTATATATTCTTCTTTTATTTTTCATCAAAATATATAAAAGAGAAAAATATAATAAAGGATACGGTTTAACAAATTTAGATCTCTTTGACATATTAGGCCCGCCATGGATACTTTGACTCAACCCAAGTTTGCTTATCTAAGCATTCTCTAGCTAGTATCCTTAACCCTGTAGTCCTTCATTGGTCTATTAGGCTAAGCATCCACGAGTCTCATTAGTTGAGATTTTAAATTTATGGAGAATGGGAGATGATAGAGTTGAAGCAAGTATAAAAGGGCTAGATAAACTTCATGACGATTACTTATGGCTAAACCCTTCTCTTTCTTTGCCTCAAATTTCTTCGCATGTATATATGTTAATAAATAATCAAGAACGGTTTTAATTTGTTTGTAGTCTCTTATGCATTTTTGACTAATCATTCATGGTTGATATAAGTACGTCTTAAGATTCTAAACATTTTATGTGTACTAGACTTATGTTATGCTTAATACTTAGCGGGTGTTTTTTCCTTTTATTTTTTTCTACTTTCTTTGTGAGGAATAAAGAAAAATAAGAGCGGCTTAAAAAATAAGTGGCTAGAAAAAAAAGAAAAAAAAAAGAAAGAAAAAATAAGAAAAAAAAAATAATTATACAAGACTCCCAAGAGGGGCAGTGAAGTGTTAATTATAGTAACCATTTAATTCCAATATTACCTTGACGGGTTACGGGGATTTAATAGTTGCTCCAATCTAGTATTACCTTGACGGGTGCGGGATTGAAGATCCAAAGTCTCAAAAAGGCGGAGGATATAAATTATTGCGTGAGTTTTATTTTTCTTTCCTTAGAGAGTGTGTAGCTACTTATTAATGCATGACATAAGGATCTTACACATAAGGCGAATGACTTATTACTCTTGAGTCGGACTTATGTTAATTGTGAGCGGTTTTTCAAGTAATGGATGAGAGGATTACTTAGGATTAAAACCGTGCTTCCTTATTTTGAGATTTTACATTTATTATATTTGACGCTCTAAATAATGACAAATTTGCCCAAAAGTAATTTCCTCAAATAATAACCGGTTCCACATTTAATTGTCATGAATAAGTTGATGCACTTTTTACTTATGAATGCAATGATCCTATTTTTAAGCTTGGTATGGGGAAAGTGAAACTTGAGGGTGATAAGTGTTCATGGTACCAAAAGCCTTAATCTCAGTCATTGATTTCTTTATAAGTTTTTCCATCAAAACCATTTATGAAAAATCAAAAAATATATAAATAGAATTGATTTTCTTTGCATTGCATTGTACAAAATCAAAATCATGCATCATATTGTGTAGAGTAGTGTAAATGCATTCCATATTGTCCAAGGTAGGTTAATTATAAGGAAAATGTAAATTTGTGCTTTAAAATATAGCATTGCATGAGGTCATAGCAATGATCAAGTGTAGGGGATTTGATATGAGCAAAATCTTATATCAATAAGTCAACAAATCACCCTAATACAAATAGAAAATACCTAACTTTTATGCCATAAAGCAGTATTATGTGGTATGCTTTGTGTTTGTGCTAAAATAGGTAACAAGGATACAATTTCAAGTAAACAAGTGAAAATCAAGCTCATTTATGATGAAAAGACAAGAGAAGGATCAAAGATGACAAGCCATTTGAAGAAAAGGGCCTATCTTGACCATGTTCAAAAGTTAAGGGACTTAAATGCATTTTTGGAAAAAAGTCAAGATTAAAGTCAAACTTGGTCAACCTTCAAGTCAACCAAGTCAAGGGACTTTAATAATCAAGAATGCAAGTCAAAGGACCTAATTTGCCAAAGGAATGAAGAAAAGAGCTCAATTGAATATTCAGTTAAAGTCTAAGGGCTAAAATTGACAAAATCATGTTAACTTTGGTTATGATCCGTGTGAATACCTTATCCTCCAATGAGAATGCAAGAAAGGAGAGGTTTGGATTGCCACATAACACGCCAGCTGGCCACTAACTCGAATTTGCAATTAATAAAAAAATCTGAACATTGGTCGCACTATCCCTTTATTACCCAATCAAACGCTGCCACTCTATAATACATTTATCCAAATATGGATAACGATCCGTGTGCTCAGTTATAATCCAATAAGACCACGCCACGTGTCATCTTCAACAAGCAATGAACCCAGATCGTGGATTTAGCTACAATGCATTTCAGATAAAGTGTAAAACATGAACTTGCTCGTAATCCAAAAAGGAATTCAGTTCTCATAACCAATTACACTGAAATCAACAAGATCAAAAAGCCCCAGTTGTGTTCTTAGAGATGAATTTGAAATCAAGAAGAGAAAGACACCTGGCACTCTCCCATTGGCCAAGACACGTCATACTCCCCAACAACTCATCATTTCAGCTCTATAAATAGGATTAGATCATTTCATTTGTAACGAGTAGCTTAAAGTGTAAAAAACACACACTTTTAATTTCTCTCTCAATTCTAGCTTACATTTCAGTTAGTTAGCAGCTCTTAAGTTTTGACACACACTTAAGAGCTTGTTAGTTAGTTAGTTAGCCTTTTGTAACCAACTTTCCCTCCCAAATAAATAAAACAAAAATATCCCGTTCTTATCTTCATCTCCTTTACTCAATTTTGCATTCATGTTGATATCTTGTGTTTCTATTGATCTTCATTGATCAATAGAGCTTGTGATTGTGGATTGGAAGCTTTGCCATTGATTTTGGCTGTTTGTAGCTTAAGTTCTGTTCAGAATATCAGAAGTTGAAGGTTGATAGTTGATAGATCAGACATAGCTTTTGGAGGTGATTTTGGTAGTTGATATGAGTTGATTTGGTTTGAAGGAAGTTGTTATAGAGAGCTTAGCGCTCCTCTAGTCCATCAGAGGAGGCTTTTTGCTAAAAGGTCTCAAAATCCTGTTTTTGGTTCCACTTAATCAGTTTTGCATGCTAAATTCCTAGTTTAGATATTAATTGATGAACTGATCATGTGTTTAGCTTAATCCTAGTGTAGTTGTGTTAGTTGGATAGTTGTCTAGTAGATTTGTAGCCTTAAATCTGAGTTTACTTGTTTTCAGCGTTGATCTTCATCAGTAATAGGTCATTGAGTTCATTTTATAGTCAAGTGTGTTTGTAAGTTTGTTTTCAGCTCAAATAACTGTCATTTCATTTACAAAACATGACTTGATAAGAATCATAACCTGTTTTACACTTTTGAGCAAATTTCATTTGTTAAAGTCTTTAACAGATTCATAAAGCTGTTGAAAAGATTGAGACGAGGTTCCAAAATACCCTCTATGGTTATTTTATTGGCAAGAGACTAGCGTTTCCTTTGGTTGAGAACTATGTTAAGAATAACTGGGCGAAGTATGGTTTGAAAAGGGTTCAGTTACATGAGGATTTCTTCCTTTTTCAGTTTGATACTAAGGAAGAACTGGAAGGGGTATTGGAAAATGGACCATGGTTGATTCGTTTTATTCCACTAATGTTAAATGTTTGGACTCCAACCACGGATCTTCAAAAGGCTGATTCGGAGTGCTCCAGTTTGGGTCAAGTTACACCATGTCCAGATTGTTGTATATTCGGAAGTCGGGCTTAGCCTTATTACAACACAAATTGGTAAGCCGATCATGTTGGATTCTTATACCAGCAATATGTGTTTAGGTTCATGGGGAAGAAGCACATATGCTAGGGCTCTGGTGAAAGTTTCTGCGGATAAAGAGCTTATGAAAAGCTTTGCGATCGCGATTCCTAAAGGTAAATACATGGGTCACGCGTTGGCTACCATTGAGGTAGAATACGAGTGGACGCCGCCTAGATGTTCAACGTGCATGATTTTTGATCATGTGAGTAGTGAATGTCCTAAGCTTCCTAAGAAGGCTGTTCTGGTTGTGGCTACGGTTAATGATGATGGTTTCACCGTTGTTAAGAATAAGAAGAATAAGGGGACATAAAACAACCAGTCTACTCAGATTCAAGGGGTACGACTTAACAAACCATCTCTGAACTTATATTACCACAAAAATGAAAAGGGTGAATCGTCCAAAGGGAATGGGCAGAAGGTTATGCACAAAGCTGGTGGAACGGTGGGAAACACTACTAGTAAGAAAGGTAATAAGGGTACTAATGGGAAGGTTGTTAATGATGTTAAATTGAAAAATTCGTTTAGTTCTCTAAATGAGGGAGATTCTGATTGGGATATTGCAAATGTTAATTCTTAACCGGTTAATGTTGATTCGGAACCGGATGAGGAGTTGATAATGGATGGTCCTAATGCTACTAGAACTTATACTACTGTGAAGGATAAAGGGGCAAGCACTCCTTCTGGTAATGTGTCCTTATGATTAATGTAGAATCTTGGAATATAAGGGGTTTGAACTTTTCCCCTAAGCAATCTGAAGTTTGTCAAGTTATTTCTGAAAATTCATTGTCTCTGTGTGCTATTTTAGAGTCTCATGCTTCCAACTCGAATCTTCAAAGGTTGTGTACTTTGGTATTTCGTCATTGGGATTGGTCTTCGAATGGCTCTTTGTGTTCTAAAGGCACTAGGATTATTGTAGGATGGAATCATAATGAAGTGGACGTTGTGATTATTAGTATGGATGATCAATGTATTCATCTGCGGGTTTAGTTAAAACTTGAATGCAAGGAGTTTTTTTTGTTCCATAGTGTATGCTCATAACAGGTATACTCATCGTCGCTCTTTATGGTACAATTTGTGTCGGCATAAGGTTTATGTGAGGAATAGACCTTGGTGTATTCTTGGAGACTTTAATGCTGTCCTTTTTATAGAAGATTCATCGGTGGGGTCTGATGTGTCGTGGATTAACACATATACGTTATAGGACAAATTTAGGCAATTACCTTTAGGAAAAAGTAATTAACCAAAAATAAGTCAAAGATGGATACGATTAAACACGTGAGTGTCCCAAGTTCGTTGTACACGAAGATCGAGTGAATTTGAAACGTTTCGTTTTGATTTGGACAATTGATTTGAATGAGTCGTTGGTTTTTAAACTACAATTAAACTCTACGAAATTTAAGCTATTAAAAATTACCTAGAGTGCATGAATCGTTAAACCCGCTAATTATAAAAACTTAACAAAAGATTACTTAAGAATAACTCATTAATTAAAAGTTTAAACTAATTATTAATCTATAAAAATTAATCTAACAAAAACTTTTAAACTAATTTATAGATCTAATTAACTTTTAAAACTAATTACTTTATCTAAAATTACTTAAAAACAATTTTATTTAAAATCTACTTAAAGTCTATTTTTTAAAAATTCTACTTAATCAAAATTAAACTAATTTTACTATCTTAATAAAAACATTTTTTATTTATTTTTATTTTATTTATCTATTTTATACTTAACTTTCATTAAAATTTTAAAAGAAATGTAAATAAAACGTGACAAAAGAAAATTAATAAGCTGAGACAAAGTCTGCTACAATGAGACAAACTATATTAACCAAATAGCAGGTAGTAAAATTAAAAAGATGTGCAGCCCAGATGGCTAACACTCTGGTCCTATAAACGGGAGGGATCGAGGTCGATTCCCACAAATGACATAATTTTTTTGGAATAAAATCTTTCTTGACAGATTGTAAAAATAAGTCTTAGGAAAGACTTTGTGAAGGCTTTTTAGCTTACACAGTGAGGTCACAGCTTATTTGGGAGAGCTGACAGTAAACAGCTTCTTGAGCTAAAACAGATCGTGCGGATCTGATAAGCTAATAACCATGACAAAAACAGACTAATGGTAAGCTTACACAATTAACGTTCACAAGTCATCAAACTCAAGGTGAAACAAACACAAAAACATCAGTCCTAGCTAAGACCTAAAATCCTAGATCAAAAAGCTAAATCAAACACTCAGACAATACGCAAATTCAGAAACTGAAAACCAAACATGCCCTTACAAGAATAAACTATAATAGTAACTTAAATCATTCTAAAAGCACCTAACGATGGAAATTAACAAGTATCGCATCTAATCACCTAATGACATCAGACTAACATTTGCTAAGAGCTCAACACACTAAATCACTTCTCATCAAATCGAATCAGCAAACTAAATGTTAGTAGATACATATCATAAATCCAATTACCATGGTCACTAATAAACAGATTCATATCAATACTCTACTAAAGCACCGAGAACAAATAAAACAGATTAAATATCAAGGACAATCTTCAAAACCAGTTAAACAGAAACTTAATAAACCTATATTTAAAATAACAATAATACTACAAATTAACATAAGCAGATTAACAGCTTCTTACAATTGTCAAACCTTATCTAAATAAGTTTAAACTAACTACAACCAATCAAGTTAAGCAGATCATTCATGATTCGTTGAAACAAAGAGAAAAGAGATATGGAACCTTTTGCGATATCCGTTGAGCAGAAGGGAGCGCTGAGCTACCTTAAGAACCGAACCGCAACCACCAAACCACCATTAAACGTCACCCGTCGCCAAACATAACACCATTCGAGCCATATCATTCCATCAAATTTAATCGAACCAATTTTATTATCATTCCAGTAGGGAATAATAATTTAAATCCTTTTTTCTTTCAATATTAACCTTAGACTATTAATTAGTCTAATTTTAATATGTTAATTATTATTATGTAGATTAGTTTTAGAAATTAATTCATTAATTTTAAAGCAGTAATGAAATAAAAACGAGACACCAAGAGAGGAATTAACTGAACTTTTATTAAAAATTAAGAGATTACAAGATTGAAATAAAAGAAAAATACAAGAATTAATTCTAAACTAATTTTAACAGAATAACAATGTAAAGAAAAGGATGCCTGATTACAAGAAATTTGGGGGTTTAAATAGGCTAACCCCCAAGGTTGCTGATGAGCATCTTCGAATCTCTAGGGAATATTCCAAACGATTATTAGCCTTCGATCTTCAATTCTTTAATCTCTCTCTTCTTTGATGGCTGAGATCTTTCGTAGCTCACACGGATCGCCAACGTGGCGCATATTTGTGCTTGTTGTGCTTCTTTTGAGAGCTCTGATTGGAGGATTAAGAGAATGATGTGTATACACCAATTAAAATCTTCCACGTAGCCTTGCCTTACCATTTCTTCTCTTCCTAGAAATTGGGGGTTTTTATTTCCCTACACGTGAATAACACGTGAGAGTAAAAACCCTATGTTTAATTGACTTTTTACCCAAATAGGGTTTGGAGTGAATAGTAATATAGCAGGTTATTTTTGGGGAAGAAAGAGTATTGGAGAAGATGGTTTACCTAGGTTATATCGAAAGGTTTTATTGAATGAGAGAGAATGAATGGGTGTGAGGAACGAAAAGAATAAACGTGTGAAAAATAATAACTATGGGTGGATATTTATGGAAAAGTAAAACGAGTGAATGACTATGGGAATAATTTAAATTGACAAAACCCTCAAAACCATTATAGAACCACTCGTTTCTTCCAGTTGGGCTTTAGGCCCACATCACCTTAATTCATCCGTTTATATTAATTCTACTTTTGGGCTTGGAATCATTTGGGCTATATACTAAAACCATCCGTTTATAACTTGCACTAGGGCTAAGATTTGGGCTTTTAAGCCCAAATGATCCAATGTGGGACCCACTTGGCTCGTTTCCTCGATAAAAGATAAAATCCGCTAAAGTCAAGCTCGATTTTGGCTTCCTCAATCTTTATCATCAAACTCGTGTCGGTTTTCGTCGGTTTTCACGAACTTGGTACCTACACACATTCAAACAAGAAACAAGCTTTTCCAAGGCATATATGATAAATATAATGCATAATTTCATAGTTTTAAGCTACAAATGATATGAGTAATTACACTCATATCAAATTCCCCCATGCTAAGCAATTGTCGTGTCCTCACGCAATGATAAAATTAAACTATGAACTACACCATTATTCAACTTTTGACTATTTATTTTGACAAAGACATAATGTATTGCTTTCATTATTGAAAAATAACTTTTAGGATCATAAAACTCAAATAGATTCATCGTCCCCGACTTTTCACTTTTCCATGCCAAGTGCAAAAACAAGATCATTGTTATTATAAGTTGGTAGACTAACACGAACTCATGTGGGCCAATTAATCACTTAGACTCCCTTATTCCTATGTGTATCTCTTATATTTTATTGTTGTCTTGAATGATCACGAGGATGCATCTTTGACTTATTTCGATAATTTATTAAGCCGAAAATAAAGTGAACGATTTAATCAATAGTTAGCTAAAGGACAAAATCTTTTAAAACTGCTTCTCGGGCTCTCATAAAGTTCATATCTTGGCATAACTTGCTTCGCGATTTGAGACCTTTCTCGGATCGATATTTGGCAGTGACTTAATACTTCCAACCTTGAGAGACGTTCACGAAATAATGGTCTTCTCTTCATAATATTTCTTCACTTGAAGTTTTGAGAGATTCATACTTGGACCACGACTTCTTCATTTTTCTCCAATCTTTACTTGGGATTTTGATTTACAACGATTCGCCTCCTTTTTGGACTTGGCTTCATTTATCCTCATACCTTATTTTTGGTCTTTTTGGATAGACTTCTCCATGACTTTTTGGGAGTATTTTGCTTTTCGTCGTGTGTCTCGATCCTTCATATTGATTTTTGAATAATGAATCTTCACATCACTTGAGATCTTTAGCAATAAAACATAGCCCTCATGTCTTGTTAGGACCTTTTTGGACTCGCCAATCTTCGCATCCCGCTTCAATAAGTTATGCCTTGGCTATGAACTCTAATCCATACCGAGCAACTTTTAAACGATCTTGGGCTAGAAGCTAAGTAACTTTTCAAATTGTTCAACATTATTTATTGCAATTAAATTTATTAACAAGTGATGGGAGAATAGGCTCATAATTCACTCACATAAATTCCCGAAAGAATACCGAACTTATAATTGGCTCTATCATCTCTTGTTCTCCCTATTGTAAAATTCCAAGAATGAAATCAATGGATACTTAGCCTATTAAATCAAAGTTTTGGGTTTTCAAGTCATCTATAGGATCTTGCAACTTCTTATACTTTTTCAAGTTTTAGAATTTGCGTTTTAAAGTTCCCTTGATAAACGACTTTCTAGGATCAATTATAGGAGCTTGCGAAAAGTTCTTGTTCTTAACTCGTATGAATTAAGACTTTCGCGTTTTAAAGCTCCCTATATAATAGCCTAGCAAAACTTAGTTCAAATACGTTAAGGAAAAGCTAAGGTTAAAAACCAAGTCGAGTCAAAAACTATTCTTATTTAAAAGCCTACATTCGTGTCAAAAACACTTATTTTATTTATTAAAACTTAAAAATAACACTAAAAATTTAAAATTTTATTGAAAAATGAGAAAACAACACGTTTGGACACGACAAAAGCATTTGCAAGCGATTATATCGATTGACTCCCCCATGCTAAAACCAAACATTGTCCTCAATGTTTCTTAGCTCAAGAGTAACACCCCCTTGCTAAGACACGAAGAGTCTAATGCAAATTCCTAGCATGGAAAGAGCACGCAAATCTATAAGCCGTTTATTATTATGCCTCAAGAAAAACGTTAGTCAATAATAATCAAGGGTAAAGAAAGTGTGCCCCTTTTTGGCATTCAAAGAATGGAAGATCAAGTGGACCGGCAAAAACCGAACACGAGAGTCTTCAAATATAAGGGTCGTACCTAAGATCACAACACAACAAAACACGAGCACGAGCTTGAAAGATCAAGCCTTATTAGGTGTTAGAAAAATAGAGAGAAGATAGAAAATACTCGTTTTTGTTCACCGAGTCATGAGCTCGAATCGATCCCCGCATTCATTGGTCCTTAGGGAAAGATGGTGCAAACCGGCATATTGGAGTAAAAACCAACACAAAGCACGATGCCGGGGTCAAAGATCTCATCCTCGTTGTCGGATGACAAACGAGAGGATAAAACTCTAACACGAATCTCTAATAAGAGATGGTAGTCACAACAAATGGTATGGATGTAGCATGCTCCACAAGATAAACTCGCACCAAGATGATTAAAAAGTCTTTCAATTATTGCATCGGTGAAAGGCCGAGATTTCCCTAAATCGACAATTCCGGGATCGAATACCTCGTCCTCGGTGGAGAAAGGAATAGACAACAAGGTGTCGTCCCCCCATGCTAATCCTAAATCATATGAAGCACATAGTAATGGTGGTACAAAAGTCTCAACCATAGTGGTTTCAACTTGCATGACTTTGTCGACTTTTTCACTCTTAGGAACGTGAACAAAGGGGTCATGGTACTCAATATGAGTCACATGAAAAACCCGCACATTAAGATCAACGCGAGTGGGAGGGAGAGTGGGAATAATGTAAATTTCTCCATCCGAGTCGACATACTCATCATAACAAGAGGTGTGATCATCATCACAAACCTCATCAACCTCCTTCATAAGAAGATCATCATCACAAAGGTTGTGAGATGTAGGAGGTATGATGTTCTCAAAATCCTCTTGAATCAATGGATTATTGTTCAATGAAGCTTCAAATAGAGGATTTGAGTAAGTCACAAAAGTGTCGTCATCCTTGTCATCACAAGAAATTTCCGACAAAGTATCGAGTGTGTCACATTCGAATACTAGATCATCATTCTCATTTGAAGGCAATTCATCGGCGAATTCCTCGAGAATGGTAGGTAAAACACAAGAATCACGTTCGATCTCGAGATCGGAAACGTCTTCACTTCCCCGTGGAAGTGGATCAAGGATAGCAAAAAGTTCATCGATGAACTTATCCAACGAATAATCACTAACCTCACTCGGTGTGAAGTTAGGAATCAAAGGCTCTTCAAATGAAGATTGTGCCTTAGGAACATCAACATGATCCTTAGAAGAGAGTGAAATTGAATCCATTTTCAAAGATTGTTCAATTAAAGCAATATCACTCTCGGGATCAAAATTCTCATTATCAAACTCACTAGCATCGAATGGCTCACTCAAGTAATCATCTATTTGTTTTCCAATCTTATCATCCTCGTGTGGAGTGAGTATAGATGAGGTAACATTACAACATGATTCAACAAAATTAGGTTTTTCACTTTCCAATTTCTTAGGAACCAATCTTGAAATTTTTTCCGGTTTGAAAATCATATGTTTATCCCCATGAAACAATTTAAGCTCCCCTTCTTTCATATCAACTAAAACACCGGCCGTACACAAAAATGGTCGTCCTAAAATTATAGGCGCACGAGGATTCGGCTCATAATCAATGATAGCAAAATCGGCTAGGTAAACAAACTCCCCCACTTTAACAATGACATTTTCCGCTATACCAACCGGTCGAGTGGTGGTGCCATTAGCAAGCTCAATGATCATTCGAGTGGGAATAAGTCGCAAATAGTAAAGAGTTTTCCAAATGGACAAGGGCATTACGTTAATACTAGCTCCTAGATCGGCTAGAGCTTTGTATTCCCCAAGCTCATCGAAAACACAAGGTATCAAGAAGTGACCCGGATCATTATACTTCTTAGGAAAGAGATCAATGAAATCCGAGGTACTAATCACATTTAAAGTAGCCTTGGTGACATTCCAAAAGGTTTCTTTAGGTGGCACAATAAGCTCAAGCTTCCTTTCTAAATTATCATAAGCGGTGATAGCCTTAAGCTCTCCCCTCGGGTTTGGAATGGTATTACTAGGTAAGCTACCCGAAGAAGTAGATGGTTTAGACATGAATCCCTCAAACATCGAAAGCAATTTATTTTGATTTTGTTCCACACTTTGTTGAATACGATTTTGACTTTGCTCAAACATTTGTTCAAATCTTTGTTCCATTCTTTGTTGATTAAGCTCAATCTTGTTATTTTGCCCCTTTAGTGTATTTTGAAACTCATTTTTCAAAGTTGCCATTTGTCCTTGAATGTTATTTTGCAAAGCTTTCATATTTGCCTCATTCGATTTAATATAGCTTGACAAATCATTTTGATTATTCCCTTGAAAACCTTGATTGTTTTGATTAGCATTAATCCCATTTCCTTGATTATAATTCCCTTGGTTACCACGGTTAAAATTATTCCCATTGTTTCCATTGTTGTACCTATTTTGAACCGGTGGAAAACCCGGTGGAGCAACATGACTTTGACGAGGAACTTGACCGTTGGAGCCATAAGTTCCCGTCGCGGCAAAAGCACTAGCTTGATCAAACCCCACGTTTAAACAAGCATAATTAGGATGTGCTCCACCACATGATACACAAACATTCCCAATCATATTAATCGATCCATGAGGATTCTTCCTAATCTCACTCAACAAAGTCGCAAATCCACTATCAATCTTAGAGTCCAATCTAGCAATCTCGTGATTAGATGAATTCACATTGGAAACAACCGGTGTGTTTCGTGAATATTGTGCTCTAGACTTATCCTCAATTATTCTCCACGCGTCTCTCGGTGTTTTTCTTAAAAGATTACCACCCGCGGCGGCATTTAAAGAATCTTGTTCAATCATATTTAGCCCATTATAGAAAGTATTTATTTGATGCAATTCCGAGAAACCGTGGTGTGGACATTGTCTTAACAAATCCTTAAATCTTTCCCAAGCAACCCCAAACGATTCATGCACTTTTTGTTCGAATCTAGTGATCTCATTTTTAAAGTGTGTTGTCTTGGACGGTGGAAAGAAATAATTCATAAACTTTGACACTAAATCATCCCAAGTTAAGATCGAACCCGGTGGTTCTTTCTCATACCAAAGCTTAGCATTACCCTCGAGCGAGTACGGAAAAAGCATGAGCTTAATCACGTCATTCAGCACATCTCTAAACTTGAGAGTCGAGGTAATTCGATTAAAATTCCGAATGTGAGAATGCGGGCTATCGGTCTCATTGCCACGAAATTGGTCGGCACGAATGAGCGATAAAAGACCCGTCTTAATCTCAAAATGATCCGCCAAAATAGCCGGCACAACGATTGCTTCCCCATACCCTTCGGTGGGTGCACGGAGCAATTCCTCCATTGTACGGTTATCGGCCATCTCTACAACAATAGGTGGAAGCTCGGGTTCCACTATTCGTTGTTGACGATTTCTATTTCTACGTGGAATATTTTCAAGCCTATTAAAATCTATCACAAGACGAGAAGAACGTAATTGCATACACTACAAAAGACGAGAATTTAGAGGATTGAAGAAAAGAAATTAGACAAGAAAGAAGATTATTTTTGGTATTTTATTTGGTATTGCTCAATCAAAAATGATCGATAAAAACAAGGAATAAGGATAACTACTATGGAAGTAAATTACCCTCGGTCGACTTTGAAACGATAGGTGAAAACCTAAACGTTTCGAGGTTCAATAAGCAAACAACAAAAAATAAGATTTATTACTACTTGAGTCGGCAAACCAATAATAGGTTGTCCCTCTCAATATACGCACAAGCAAGCGGGGAAACGAGGTGGCACAAAGCACTTAAAAACCTTTTTCCTTAGACGGCCTTTTATAGCACGTCGCCTTATACCCACCTTATAGTTTGTATAAATCGAGTTCAAACTTCTTATTAGTATTTATCTATTTTGCCTTTATTTTTGTTTTGGGTTCGAATACAATAGCTAGGTGATGAAATCCCAACTAAGGCTTATTTGAAAAGTATTTAAAATTATTGTTCTACGTAATACAATATATTATTCACAAAAAAAACGAGAAAAACGATACATACTACTTAATAGAAAAAATAACAAAACTTTCCGAGGACGGAAAGGGTCTTCAAATCCACGATCAACAAATCTCCACAAAAGCGAATCGTACACAAGATCCCCGGCAGCGGCGCCAAAATTTTTGATGTGTCGTGGATTAACACATATACGTTATAGGACAAATTTAGGCAATTACCTTTAGGAAAAAGTAATTAACCAAAAATAAGTCAAAGACGGATACGATTAAACACGTGAGTGTCCCAAGTTCGTTGTACACGAAGATCGAGTGAATTTGAAACGTTTCGTTTTGATTTGGACAATTGATTTGAATGAGTCGTTGGTTTTTAAACTACAATTAAACTCTACGAAATTTAAGCTATTAAAAATTACCTAGAGTGCATGAATCGTTAAACCCGCTAATTATAAAAACTTAACAAAAGATTACTTAAGAATAACTCATTAATTAAAAGTTTAAACTAATTATTAATCTATAAAAATTAATCTAACAAAAACTTTTAAACTAATTTATAGATCTAATTAACTTTTAAAACTAATTACTTTATCTAAAATTACTTAAAAACAATTTTATTTAAAATCTACTTAAAGTCTATTTTTTAAAAATTCTACTTAATCAAAATTAAACTAATTTTACTATCTTAATAAAAACATTTTTTATTTATTTTTATTTTATTTATCTATTTTATACTTAACTTTCATTAAAATTTTAAAAGAAATGTAAATAAAACGTGACAAAAGAAAATTAATAAGCTGAGACAAAGTCTGCTACAATGAGACAAACTATATTAACCAAATAGCAGGTAGTAAAATTAAAAAGATGTGCAGCCCAGATGGCTAACACTCTGGTCCTATAAACGGGAGGGATCGAGGTCGATTCCCACAAATGACATAATTTTTTTGGAATAAAATCTTTCTTGACAGATTGTAAAAATAAGTCTTAGGAAAGACTTTGTGAAGGCTTTTTAGCTTACACAGTGAGGTCACAGCTTATTTGGGAGAGCTGACAGTAAACAGCTTCTTGAGCTAAAACAGATCGTGCGGATCTGATAAGCTAATAACCATGACAAAAACAGACTAATGGTAAGCTTACACAATTAACGTTCACAAGTCATCAAACTCAAGGTGAAACAAACACAAAAACATCAGTCCTAGCTAAGACCTAAAATCCTAGATCAAAAAGCTAAATCAAACACTCAGACAATACGCAAATTCAGAAACTGAAAACCAAACATGCCCTTACAAGAATAAACTATAATAGTAACTTAAATCATTCTAAAAGCACCTAACGATGGAAATTAACAAGTATCGCATCTAATCACCTAATGACATCAGACTAACATTTGCTAAGAGCTCAACACACTAAATCACTTCTCATCAAATCGAATCAGCAAACTAAATGTTAGTAGATACATATCATAAATCCAATTACCATGGTCACTAATAAACAGATTCATATCAATACTCTACTAAAGCACCGAGAACAAATAAAACAGATTAAATATCAAGGACAATCTTCAAAACCAGTTAAACAGAAACTTAATAAACCTATATTTAAAATAACAATAATACTACAAATTAACATAAGCAGATTAACAGCTTCTTACAATTGTCAAACCTTATCTAAATAAGTTTAAACTAACTACAACCAATCAAGTTAAGCAGATCATTCATGATTCGTTGAAACAAAGAGAAAAGAGATATGGAACCTTTTGCGATATCCGTTGAGCAGAAGGGAGCGCTGAGCTACCTTAAGAACCGAACCGCAACCACCAAACCACCATTAAACGTCACCCGTCGCCAAACATAACACCATTCGAGCTATATCATTCCATCAAATTTAATCGAACCAATTTTATTATCATTCCAGTAGGGAATAATAATTTAAATCCTTTTTTCTTTCAATATTAACCTTAGACTATTAATTAGTCTAATTTTAATATGTTAATTATTATTATGTAGATTAGTTTTAGAAATTAATTCATTAATTTTAAAGCAGTAATGAAATAAAAACGAGACACCAAGAGAGGAATTAACTGAACTTTTATTAAAAATTAAGAGATTACAAGATTGAAATAAAAGAAAAATACAAGAATTAATTCTAAACTAATTTTAACAGAATAACAATGTAAAGAAAAGGATGCCTGATTACAAGAAATTTGGGGGTTTAAATAGGCTAACCCCCAAGGTTGCTGATGAGCATCTTCGAATCTCTAGGGAATATTCCAAACGATTATTAGCCTTCGATCTTCAATTCTTTAATCTCTCTCTTCTTTGATGGCTGAGATCTTTCGTAGCTCACACGGATCGCCAACGTGGCGCATATTTGTGCTTGTTGTGCTTCTTTTGAGAGCTCTGATTGGAGGATTAAGAGAATGATGTGTATACACCAATTAAAATCTTCCACGTAGCCTTGCCTTACCATTTCTTCTCTTCCTAGAAATTGGGGGTTTTTATTTCCCTACACGTGAATAACACGTGAGAGTAAAAACCCTATGTTTAATTGACTTTTTACCCAACTAGGGTTTGGAGTGAATAGTAATATAGCAGGTTATTTTTGGGGAAGAAAGAGTATTGGAGAAGATGGTTTACCTAGGTTATATCGAAAGGTTTTATTGAATGAGAGAGAATGAATGGGTGTGAGGAATGAAAAGAATAAACGTGTGAAAAATAATAACTATGGGTGGATATTTATGGAAAAGTAAAACGAGTGAATGACTATGGGAATAATTTAAATTGACAAAACCCTCAAAACCATTATAGAACCACTCGTTTCTTCCAGTTGGGCTTTAGGCCCACATCACCTTAATTCATCCGTTTATATTAATTCTACTTTTGGGCTTGGAATCATTTGGGCTATATACTAAAACCATCCGTTTATAACTTGCACTAGGGCTAAGATTTGGGCTTTTAAGCCCAAATGATCCAATGTGGGACCCACTTGGCTCGTTTCCTCGATAAAAGATAAAATCCGCTAAAGTCAAGCTCGATTTTGGCTTCCTCAATCTTTATCATCAAACTCGTGTCGGTTTTCGTCGGTTTTCACGAACTTGGTACCTACACACATTCAAACAAGAAACAAGCTTTTCCAAGGCATATATGATAAATATAATGCATAATTTCATAGTTTTAAGCTACAAATGATATGAGTAATTACACTCATATCAGGGTCTTCTAAGGTTGATATTTCTATGCGTGAATTTCGTGAATGCGTTGAGGAGATTGAAGTGTTTGATGTGCAGAAGTCGGGTCTTCACTTTACATGGAACCAAAAACCTAAGGGGAATGATGGTGTAAAACCCGTATTTAATTATTCAAAATAATAAATACGCAGTTTAATTATTAAAAACTACGAAAGAACACGAAACTAAGATTAATACGAAAGAACGCAAAGATTACGATTACGTTTTGAAAAAAAAAAGTACATATGTTAAAGGGACCGGCTTTATATACAAAAATAATAAATAAATAAATTCATGGCGGGTTTTATATAATCGCAAACGCAAGTTAAACGTTAATCGAAACGAAAAAGAAAAAAAAATTAATACATTTTGGTATTGGTGTTCCTTGGGCCGCAGCTTAAACCAAAAAGAAGGAAACCAGGCCTTGAGCCCAGTATACGTTTTTAACAAAAAAAAGGGGGACGGGGTCCTAATACTACACAAGCAGGAAACAAAGATATAAAAATAAACTTAGGGTTTATTATTGGTGTCGCCGTGTATTTCAAAAAAATGGGAGAAGGAGGATGGCCTGAGATCTCGAAGTATTAGCAATCGTATTTCGTATTCTTGTCCTAATGTCATTCGCGGGTTGGTAACGTTCACGAACCCTTTTATCATTCTCCTGCATTTATTTTCGAATCTATACTAGTAAAATCTATGAACATGTTATGAAACCTGTTTAAATCATGTAGTGTCGGGTTGGGTTTGATTCCAGAAAACCGAGAGTCATTGACTCTCGGTGGTGGCCTCTTCTGTCAGCCAAGACACAACAATCAGCAAGGGGGTGTTTGGTTTATATCACAGCGGGAAAAACAACTCAGCAGGGGGTGCATTTGGGTCTGCACCATCAACAGAGGGTGTTTGGGACTGTGAAAGCAGTGGGGACATAGGCCACGGCTAACCGGCTGTGGTGAATTTTCGGCTCACGGTTTAGCCGAGGCGTGGGTGTCTCGGGGATAATTTCGACTTGTGATTTCGGGAAATAATAAAAATACGAAGTTAATTAATTTATGATTAAATCATTATTATAAATAAGTTTATAAATGAATTTAATTATATTGTTTAGCGTTATTAATTTAGTTAGTAACATTAATTCTAATTTTTTTTTTAAATTACTTAAAACGTGTGATTTATTTAAAGGTTACTTTCAAGAAAACTATATTTGGAAACCTTTCTATTTTAGGAAACTTTCTAATTCAAGAGACTTGTTATATTTAGCAGGTTACTAATAATAGTATTATAATATTAGAATCAATATATTATACAAGTAATCAGAAGTACATGATATATACTAATCAGCAATATAGGAATACTATAACCAGTAATATTACAGAAATGTCAGATATTATCATATTATATCCAAACAATATCACAGGAATAAAAGCAATTAAATTAAGAACAGATAAAAATCTGTAACAGTAAACAGTAATTAGACAACTCATCTCAGCGTCCTTTATCTTTGTAGTAACCTTGAAGTCGGAATCGACCTTTCAGCTTTCATTCATATTTCATTCCTGGCCACAAGACATAATTTAACGTCGAGTTAGTCTCAAGAACGAAACCTGTTTTCAAAACTCTTTATTGCAAGGCTTCAGCTAAGTTACAGAGTTGCAGCATTTGCTGCAAAAGTTACCGGAACGAGGCCTTATTCACCCTAGCGCACCACCAGGAAGTGCACCGTTTATGTCTATCAGGAAGAAGGCCGGTATCATGAGATCATGTATCGACCATTAAAAAATTGTTTTTTTTAACAAGATCACCATTCTTAATCAATGTTCATTCCATAAATAGTAGGTTTATCTGACCTGCTACGATGTCTTAAAAATTCTCCAGAACAAATTTTCGATCATGCTACCATCAGTGGTGAGAGAAAGAACATGACGTTTCCAGACTGTTGTTGCACATATTACAGTCTCTCAAAAAAATTTTGATCTTATACTTCTGAGCTCCCTAACGCTCCATCTATATTATGAAATTATGAATAAATTTTTTTATGACTCTCAGGCAATATCATCAGTATATTCATTGATCACATTCTGATCTGCCTAATGCTAGGGAAGAACACGAGACTCATCTTCCCACAATTGTACCGAATCGTCGATAGGAGAAAATTTTATATACATCTTTCCAGATATGAATTCCAATTGAACAAGGTGGCATTTCTGATCCATTCTACCTTAGCAGAAAGAAGTTTCAAACAATGCTGCGAAGGTGAAGGCCATCACCAGATGGTCCCGACCGACGACTGTGAACGAAGTACAAAACTTTCTAGAACTCAATTGACTACTACCACAGAAATTGCAGACAGTTCTCACTAAAAATGTTTTATGACTATTCAACTAGATTTCCACCAGAATGTTCCATAATCCCAGGCAAAACTTTGATAGAATCTGCATCACACATTGATGCAGCTATGTTCATATCTAGATTCCTGATATACCGCAGGTTTAAGATAGAACACTGTTACGTAAGCAAGTTATTACGATCCTTAGTAAATTTCTGAGCATAAATGAGACGAAATTCCATGAAATTGATATCAGCTACCACATGCTCAAAGAAAGTATGATATTATCTAAGTTATCGTCAACCATGTAACCAGCCTGCGCGTTTCTTTCATCTGAAAGGATCACGCAGTAGCGGACCTATAGAAAAATTTCAAGTAAATTGTACGAATTCAAGGTATTCCAACGACCATTATATCGGACAGAATATATGTTCACGATCACGTATATGTTTACATTCACTTTACGTTCGCGTTATTTTCACTTTCACGTCTACGTCTTACTCACAGTATGATACTGTCTCAGTTCATCTCATGATTTAAGTTCACGATTCGCATTCATGACATTGTTCACGTTCAGGTTCGTGTTCCATTTCCGTGGATACGTTCCAGGTCTGGTGCCGGAGTTGGTCACAGAAAGCTTAAGAAACCAGACTCAAGTTAGCAGAACTTTTCCATTCTCAGGCAGACGTTTCACGTCTCAGGCCGTATCGTTTGACATTCCTTTCTCAGTCAGTATACGTTCATGATACGTCCACGTCCATGTATCACGTTCTCGATACCTTCCATGCTCAGCGTTCATCAGACGATCATGAACCACATTCACAATTTGTCACTTAGAACGTTCACAATTGTTCACGTAGTTCGTTCTTTTATATTCTCAGCAGCTTGCTTAGAGAGATAAATATTATCTTTCAGGATAATCGTACGTACCATTTCATGTACCCTACACATTATAGTTTATTCATTCTATCAGATCCAGAAAATCCATTTTATGAATGGAAACAGAAACTCCTCAGCATTGTCAGGACAAGGTCATTAAGACCAAGAATTGCATTGTATCAAGACATTTGTAGGAACCGATTTGAGCGGGAAGCCACTTGAAACAAAGCAATCCATCCGGAATTCTCATCCTTTTCCTTCCATAAGTCTGTTATGTCCTTTTCAGTCATGTCACGTTCCATGTCCTTTTTAGTCACGTCATGTCACATGTTCACTTTAGTCATATCATGTTTATACTTTTAGCAGCATTATGTCTTAATTTAGAAGACGAATTATCCTCTAAGTTTATATGACCTTTTCAACTTTCATGTTCTTTCAGCCTATGTGTCCTTCCATCTTATATGTCTTTTCAGCTTATACGCCTTTGAGCTTATTACCATTTTCAGTTTTTAACCAATCAGCTTGAATACCTTTATATTCGAGGACGAATTCTCCTTTTTAGAGGGGAAGAATTGTAAAACCCAGTACGGTCGTATCTTTAATTCGGGGACGAATTATTCTTTTTAGAGGAGAAGAATTGTAAAACCCCTATTTAATTATTCAAAATAATAAGTACGCAGTTTAATTATTAAAAACTACGAAAGAACGCGAAACTAAGATTAATACGAAAGAACGCAAAGATTACGATTACGTTTTGAAAAAAAAAACAAAAAAAAACAAAAAGTACATATGTTAAAGGGACCGACTTTATATACAAAAATAATAAATAAAATAATTCATGGCGAGTTTTATATAATCGCAAACGCAAGTTAAACGTTAATCGAAACGAAAAAGAAAAAAAAATTTAAAACATTTTGGTATTGGTGTTCCTTGGGCCGCAGCTTAAACCAAAAAGAAGGAAACTGGGCCTTGAGCCCAGTATACGTTTTTAACAAAAAAAAAGGGGGACGGGGTCCTAATACTACACAAGCAGGAAACAAAGATATAAAAATAAACTTAGGGTTTATTATTGGTGCCGCCGTGTATTTCAAAAAAATGGGAGAAGGAGGATGGCCTGAGATCTCGAAGTACTAGCAATCGTATTTCGTATTCTTGTTCTAATGTCATTCGCGGGTTGGTAACGTTCACGAACCCTTTTATCTTTCTCCTGCATTTATTTTCGAATCTATACTAGTAAAATCTATGAACATGTTATGAAACCTGTTTAAATCATGTAGTGTCGGGTTGGGTTTGATTCCAGAAAATCGAGAGTCAATGACTCTCGGTGGTGGCCTCTTCTGTCAGCCGAGACACAACAATCAGCAAAGGGCTGTTTGGTTTATATCACAGCGGGAAAAACAACTCAGCAGGGGGTGCGTTTGGGTCTGCACCATCAACAGAGGGTGTTTGGGACTGTGAAAGCAGTGGGGACATTAGGGCTAACAGTGGGAACGAACAACAAACAGGGGGAACTGACGCAAGGTCAGTGGGTACCCTATGGTAACAGTGGCTAACCGACAAGAGTCGGTGGCTACTGTGGGTGTTGGGCAGCAAGGCCACGACCAACCGACTGTGGTGAATCTTCGGCTCACGGTTTAGCCGAGGCGTGGGTGTCTCGGGGATAATTTCGACTTGGGATTTCGGGAAATAATAAAAATACGAAGTTAATTAAGATCTGATTAAATCATTATTATAAATAAGTTTATAAATGAATTTAATTATATTATTTAGCGTTATTAATTTAATTAGTAACATTAATTCAAATTTTTTTTTTAAATTACTTAAAACGTGTGATTTATTTAAAGGTTACTTTCAAGAAAACTATATTTGGAAACCTTTCTATTTTAGGAAACTTTCTAATTCAAGAGACTTGTTATATTTAGCAGGTTACTAATAATATTATTATAATATTAGAATCAATATATTATACAAGTAATCAGAAGTACATGATATATACTAATCTGCAATACAGGAATATTGTAACCAGTAATATTACAGAACTGTCAGATATTATCAGATTATACCCAAACAATATCACTGGAATAAAAGCAATTAAATTAAGAACGGATAAAAATCTGTAACAGTAAACAGTAATTAGACAACTCATCTCAGCGTCCTTTATCTTTGTAGTAACCTTGAAGTCGGAATCGACCTTTCAGCTTTCATTCATATTTCATTACTGGACGCGAGGTACGGATTTTCCGTCCTTTCAGTAAGGACTTCCTTTCCTATGCATGTTTAGGATTCCCCGTCTGCAGCCAAACGTATTCCCTAGTATATGTTTAAGCTTATCAGTAATCATGTTAATAACTAAATAAATTGCCTGGGCATTATATACAAGCATGACCAGTTTATGTACTAGTTACGGAGGTACCGTAACCATGGCACTAGAGGCACCGGTGTCGTGACTCACATGCAGGAGAGTGATATCCTGCATCGTCCCACTCATGTTCAATTTGGCCATTTTTATATGTATGTTTTGTGGGGCGTATGGATGCATCCTAGGCTTATCAGTTTACAAGTTATCAGGGTGAATGTGGTGTATGCTCTACATCCTTCACATTGGAGCTGATCCCTCCACCCAGCACAGTATTTAGAGGTCACCCCTCTACAGCATGACGAGGTCACCCCTCCAGTTATTCATGCACCGTTGTTACAGCACATGACCTATATAAGCTCTGGCAATTATAATACAGTAAATGCATGTTTTCATATTTAACAGATAACAGTTCAGCTTTATTATATATAAACCAGACTTTACAGATTATACACAGATTTTCGCTGCAACTTTACCTATCAGTCTTACAGCTCCAGTATTTTATCATCTGTTTCATTTCAGTAATTCCTTATCATGCTTTATATCCGTTCACTGAGCGTTATGCTCATCCGTAGTTCCTTTCATGTTCTAACGGCAGGTACACCGGGACGCTCTTAGGATTCTGAGAGCACGTGCATTGGGATGGAAGCTATCCAGACTTCTTACTTTATGCATTTCTTACATTATTATGCTTTTGGACATTGTTTACTCCTTTCCTTTAGTATTTTATTTTTCATGTTTTGAGCTTGGTTGGATTACCGATGTTTGATTCCGGTATTTCCGTTATGGTCATTTAATGTTTTAGGACATTTACCTTATGCTTTGATGACACGCCATAAATACATGTAACGGTCCACTTACCCAAGTGGGGTGTTTCAGATGGCCTCCTGAAGAAGATTGATCGTGTGATGTGTAATATTTATTTTTGTGATTGGTTTGTTGGTGCTTATGCTATATTTAAGCCATACAGAAATTCTGATCATGCGCCTTCTCATTTGGTTAGTTCCATAGCTTCTAAACCTGCTCCTAGACCATTTAAATTCTTTAACATTATCGCTCGTTGTAATGGTTTTAAAGACGTGGTTAAGGCAGGTTGGGAGCTTCCGGTCAGTGGTTTCCATATGTTCAAGGTTGCCAAGAGGCTAAAGATGCTAAAAAAACCCGCTACGTAAGCTTTTATATGAGAAGGGTAATGTACACTTGAATGTTACTACTGCGCGTGAAGATCTGGATAGGGCTCAAACGGCTCTTGATGCTGATCCTCATAACGTTGTTGCCCGTGATAACCAGGCAGCAGCGGTTATTGCTTTTAATGATGTTGTTATTGTGCAGGAACAATTTTTGAAACAAAAGGCAAAAATCGATTGGCTCCACGAAGGGGATTCTAACTCGACTTATTTCTTTAAGGTTGTTAGGGATAAAGTGGCTCGAGCTCGTATTGATGTGGTTACTATGGCTGATGGTTCTACTACTGACGGGGCAGCGGTTCCTGATATTTTTGTCAATCACTATGAACAGTTTCTTGGGCAGCCTGGTGAGACGGGGGATTTTCAAATTGATAATCTGTTTTCTAATAAGCTCTCTGAGGCTCAAGCGAGTGCCATGGTTCGTCCAGTTAGTAATCAAGAGGTGAAGGAGGCTCTCTTTTCTATGGGAAATGAGAAGGCTCCGGGCCCGGATGGTTTTACAACAGCGTTTTTTAAAGAGTCATGGGATATAATTGATGTTGATTTTATTAATGGGGTGAAGGAATTCTTTACTAATGGGAAGCTGTTAAAGGAGTTGAATCACACTATCATTGCCCTTATTCCTAAAGTAAAAACTCCTAATAGGGTTAATGATTATCGCCCCATCTCTTGTTGTAATGTCATGTTTAAATGCATTAGCAAAAATTTAGCCAACCGTATTAAGGATAGCCTGGAGGAGATTGTTAGTATTAACCAATCTACTTTTGTTCCGGGAAGAATCATTGCGGATAATATTATGTTGACTCAAGAATTAATGCATAATTATCATTTGGATCGGGGTGTTCCTAGGTGTGCGTTTAAGATCGATATCCAAAAAGCTTATGATACGGTGGATTGGAAGTTCTTGAAAGATATTTTGTGTGGTTTTGGGTTCCATGAGCGGTTTATTGGCTGGATAATGGAGTGTGTCTCTACTACTTCATTTTCTATAAGTATAAATGGAGCGCTGCATGATTTTTTTAAGGGTAAGCATGGTCTTCGGCAAGGTGACCCTCTATCTCCATACTTGTTTACTCTTGTAATGGAAATTCTGACTTTGATGTTACATAGACGAGTCAGGAATTCGATGGATTTTGGATATCATAGACATTGTGATGAGCTGCAGCTCATCAATCTTTGCTTTGCGGATGATTTATTTTTGTTTATGCATGGTGATATACATTCTGTTAAGGTGGTTAAGGAGGTGTTGGAAGAATTTACGCTTTCCTCGGGTCTTACTCCAAGTATTCCCAAAAGCACTGCTTATTTTTGCAACGTTCTTAATCCGGTAAAGATTGCTATTTTGAATATTCTGCCTTTTGAAGAAGGACGGCTTCCTGTGAAGTATCTTGGAGTGCCCCTTGTGTCGTTCAGGCTATTGGTCAGAGATTGTAGGGAGCTTATTGAACGTGTTCGATCTCGGGTTGAAAACTGGAAGAGTAAGTCTTTATCGGCTGCTGGGCGTCTTCAGTTAATTCAATCGGTTATAGGTTCGATGCATATATATTGGGCCTCCGTTTTTATTCTTCCTTCTCGTATTTTATTTGATATTGAGCAGATTATGCAGGGTTTTTTATGGTGCCAAGGTAAAATGAGGAGGGGTAAAGCGAAGGTTGCATGGGATGTTGTGTGCCTCCCGAGAGATGAAGGTGGTCTGGGTGTACGTCACTTGGACCTGTTTAATAAAGCTCTAATGGTTTCTCATGTTTGGAAGCTTTTGAATCTTAAAGAGTCTTTGTGGGTGAAGTGGATTCATGTGTATAAGTTGAAGGGCCGTAATTTTTGGGACTATCCTATGCGTCTTAACATGTCTTGGGGATGGCGTAAGATTTAACAGCTTCGACCTTTTATCCGTGATCATATTTGGTCTGCTATTGGTAATGGGGAGTCTACATCTTTATGGTTTGATAAATGGTGTAATGCGGGTCTGTTGTCGTTAGATATTACACGTCGGGATATTCATCGGGCAGGGCTTACTCCTACAACTTCGGTTAAGGAGGTTATTATGCATGGTGTCTGGCAATTGCCTGATTTTTTAAAGGAAAAGTATCCGACTCTTTCTAATTTGCAGGTGCCTACTTTAAGGGAGGAGGATGATAAGCTTGCTTGGTGTAATGAGACTAGTGAGCTGAAATCATTTACGGTTAAAAAAGTTTGGTCTACTATTAGGATTCATAGTCCATAAGTGAATTCGTATCCAATTGTTTGGTTTAGTCACTGTATCCCTAGACATGCCTTTCATTTATGGCTTGTGGTACATGGGAAGCTCAAAAACTCAAGATCGGGTGCCTGTTTGGGATGTTTTGGTGGACCTGGCTATGACTTGCCCTTTGTGCGAGATGGAACCGGTGTAAAACCCAGTATAGTCGTATCTTTAATTCGGGGACGAATTATTTTTTTTAGAGGGGAAGAGTTGTAAAACCCGCATGAAAAAAATCCATGAAATATAAATTACATGAAATCACAGATTTATTAAAACAATTTATTAAGTATTCACGACAAGTATCTCAGTATATTAATTTAACACGACAAGTATTCAAGTATAATAAATAAACCATAAACAATAAATCACGAACTAAAGTCACGAGGTTTAATACATAGGTTTTATTAAAATTGAAAAGAATCATGCTTATGTGTGGGAGTGTTTGGACGGCAAGGACAAGGAAAAACAAAGGGTTGTAGGCCCGGCCCATTTAACTTAACAAGTAACAAGGATATCATTTCACTACTTTCACAAAACACAACAACCTGAAATATAAATTACATGAAATCACAAATTTATTAAAACAATTTATTAAGTATTCACGACAAGTATCTCAGTATATTAATTTGACACGACAAGTATTCAAGTATAATAAATAAACCATAAACAATAAATCACGAACTCAAGTCACGAGGTTTAATACATAGGTTTTATTAAAATTGAAAAAGAATCATGCTTATGTGTGGGAGTGTTTGGACGGCAAGGACAAGGAAAAACAAAGGGTTGTAGGCCCGGCCCATTTAAGTTAACAAGTAACCAGGATATCATTTCACTACTTTCACAAAACACAGAAACCCTAACACCACCACTGTGGCCGCCGGTGTATACAAAAAAAAGGGTGTTACGGGTTGTTGTTTTTTTTTCTTCTTCATTCGTGTGTAACATCCATCCTTGTTAATTTTCAAATGGTATGTACCCTTGTCCATGTTTTATTCGATACGTTGGGAGTCTATGGTTATCACCAGCCGAGACTTTTTAATCTCGGTGGTCCCCTTTCTGACCAGCCACGCAACAACAGCAACAATATTTTAAGGCTCGGCTTTGTTTTGGTTGAGGGTCAATACCCAGCCGAGACTTAGAGTCTCGGTGGGGTTGGGTTTTGGCAACCGAAGGTCAGCAACCTCTAATGGGGGGGTGTGGCTGCTAGCATTTGAGTCGGGTTTTGTTAAGTATATAAAACCGAGACCCTGAGATCTCGGTGGCCCTTTCTCTGCCCAGTCGTAACCCACACAGGGGCGGCTTGGGGCTGTTGCCGACCAACCAAAGCAAAGAGAACCCATCATGGGTGTTTGTTATTGATACAGTGGGTAAATAAATTCAGCAGGGGGCGTTTGGGTTTAACAGCAATAAGGGTACGTTTGGGTTTATACTACAAACAGTGGGCCAATAATGCAAAACAGTGGGAAATAAAAGATAACAGTGGGAACAGAGTAGATAGCAGTGGGAACTTTTCATCATAACCAACAGTGGGAACTATATGTAAAACCAGTGGGAATAATGGGACTATTAAATGGATATATTGAAATAACTTTAGCGACAGTTTTAGCGACAGTTTTCTGTTGCAGAACTGTTATGTATGTACAGTTTTTAAATGGGACAGTTTTAGTGACACAGAATTCTGTCACAAATCCTGGTGGACAGATTTATATAGGTAGAAAAAAATCATTACACGTTGATTTATTTACTACGACCGAGATGGGATATCTCGGTAGGCTCGGGACATTATTAAAATAAATAAAATGAACATTTTTATATTATACCTTTTTAAGCTAATTGTTTAATAAATGTTCAAAATATATTTTTCTAAATGTATTATATTAAAATAGTTCTTTAATAATTAAAAGGGTATAATTTTTATTAAATGAATTAAATTACCTTGGGAATTCTCTAAATTAAGAAACTTTTTATTTTAGCGGGATACTTAAGGTAGTATTACTATAGCGTCAGAAATACGTTGTACCATAATTAATAGTAGAAAATAATACATTAAAATGAATTATTATAAGTTCAGATTTATCAGTTGGTATACGTACAGGATTTCAGAATCAAAATAAAATGGTTAAATAAGAAGCCAATAAGATCAGTAAAATTCCATAAACGAATATCAGTTAACTTATTCGCGTCCTTTATTCATGTAGCACGCGTGAAGCTCGAGTAGTATTCGTTCAGTCTTCCTTTCAGTCAGTTACTGGACACGAGGTACGGATTTCCCGTCCTTTCAGTAAGGACTTCCTTTCTATGCATGATTAGGAATCCCCATTTTCCGCCAAATGTTTTCCCCAGTATATGTTTAAACTTATCAGTAATCATGTTAAGAATTAAATAAATTGCCTGAGCATTATATACAAGCATGATTAGTTTATGTACTAGTTACGGAGGTACCGTAACCACGGCACTAGAGGCACCAGTGTCGTGACTCACATGCAGGAGAGTGATATCCTGCATCGTCCCACTCAACTCAGCTTGGCCATTTTATCAGTATTATTAGTGGGGCGTATGGATGCATCCTAGGCTACAATTTATAGTTTAGCAGGTGAATGTGGTGTGTGCTCTACATCCTTCACATTGGAGCTGATCCCTCCACCCAGCACAGTTATTTAGAGGTTACCCCTCTACAGCATGATGAGGTCACCCCTCCAGTTATTCATGCACGGTTGTTACCGCACGTGACCTATATAAGCTCTGGCAAATTAAAATACAGTAAATGCATGTTTTCAAATTTATCAGATAACAGTTCAGCTTTATTATTTACAAATCAGACTTTACAGAGTATGCATAGATTTCTGCTGTAACTTTACTTACCAGTCTTACAGCTCTAGTATTTTACCATCTGTTTCATTTCAGTAGTTCCTTATCATGCTTTATATCCGTTCACTGAGCGTTATGCTCAGCCGTAGTTCCCTTTCATGTTCTAACGGCAGGTACCCCAGGACGCTCTTAGGATTCTGAGAGCATGTGCATTTGGATGGAAGCTACCCAGACTTCTTATTTTATGCATTTCTTACATTATTCTTACATTATTCTGCTTATTTGGACATTGTTTAGTCCTTTTCCTTCAGTATTTTATCTTTCATGTTTTGAGCCTAGTTTGGATTACCGATGTTTGATTTTGGTATTTCCGTTATGGTCATTTAATGTTTTAGGACATTTACCTTATGCTTTGATGACACGCCATAAATACACGTAACGGTCCACTTATCCAAGTGGGGTGTTACAATTATGGTATCAGAGATATAGGTTCGACCTGTAGGCTCAAAAACTTGACCTGTGACTAGTGGGTAGTCACCAGGAACTTCCCAGATTTTGGCGTTGTTATCTTCATGTTTCTCATGCATTAATCAGTCAGTTTTCTTCAGTTATTAGTCGGTTTCTTAAAGTTTTTGACTAAGTAAAAGGTTGGTACAGGACTGGCCATATTTAGTCGCATGTGCTTTTCTACGAATTTTGTTTTGGTGAACCGACCCATAGGCGTTCACCCTTGGCCATTCAGATTTTGTATTGATGAACTGAACCTAGGCATTCATCCTTATTCATGTCAGATTCATGTTGTCAGTCAAGTAATTCTTGGTTAACCAGCCATAAACGTTCACCATTGTTCAGGTCAAATTTCATGCTATTCAGTCGAAGGTTGTTTTGTGAACCGACTCATAGTTGTTCACCTTTGTCATATCAGGACATTTCATAAATTTAGACAAGTATGGGCTGGATTATAGCCAACCATATTTAGTCCCAGATTATGAATTTCTATACAGGACAGTTCTCAGAAATTTTGACAAGCATGGATCGAACCAAAATCGCCCATACTTAGTCGTATGTTTTGTTCCTTGAATTATGTGGATTGAACCATAGCCATCCACACGAGTTGATGTTAAACCTCAGTTGATTTTCTTTTATGTTCTAGTAACAGTCAAATTTTCATATCCTCACGTTGAGGTCGTCTTCAGGTTTGATTCAGTTCATGTCTCCTTACGAGGATTATGTTTTCAGCAAAGTAATGATGTTCTCATACACAAGAATTTCAGTAAAACCCATTTTTATGATAAATCATGATTGGCCTTCATTAATCATGCTTCATCCTGACCACTGTTGGGACTTCGATTATATCATACTTTCAGTCTTGATATAACTAGCAGTAAGTCGACGCAGGAATTACAGGCTATCATGTTACTTATTTCAGACCAGTTTACTACCGTTTAAATCAATTTATTTCCTAGATCACGTCAGACAAGCGACACCAGTATCGACCATCCAATAAAATTCCCACCAGTGCCATGAACAGTAGTCTATATGGACCCTCTGTATAGTGCCTCAGTTATACTCCTTGTACAGTGATACATGTGTACTCCACGTATAGTGTCTCAGATATGCTCCATATGCAATATTCATTTCGTACTTCATGTACAGTAGTCCAGGTGTACTCCAGGTATCATACTCTATGGATATTGCTAATCGATCCTCAATCATCCAAGCGTTTCCACTTGTCGATATTCTACCAGGTGCTGATGCTGCTTGTGAGTTGAAGATTTTACCAGATGCTGATGCTGTTAACACTTTGAAGACCTCACAAATGCTGATGCTGCTGATACTTTGGAGATTTCTCAAGACGCTGATGCCGGTTGCACTATGAAGACACTGCAGAACAAGGACGAAAACTATAAATTTTAAATGTCTGACAAGAATAAATTTCAACCATCAGACACCATCATTCCGTTCCATACTTTTACTCAGCTAACCGTTCATTCAAAATAGTGGGAACCGGAACCCAGCCGGCCACTCAGCAGAATAGTTACATGAATCACGGTCATGATAATGACCGTCATAAAGTGACAGACAAAGTAGTAGTGACAACCATCGTACTTATAATTAATCAGTCAGTAACCATCGGAACTCCAGAACGGACGTGACCAGAAATACAACAGGTCAGTAGTCTAACCGGTCCACCAATCCTAGCAGTTACCAAAAATTTTCAGCCTTGTCTAGGTTCATCCACAAAAACACATGTCAAGACATCAGTCAAGACACATGTCCCAAGTATCATTTCGGTAGACACATGTCAGGATACCAGTCATGATACATTTCATACGAATATCTTCTCAAGGCACGAGTCAAGACTCATAATTCTGGTATACCTTCTAAACCAGGTCCTCAGAGATTCAGGGTACCCCGAAAGGGTATACCGTTTTGTTATACCACGCATAAATCAGACCCTTACAATTCAGTTACAGTCACGGGGTAGTAATCAGGTTAAACACGCATTATTCATTCTTTGAGGTTATAGAAGAACACATTCAGTGAAGATCGCCATGTTTACTTCACGTAATCATATGTCAACTTCATCTTAAATCAGGGTATCAGCTACCTCCCATCCAGAAAGACTCCACAGTACCACCCATATTATTAAGGTTTTCCTTTTTACCTTTCAGTTGACGCCGATATCCGTCTTACTCAATCCCAAATATAGTTATTATTATTTTTTTCTTCCAGAAAATCGGTACAAGTTGTTATACTGTACAGCAAATGATTTATTATTCCAAAGCTACGAAGACTTTTCAGCTACCATTTATAAATTCACTTCGAAAATTTCTTAAATTCATGACCAGCAGATTATTTCAGAGTTCCAAGACGTAATTTCAAAAAGTTTTTCAAGAATTTCCTTCCTAACCACGAGACAGAATTTAACATCAAGCTTGTCTCAAGAACAGAACCTGTTATAGAACTCTTTATCGCAGGGCTTCAGCTGATTTAAAAGAGTTGCAAGATTTGCTACAAGAATTACAGAATCAGGCTTTATTCGCCCTAGCGCACCACCAGGAAGTGCACCGTTCATGTCCATCAGAAAGAAGGCCGGTATCATGAGATCATGTATCGACCACCGGAAAACTTACCAGATCACCATTATTAATTGATATTCATTCCACGTATAGAAGGTTTATCTGACCTGTTACGATGCCTTGAACATCTTTCCAGAAAAATCCCGATCATACTACCATCAATGGTGAGAGAAGAACATGATGTATTCCAGATTGCTGTTGAACATGTTATAGTCTCTCTAAAATTTTGACTTATACGTCTGAGTTCCCTAATACTCCAGCTATAGTATGAAATTTATGAATAAATTTTTCCATGGCTCCTCCGACAAAATTATCCGTATGTTCATTGGTAACATTCTGATCTGCTAAATTCTAAGAGAAGTACAAGAGAATCATCTTTTTTCAGTTGAACAGAATCTCCGATAGGAGAAAATTGTATAAGCAACTTTTCAGATGTAAATTCCAGTTGAACGGAGTGGCATTTCTGAACCACCCTATTTCAGCAGAAAGAAATTTCAGACAACCCTGTGAAGGTGAAGGCCATCACCTGATGGTCCCAACTGACGCCTATGAACGAAATTCCACCAGAATGTACCAAAATTCCAGGCAGAATTTTGATAGAAACAGTATAACGCGTTGAGACATCTATGTTCATATCTAATACCTTCCATTCCAACAGGTTTAAGATAGAACGTCGTCATACTATCGGGTTATTACTACCAGTAGAAATTCTGGACCGAAAGGAGACAAGACTCCATGGAGATTTTTATCAGATTACCACAGACTCAGAAAAGTATAACACTATCTAAGTGATTCTCGACCATGTAATCAACCTACGTGTTTCCTCTCATCCAGAAGGATTACGCAGTAGTAGACCTGCAGAAAATTTAACAGTAAATAGTACGATTTCAAGTATTCTGGCGACCATCATATCAGACAGAATTCATGTTCACGATCAAGTGTATGTTTACGCCCACTTTAAATTCATGTTTATTTTCACTTTCACGTTTACGTCTCATTCGCAAAATGATGCTGTTTCAGTTCATCTTTATGCTATCTCTTTATTTAAGCTCACGTTTGTGTTCATAACATTGTTCACGTTCAAGTTCGTGTGCCATTTCACGATACACGTTTCTCAGTTTATTACCGTATACGGTTACAGAAAGCTTGAGAAATTAGACTCAAGTTTAGCACAACTATTCCATAACCAGGCAGACGTTTCACATCTCAGGCCGTAACGTTTGGCATTCATTCCTCAGTCAGCATACGTTCATGATATGTTCTAGTATCACGTTCACAGTATGATTCACGTATCACATTCATGATATATTCCATTCCAAAGCTCCTCATATAATTATGAACCACGTTCACAATTGCTCACTCAGCACGTTCACAATTGTTCATGTAGTTCGTCCCTATATTTCAGCAGCTTTCTTAGAGATATAAATATTATCTTTTCAGAATATTTACACGTATCGTTTCATGTATCCTACATGCTAGGGCTTTTCATTCTATCAGATTTAGAAAATCCATCTTAAGTATGGAATCGAGAACTATTAAGTATTCATCAGGACAGGGTCATCAGGACCAAGATTTTGTTCATTATGTTTAGACCTTTGAAGGAATCGTTTCGAGCGGGAAGCCACTCGAAACGGAGGAGTCCATCCGGACCTCTCATTATTTTCTTCAATAAATTCAGTTATGTTCTTTCAGTCATGTCAGGTTTATACCTATCAGCAGCATTATGTCTTAATTAGAAGACAATTTATCCTTCAGCTTAATTGTCTTTTCAGTCTACGTGTTCTTCCAGTTTTTATAACTTCATCAGCTTATTACCTTTAATTCGAGGACGAATTTCTCCTTTTTAGAGGGGAAGAATTGTAAAACCCAGTATAGTCGTATCTTTAATTCGGGGACGAATTATTTTTTTTAGATGGGAAGAGTTGTAAAACCCGCATGAAAAAAATCCATGAAATATAAATTACATGAAATCACAGATTTATTAAAACAATTTATTAAGTATTCGCGACAAGTATCTCAGTATATTAATTTGACACGACAAGTATTCAAGTATAATAAATAAACCATAAACAATAAATCACGAATTCAAGTCACGAGGTTTAATACATAGGTTTTATTAAAATTGAAAAAGAATCATGCTTATGTGTGGGAGTGTTTGGACGGCAAGGACAAGGAAAAACAAAGGGTTGTAGGCCCGGCCCATTTAACTTAACAAGTAACCAGGATATCATTTCACTACTTTCACAAAACACAGAAACCCTAACACCACCACTGTGGCCGCCGGTGTATACAAAAAAAGGGTGTTACGGGTTGTTGTTTTTTTTTCTTCTTCCTTCGTGTGTAACATCCATCCTTGTTAATTTTCAAACGGTATGTACCCTTATCCCTGTTTTATTCGATCCGATGGGAGTCTATGGTTATCACGAGCCGAGAATTTTGAATCTCGGTGGTCCCCTTTCTGACCAGCCACGCAACAACAGCAACAATATTTTAAGGCTCGGCTTTGTTTTGGTTGAGGGTCAATACCCAGCCGAGACTTAGAGTCTCGGTGGGGTTGGGTTTTGGCAACCGAAGGTCAGCAACCTCTAATGAGGGGGCGTGGCTGCTAGCATTTGAGTCTGGTTTTGTTAAGTATATAAAACCGAGACCCTGAGATCTCGGTGGCCCTTTCTCTGCCCAGCCGTAACCCACACAGGGGCGGCTTGGGGCTGTTGCCGACCAGCCAAAGCAAAGAGAACCCATCATGGGTGTTTGTTATTGATAAAGTGGGTAAATAATTTCAGCAGGGGGCGTTTGGGTTTAACAGCAATAAGGGTACGTTTGGGTTTATACTACAAACAGTGGGCCAATAATGCAAAACAGTGGGAAATAAAAGATAACAGTGGGAACAGAGTAGATAGCAGTGGGAACTTTTCATCATAACCAACAGTGGGAACTATATGTAAAACCAGTGGGAATAATGGGACTATTAAATGGATATATTGAAATAACTTTAGCGACAGTTTTAGCGACAGTTTTCTGTCGCAGAACTGTTATGTATATAAAGTTTTTAAATGGGACAGTTTTAGTGACACAGAATTCTATCACAAATCCTGGTGGATAGATTTATATAGGTAGAAAAAAATCATTACACGTTGATTTATTTAGTGCGACCGAGATGGGATATCTCGGTAGGCTCGGGACATTATTAAAATAAATAAAATGAACATTTTTATATTATACCTTTTTAAGCTAATTGTTTAATAAATGTTCAAAATATATTTTTCTAAATGTATTATATTAAAATAGTTCTTTAATAATTAAAAGGGTATAATTTTTATTAAATGAATTAAATTACCTTGGGAATTCTCTAAATTAAGAAACTTTTTATTTTAGCGGGATACTTAAGGTAGTATTACTATAGCGTCAGAAATACGTTGTACCATAATTAATAGTAGAAAATAATACATTAAAATGAATTATTATAAGTTCAGATTTATCAGTTGGTATACGTACAGGATTTCAGAATCAAAATAAAATGAATAAATAAGAAGCCAATAAGATCAGTAAAATTTCATAAACGAATATCAGTTAACTTATTCGCGTCCTTTATTCATGTAGCACGCGTGAAGCCCGAGTAGTATTCGTTCAGTCTTCCTTTCAGTCATTTACTGGACACGAGGTACGGATTTCCCGTCCTTTCAGTAAGGACTTCCTTTCTATGCATGATTAGGAATCCCCATTTTCCGCCAAATGTTTTCCCCATTATATGTTTAAACTTATCAGTAATTATGTTAAGAATTAAATAAATTGCCTGAGCATTATATACAAGCATGATTAGTTTATGTACTAGTTACGGAGGTACCGTAACCACGGCACTAGAGGCACCGGTGTCGTGACTCACATGCAGGAGAGTGATATCCTGCATCGTCCCACTCAACTCAGCTTGGCCATTTTATCAGTATTATTAGTGGGGCGTATGGATGCATCCTAGGCTACAGTTTACAGTTTAGCAGGTGAATGTGGTGTGTGCTCTACATCCTTCACATTGGAGCTGATCCCTCCACCCAGCACAGTTATTTAGAGGTCACCCCTCTACAGCATGATGAGGTCACCCCTCCAGTTATTCATGCACGGTTGTTACCACACGTGACCTATATAAGCTCTGGCAAATTAAAATACAGTAAATGCATGTTTTCAAATTTATCAGATAACAGTTCAGCTTTATTATTTACAAATCAGACTTTACAGATTATGCATAGATTTCCGCTGTAACTTTACTTACCAGTCTTACAGCTCCAGTATTTTACCATCTGTTTCATTTCAGTAGTTCCTTATCATGCTTTATATCCGTTCACTGAGCGTTATGCTCAGCCGTAGTTCCCTTTCATGTTCTAACGGCAGGTACCCCAGGACGCTCTTAGGATTCTGAGAGCATGTGCATTTGGATGAAAGCTACCCAGACTTCTTACTTTATGCATTTCTTACATTATTCTGCTTATTTGGACATTGTTTAGTCCTTTTCCTTCAGTATTTTATCTTTCATGTTTTGAGCTTAGTATGGATTACCGATGTTTGATTCCGGTATTTCCGTTATGGTCATTTAATGTTTTAGGACATTTACCTTATGCTTTGATGACACGCCATAAATACACGTAACGGTCCACTTATCCAAGTGGGGTGTTACAACCGGATTCACATCATCACCTCTTTTTTGAATGTGTATTTTCTAAACAGGTTTGGGAGTCCATTAAAGCTCAAGCTGGATTACGTGATACGAGGCCTGTTTTTTCTGATATTATGGCTACTCTTATGCCATTCGCGAAGAGGAGGACTTCTAGGAGTACTATTGCAAAGCTTGTTGTTGCTGCTGCTACGTATTTTATTTGGCAAGAACGAAATTCAAGGCTCTTTCGTGATGAGAAGCGAAGTGTTAACCAAGTGTCGGAGATCATTTTGTCTACAGTTCGGTTGAAGTTGCTATCTTGTTGTTTCAAAAGGACTGCTGATAGTTCTCAAAGGGCTAGGATGTGGAACCTCCCTAACTCCTGTTTTAAGTAATGATAGTTGTGTTGAGTCGTTGTATCATTAAATGGTTTTTTCCTATTGGTGTGATTAGTTTTGTATTGATAGGAAATATCATATGGTGTGTGATATGATTTAGTAGATTTCAAGCGAGTGCTTGAGGTTAATGTGATATCTCAGTCACATTCCATTGTACTTCAAACGGTTTTTTGGTGTGAATATATTTTACCGGGGTCAGTCCCCTTTACCCAAACAAAATAAAGCAGTGTTTGGATTTAATGAATTTTGGTGATTAAAGTTTGTTTAACTGGTTGATTTGTGCTCATTTACACTTAGTAAACTTTTGTGAACACTTTTGGTTCATTTTGTGGTCAAAAGATCAGTCAAAAGGCAATTGGTTCATAAAAGGTTTGGGTTAAAATCCTGTTTACTTGATAATCAGAAAACTAGCCAAATTCAATCAATTGCCATTACTTCATTTCTTGATGGAATTGTCTCAAACCAGTTGCTACTTGTAGTTAAACATCCAAAGTTTAAGTGTGAAAAAGGAAATTATACAGTTTCAAGTTTTGAATGAGAAATAAGCTTTTTGATAAGCCATTCGGCATTTGCAAGTTTCTGATATAAAAGCTAAACTGATTTCTCATATCTCAATTTTCACTTCATAAATCTGCCATTTTTCTTTCACAAAACTTGTTGCTAACATGTCCTGAGTGGATTTGGAGATTTTAAGCTTTTTAGTATTTCTGGTCATGGCTTGGTCAAATAAGCTCATTTGAGCTTAATTTCAGATTTTGGCTTATCTAGTGAACCATTTTTAGTTTTAAAAGACATTCCATACTTCTTGTTAGCTTATTAATCAGTTTGTTCATAAAAATCAAGTTATGGAAGTCTAAGTTTCATGTTTGCTTATTCTTGGCTTATTAGAATAAGTTATCTTGTGATTTACTAGCTTTTAAGCTGATTCCTTTCACAAGTCTAGCTAATTTTGGATTTAAATCACTTTAAAACAAACTAGAGTCGATTTGGTCTAGTAATAAGTTCTTACCAGCTTATTGAAAGTGTTATACCCGTTTTTGTTTAGTACTTCATATTAATTGAACTTTGGTCCTTGTACTTGTTAATTGATTGTAATCTGTGCTAAACTTTCTAGTTTTTAAGGTTTGCTTAATAACAGTCCTTGAAGTTTCAGTTTTTGGCAAAATCAGTTAGCAAGTTTGTTATATTGGTTAAATTTGTTACTAGTTGTTAGAATTTTACACTTTTGGTCCTTTTAGTTTCTGAAATTTACATTTTAGCCCTTGTGCTTTCATTTAGCTTACATATCAAGCAAATTTACTTTTATGCATTTTATATTTTCACTTGGTGAATAGTAATTGGTATTTGTAAAGTGTTTTACGGATATGTAGCCTATTATTTTCCACTTTTTACGTGTTGATTGAATTAGACATAGACTTCCAAATACCCTTAACAACCAAGAAGAATTAAAGACTTCATATTTTTAGGACTTTCAATTTGTCAAGAATCGAAACGAACTTCAAAATACTCAATTTCAAATGGCGCCGCTGCCGGTTCATGACATTACGAGAGACTATTGATTGACGGTTTCGATTGGCTTTTGGGATCCGTTTACCTCGTGAACGTTATTTTTACGTATCATAAATCAAAAACATAAAAAAATCACAAAATATTAAAATATATAAAACACTAAAAAATAACAAAATCAATTCTTTTCCTAAAGAATTGACCAAAAAAATAAAAAATTCAAAAAGCAATCTTTTTCCTAAGAGATTGCAACCAAAAATATATATTATTGGATTTCATCGGTTTTTACGTACATATAGTATTTTCTTTAAAAACCCAATAAATACAAAATTATTTTTGATATATTATTATATGTAGATACGTATACGTATACGAACACTCAATACACATACTTCCATAAGTATTGCTTTTGCAATACACCGTGTTCGGGAGCGTTCCGGTCCTTGACACGTGTATCGATCAAATTTAATTAAGCAAAAATAGATAAATACTTCTAATAGGCACGAATTCGAAGAATACAAACTACAAAGTGAATAGAAAGGCGACGTGCTATAAAATGCCGTCTAAGGGTCAATAGGTACTTAAGTGCTTCGCGCCACCTAACCCCCCGTTCGCTAGTGTGTATTCTAAGAAGGAAAACTTGATTGGGGGTCTTGCACCCAAGTAGTACTTACGTATATTATACTTTCTTGTGGATATTTTATATTAAATCTCGAATAGGATAATGCCTTCTTTTTCAAAGTCGAACGAGAGCTTCTCTCTCACTCCTTGATTTGAGTTGCATGCTCACCCGCGGGCGTGCACAAATACCATTTGGTGTACAACCCCTTCCTCCGAAAAGGAAGAAAAAGAGAAAGAGTAAAAACAACACCGTCCATCAAGCCGATCCCGAGAATCGTGCTTTGATCATTACACAAGAAACCATGGCCGCTGTTGACAATCGACCTTTGATGGAGCACTTACAATCCAAAGTGCAAGGATATGTCGATGCTATGGTGATACCCGAGATTCCCGCAAATACCTTTGAGCTTAAGACATCTATGATTAGCTTGGTTTCAAATACACCATTTTTGGGGAGACCTAGTGATAATTCACACGATCATATCAAGAAGTTTCTATCTCTTTGCAACACCATTAAGTACAATGGAGTTCCCCATGATGCGATTAAGTTGATCTTGATCCAATTTTCACTAGAGGGCAATGCCAAGTATTCGCTAGATACACAACCACCTAAGAGCATTACTACTTGTGATGATTTCACTAATAAGTTTTTGAACAAGTTCTTTCCGCCATCTAAGACCACGGCTTTGAGAAACCTAATTATTGGATTTCAACAAAAACCTAGCCAAACCTTTAGTGATGCATGAGAAGAGTTCGAGGAGTTAATGAGAAAATGCCCCAATCATGGATTAAATGAGGTTCACCAAATCAACACTTTCTATAATGGATTAAGACCACATCACCAAGATGCCCTAAACTCCTCTACGGGTGGGAATATTCTTTCTAAATTCATTCAAGAAGCATGGGACATTATTGAGACTAAATCAATGGTGCAAACTAACACACAATTTGATGAGAGAGTCCATGTGGTGCAAGAGATTGTTAATCCACAAATTGAAAAGATTATCTCTCAAAAGCTTAATATTATGACCAACACACTCATGAAATTTTGTAAACTCTCTTTGAAAAAGAATTCCACCAATGATGTGAATGCTATTGCTCTTTCATGTGAGACTTGTGGAGGTCCTCATTCTTACCAACAATGTGATAAGGTTCAAGGTTACAAAGGAGAATGTTATGCTTACCAAGAAGAACATAGAGAGCATTTCAAACCAAACGTCAATCAAAACAATCTCTCTTACAAGTCAAATAACTACCTTGCTCCACCCGGCTTTCCACCCCAACCACCCACCCAAACTCAAAACAATCCTCCTCAATTGTTACAAAGAAATCAAGGGCCTAGGCCAAGTTACCAAGGACAAAACAACTTTAGAGCACCCAATACCTTTCACAATCAAGGAAATAACTTTCAAAGCAACAACCAAGGGTTTTACAATCAACCTCCACCTTTCCAACCCCAAGGTTTTCAAGGGAATGTGGCACATGATCTTAGCACCATTGAGCTTCTTCAAAAATGGAATCAAGAGAATGAAAGGAGGTTCCAAGCTAATGAGAAAAGAATGAGGGAAATGCATGAGGAAACAAACAAAAAGTTTATGATGCTTCTTAATCAAAGGCCACAAGGGGCTCTACCTTCAAACACACAAAAAAACCCAAGGGCTAATGTCAATGCTATCACAACAAGAAGTGGAAAGAAAACTCATGATTCTTCACCACCCAAACCTACTTTGGTTAAGCCTACTATGGTTCCACCTTGTGATAAGCCATCAACATCAACACCTTCATGTTCTACAACCTCAACACCTAAACCTCCTACGCCTTTAACTTCCACACCCATCAATGAATAACCCAACAAAGAAAATCCTTCATCAACCACTCAACCACAACCAAAACCATGTCTCCCTTACCCATCAAGATTTAGAAAGGAAAAGCTTAAGAACAAGGATGATATACAAGTCTCTAATTTTTTGAGGATGTTCAAGCAACTCAACATAAACATCTCCTTTACGGAAACCTTAGCCAATATGCCTAAATTTGCTAAGATGATCAAGGACTTACTTTCTAACAAGGAGAAATTGGTTGATTTGCCTAATGCTTCCTTAAATGAAAATTGCTCCGTGGTTTTGCTTAAGAAGTTGCCTACTAAGCTTGGAGATCCGGGGAGGTTTTTGATTCCTTGCAATTTCCCGGGGGTGGAAAATTGCATGGCATTAGCGGATTTAGGGGCAAGAATAAATCTCATGCCATTATCGGTTTGGAAAAAACTTTCACTTCCCGAGCTCACTCCTACTAGGATGACTCTTTAGTTGGCCAACCGTACTATAGCTTATCCGGTGGGAATTGCGGAGGATGTTTTTGTTGGAGTGAATTGATTTACCTTTCCCGCGGATATTGTGGTGGTTGGTTATGATATGGATCCGAGAGTTCCTCTAATTATTGGTAGGCCATTTTTTAGAACGGGTCGGACTCTTATAGATGTGGCGGAAGGTGAACTTACAATGAGGGTAGGAGATGAAACAGTTGTGTTTAATTTGGGAAAGTTTTCAAAGAAATCTAATGAGCCCGAAACGGTGAAGCATATTGATGTTGTTAATTTGGAGGAAAATCAAGATGATATCCTTGATGAAGTTTGTGATGAATATTTTTATGAAGCTTGCTCAAGTGGAGATTATGACCTTCCTTATGTTGAGACCATTGCCTCTATTACCTCATCCTTGTATTTTCATGAACCTCAAGAGCTTAACTTTGGTGATTTTGTGATTCATTCCAATCCTCTCTTTGAAACATCATTTTATAACCCACTTTTCTACCATGATGAACTCACCAATGAGGATCTTAGTGATGAAGAATCTCTTCTTTGTGATACACCAACATATCATGATTATAGTGATGATGAGCTCTCCACTTGTGACTCTCCATTCTTTGATGATCATACTTCCTTGAGTTTTGAGGAGTCACCAATCTTTAATATACCAATCTATGATGTTTATGGTGATGAGGAGGATTTTATCATGGATGAGAGTGATGAGTTTTTAGAGGTTGATATACCTTTTGAGTATACTCTTGGTTATATTGATGAGGAGGTGGACATACTCTTTCTAGAATCTCTATTGCATGAAGATCCTTTACCTTCTTCCTTATCCACCTCACAAGGGAGAATCTTCTAAGGCAACCAACACTTGTTGTTTTCCCATCAAGGAACGGATTTTTGATCCTGGCATAGAGCTTGCTAAACCATCTCAGTATCCTCCTGATGCAATAAAAGGAACACTTGTGAGAGATTTGAGAGTATCACCTAATCACCTTTTGAAGAACACATGGGCCACCATTGTGGAGAACAACACCTCACGCTTTTCACCATTGCTTGGGAAGTTAGATGCTGGAATGTGTTATAAGTGGGATGGTAATTATGTATTTGATCCGGGAGATATTTATGGAGTTTTGATAATTGAAAACTTGCTTTACCTCATCATGGAGATTTTTCTTAAAAAGGGCAAAACCTTTTCTTCTCCATGATAGGTTTTAGACATTTTTAAGTGTGGGATGAGTCGAGCTAGAGACTCTATAAATCAAGCTTGAATAACTAGGTTTAGAGTTTGTAGACTTAGAGTGTGGTAGGATAGCAATAAGGATATAGAGTTGATGAGAAATGTAGGGGAGACCTTCCTTTTGTCTTTGTGTTGTTTGTAGGGTTGCTCACTCATCACGTGCTTTGGAGCTTATAGAGGAGGCCCTTGTATCCAGTTCACTTCGTTACTATTGTGATTTTTCATAGACACATTGTGCTTAAAAAATGAATTCACTATAGTTGATCTTTCCTTAGCTTGGGTTAAGCAAAGTCTATTCTTTGTCATAAGTGTAGGGGAGTTTATACTCCCATGCTCTTAAACACTGAGACAATGTTTAGCTTAAGTGTAGGGGGGGTCTTCTATCGAAGTGACCTTACCTATACATTGTTATTGACTTCATGATAACTTGGAAACTAATTTTTCAACATTTTTCAAATTTTTGATCTACTTTGGCCACCAAAAATATGCATACATAATTTTTGCATCAATCATTTTTCATTTGCATAACACATTTGCATTGTATATATTCTTCTTTTATTTTTCATTAAAATATATAAACAAGAAAAATATAATAAAGGATATGTTTAACAAATTTAGATCTCTTTGACATATTAGGCCCGCCAAGGATACTTCGACTCAACCCGAGTTTGCATATCTAAGCATTCTCTAGATAGTATCCTTAACCATGTAGTCCTTCATTGGTCTATTAGGCTAAGCATCCCCGAGTCTCATTAGTTGAGATTTTAAATTTGTGGAGAATGGGAGATGATAGAGTTGAAGCAAGTATAAAAGGGCTAGATAAACTCCATGACGATTACTTGTGGCTAAACCCTTCTCTTTCTTTGCCTCTAATTTCTTCGCATGTATATATGTTAATAAATAATCAAGAAAGGTTTTAATCGGTTTGTAGTCTCTTATGAATTTTTTACTAATCATTCATGGTTGGTATAAGTACGTCTTAAGATTCTAAGTTAGAACGCTTTATGTGTACTAGACTTATGTCATGCTTAATACTTAGCGGGTGTTTTTCCTGTTATTCTTTTCAACTTTATTTGTGAGGAATAAAGAAAAATAAGAGCGGCTTATGAAAAAAATGAGTGGCTAGAAAAAAAAGAGAAAAAGAAAAAAAGAAAAGAAAAATAATAATTATACAAGACTCCCAAGAGGGGCAGTGAAGTGTTAATTATAGTGACTATTGAATTCTAATATTACTCTCACAAGGGTTGTAGGGATTTAATAGTTGCTACAATCCAATATTACCTTGACGGGTTGCGGGATTGAAGATCCAAAGTCCTAAAAAGGCGGCGGATATAAATTATTGCGTGAGTTTTTTTTTTCCTTAGCGAGTGTGTAGCTACTTATTAATGCACGACATGAGGATTTTACACATAAGGCGAATGACTTATTATTCTTGAGTCGGACTTATATTAATTGCGAGCGGTTTTTCGAGTAATGGATGAGAGGATTACTTAGGATTAAAACCGTGCTTCCTTATTTTTGGATTTTGCATTTCTTATACTTCACGCTTTAAATAATGACAAATTTGCTTTCAAGCAATTTTCTCAAATAATAACCGGTTCCACATTTAATTGTCATGAATAAGTTGATGCACTTTTTACTTGTGAATGCAATGATCCCATTTTTAAGCTTGGTATGGGGAAAGTGAAACTTGAGGGTGATAAGTGTTCATGGTACCAAAGCCCTAATCTAAGTCATTGATTTCTTTATGAGTTTTTCCATCAAAACCATTTATGAAAAATAAAAAAAATATATAAATAGAATTGATTTCTTTTGCATTGCATTGTACAAAATCAAAATCATGCATCATATAGCGTAGAGTAGTGTAAATATATTCCATATTGGCCAAGGTGGGTTAATTATAAGGAAAATATAAATTTGTGCTTTAAAATATAGCATTGCATGAATCATTGCAATGTTCAAGTGTAGGGGATTTGATATGAGCAAAATCTCATATCAATACGTCAACAAATCACCCTAAAACACATAGAAAATACCTAACTTTTGTGCCATAAAGTAGTATTATGTGGTATGTTTTGTGTTTGTGCTTTAATAGGTAACAAGGATACAATTTCAAGAAAACAAGTGAAAATCAAGCTCATTTATGAAGAAAAAGACAAGAGAAGGATCAAAGATGACAAGCCATTTGAAGAAAAGGACCTATCTTGACAATGTTTAAAAGTTGAGGGACTTAAATGCAATTTTGGAGAAAGTCAAGATTAAAGTCAAACTTGGTCAAGCTTCAAGTCAATCCAGTCAAGGGACTTATATAATCAAGAATGCAAGTCAATGGAATGAAGAAAGGAGCTAAAATGAACAATCTACCAAAGAGAGGGACTGAAAATGACAACTTTACACTAACTTTGGGTTCAATCCGTGTGAAGGCTCTTTGGACCAATAAGAAAGCAAGAAATGAGTAATGCGGATTGCCAAATAATACTCCAGCTGGCCACTAACTCATTCCTTCATTTATTAACGAATCAAAACAGTAAAACCCACTTTCTATCCTTTCCACCAATAAGAAGCTGACACTCAATATTCATTATATCCAAATATGGATAACAATCCGTGTGACTATAGGAGCTCTAGTAAGAAGATGCCACGTGTCAACTTCTTCAAGAACGCGCCCAAATTCGATTTTGAGAAGGACTGCATTTCAGAAGTTGAACTTAACATGAAACTTACTCTAAATTCAACAAGGAATCCAACCATTCAACTCAATTAAACTTAAATTGTATGAATTAGAAAACCCCTTTTTTGTTCTTGGAGAGGAATTTGCAATTAACCAGTTCATGCCACCTAGCACTCTCCCATTGGCCAAGACACGTCATACTCCCCAACAACTCATCATTTCAGCTCTATAAATAGGAGTAGATCATTTCATTTGTAACGAGTAGCTTAAAGTGTGAAAAACACACACTTTTAATTTCTCTCTTAATTCTAGCTTACATTTCAGTTAGTTAGCAGCTCTTAAGTGTTTGACACACACTTAAGAGCTTGTTAGTTAGTCAGTTAGCCTTTTGTAACCAACTTTCCCTCCCAAATAAATAAAACAAAAATATTTTGTTCTTATCTTCATCTACTTTACTCAATTCTACATTCCTGTTGATATCTTGTGTTTCTATTGATCTCCATTGATCAATAGAGCTTGTGATTGTAGATTGGAATCTTTGCCATTGATTCTGGCTGTTTGTAGCTCAAGTTTTGTTTAGAATTTCAGAAATTGAAGGTTGATAGTTGATAGATCAGACATAGCTTTTGGAGGTGATTTTGGTAGTTGATATGAGTTGATTTGGTTTGAAGGAAGTTGTTATAGAGAGCTCAGCGCTCCTCTAATCTATCAGAGGAGGCTTGTTGCTAAAAGGTCTCAAAATCCTGTTTTTGGTTCCACTTAATCAGTTTTACATGCTAAATTCCTAGTTTAGATATTAATTGATGAACTGAAGATGTGTTTAGCTTAATCCTAGTGTAATTGTGTTAGTTGGATAGTTTTCTAGTAGATTTGTAGCCTTAAATCTGAGTTTACTTGTTTTCAGCTTTGATCTTCATCAGTAATAGGTCATTGAGTTCATTTTATAGTCAAGTGTGTTTGCAAGTTTGTTTTCAGCTCAAATAACTCTCATTTACTAAACATGACTTCATAAGAATCATAACCTGTTTCACACTTTTGAGCAAATTTCATTTGTTAAAGTCTTTAATAGATTCATAAAGCAGTGTTTGGATTTAATGAATTTTGGTGATTAAAGTTTGTTTAACTGGTTGATTTGTGCTCATTTACACTTAGTAAACTTTTGTGAACACTTTTGGTTCATTTTGTGGTCAAAAGATCAGTCAAAAAGGCAATTGGTTCATAAATGGTTTGGGTTAAAATCTTGTTTACTTGATAATCAGAAAACTAGCCAAATTCAATCAATTGCCATTACTTCATTTCTTGATGGAATTATCTCAAACCAGTTGCTACTTGTAGTTAAAAATCCAAAGTTTAAGTGTGTAAAAGGAAATTATATAGTTTCAAGTTTTGAATGAGAAATAAGCTTTTTGATAAGCCATTGGGCATTTGTAAGGTTCTGATATAAAAGCTAAACTGATTTCTCATATCTCAATTTTCACTTCATAAATCTACCATTTTTCTTTCACAAAACTTGTTGCTAACATGTCCTGAGTGGATTTGGAGATTTTTAGCTTTTTAGTATTTCTGGTCAATACTTGGTCAAATAAGCTCATTTGAGCTTAATTTCAGATTTTGGCTTATCAAGTGAACTAATTTTAGTTTTAAAAGACATTCCATACTTCTTGTTAGCTTATTAATCAGTTTGTTCATAAAAATCAAGTTGTGGAAGTCTAAGTTTCATGTTTGCTTATTAGAATAAGCTATCTTGTGATTTACTAGCTTTTAAGTTGATTCCTTGCACAAGTCTAGCTAATTTTAGATTTTAAGCACTTTAAAACAAACTAGAGGTTATTTGGTCCAGTAATAAGTTCGTACCAGCTTATTGAAAGTCTTATACCCGTTTTTGTTTATTACTTCATATTAATTGCACTTTGGTCCTTGTACTTGTTAATTGATTGTAATCCGTGCTAAACTTTCTAGTTTTTAGGGTTTTCTTAATAACAGTCGTTGAAGTTTCAGTTTTTGGCAAAATCAGTTAGCAAGTTTGTTAGATTGGTTAAATTTGTTACTAGTTGTTAGAATTTTACACTTTTGGTCCTTTTATTTTTTGAAATTTACATTTTAGCCCTTGTACTTTCATTTAGCTTACATATCAAGCAAATTTACTTTTAAGCATTTTATATTTTCACTTGGTGAATAGTAATTGGTATTTGCAAAGTGTTTTACGGATACGTAGCCTATTATTTTCCACTTTTTATGTGTTGATTGAATTAGACATAGACTTACAAATACCCTTAACAACCAAGAACAATTAAAGACTTGATATTTTTAGGAATTTCAATTTGTCAAGAATCAAGAATAAACGATCTACAAAATACTCAATTTCGCCTCATAAGAAAATTAATGAATCCTTTCCATTAGAGGAGCTCATGTCTATCTCTTCACAAGAGGATGTCACCCCTTGGTTTGCGGATATTGCAAACTATCTTGTGGGAATGTGCTAATAGAGGGTCTCACTTCACAACAAAAGAAGAAATTTCTTAAGGAAGTGAATACTACTTTTGGGATGACCCTTACCTCTTTAGGCAATGTGCGGACCAAATCATTAGACGGTGTGTAGATAGACCCCAGGCATTTAAGATCTTAGAAGCTTGTCATAAGGGACCTACGGTGGACATTTTCGGCCAACTACACCGCCAAGAAAGTCTTTGATTCGGGTTACTATTGGCCTTCCATATACAAAGATTCCCAAGAGATGGTTAAATTTTGTGATGTATGTCAAAGACAAGGAAAAATTACTCAACTAGATGAGATGCCACAAAACTTCATACAAGAGTGTGAGATTTTTGATGTATGGGGAATAGATTTCATGGGACCTTTTCCATCATCTAAGGGAAATAAGTATACTCGTAGCCGTGGACTATGTTTCAAAGTGGGTTGAGGCCAAGGCCTTGCCTACTAATGTTGCTCGAGTTGTAGTGAAATTTTCGAAGCAATTATTTGCTAGATTTGGTGTACCTCGGGCTGTCATAAGTGATCGTGGCACTCATTTTTGTAATGATCAATTTACAAGAGTTATGAAGAAGTATGGTGTTAACCATAGACTTTCTACCGCGTATCACCCTCAAACCAGTGGTCAAACCGAGGTCACAAATCGTGGTTTAAAGAGAATTTTGGAAAGAACGGTGGGAGAGCATCGAGCTTCTTGGTCGGATAAGCTTGATGATGCTTTGTGGGCTTTTAGGACGGCTTTTAAGACACCAATTGTTTGTACTCCATATATACTTGTCTATGGAAAAGCATGTCACCTCCCATTCGAGTTAGAACATAAAGCTTCATGGGCTCTCAAATGGGCTAACTTTGATTTAAATCAAGCCGGTTCATATAGGAAAGACCAACTCAATGAGATAGATGAATTGAGAGCCAATGCCTATGAAAACTCGTTGCTTTATAAGGAAAAGACTAAGAAATTGCATGATGCTAAGATCAAGAACCGTGAGTTCAAAGTTGGAGATCCGGTTCTCCTCTTTAACTCAAGGTTGAAACTCTTTGCGAGAAAGCTTAAGTCAAGTTGTTCCGGTCCATTCACTATTGCTCAAGTGTTTCCGTATGGGACTATTGAGTTGTCACAACCAAATGGCCCAACTTTTAAAGTGAATGGTCACCGTGTTAAGCATTACTTTGGGGAGGACATTTCCGTTGAAATGGTCCAAGAGATCCCCATTTTCCCAAGGAATTAATCAATGAGGGAAAGAGTCGAGCTAGAGACTCCATAACTCAATCATTGTATAACTAGATTAGATCTTGTAATTCCATTTGTAGCTACTTTAGAATTTGTAATAAAGGGGGCTATAGAAGAGAAGAAGTGTAGGGGAGGCTTCTTTTTTAGTCTTTCACATGATTTTGGGTTTCTCTCACTCTCATTACATTCATGGAGCTTATGGAGGAGGCCCTTGTATCTGGTGCACTTTGTTACTATTGTGATTCACACTTGACTAGTAATAATGTCTAACTTGAATTCACTTTAGTAGACCTTTCCTTAACAAGAATTAAACAAAGTCTATTCTTTGTCATAAGTGTAGGGGAGTTTATATTCCCATGCTATTAAACATTAAGGACAATGTTTAGCTTAAGTGTAGGGGGTCTTCTATCGAAGTGACCTTACCTAATCCATTGCCTTTGCTAACATGATAATAGGATAAGTTTTTCAACATTTTTCAAATTTTTGATCTACTTTGGCCACCAAAATATACATTCATATCTTTTTATAAATCATTTTTCATTTGCATAACACATTTGTATTGTATATATTTCTTCTTTTGTTATTTATGAAAAATTGAAAAAGAAAAATATAATAAGGACATGGTTTAACAAATTTAAATCTCTTTGACATATTAGGCCCGTCATGAATCTTTTGACTCAACCCGAGTTTGCTTATCTAAGCTTACTCTAGCTAGTATCATTAACCATGTAGTCCTTCATTGGTCTATTAGGCTAAGCATCCATGAGTCTCATTATTTGAGATTTTAAATTTGTGGAGAATGGGAGATGATAGAGTTGAAGCAAGTATAAAAGGGCTAGATAAACTTCATGACAATTACTTGTGGCTAAACCCTTCTATTTCTTTGCCTCTATTTTCTTCGCATGTATATATGTTAATAAATAATCAAGAACGATTTTAATTGGTTTGTAGTCTCTTATGCATTTTTTACTAATCATTCGTGGTTGGTATAAGTACGTCTTAAGATTCTAAGTTAGAACGTTTTATGTGTACTAGACTTATGTCATGCTTAATACTTAGCGGGTGTTTTTCTTTTTATTCTTTTCAACTTTCTTTGTGAGGAATAAAGAATAATAAGAGCGGCTTATGAAAAAAATGAGTGGCTAGAAAAAAAAGAAGAAAAAGAAAAAGAAAAGAAAAAAATTAATTATACAAGCCTCCCAAGAGGGACAGTGAAGTGTTAATTATAGTATCTATTGAATTCCAATATTACTCTCACAAGGGTTGCGGGGATTTAATAGTTGCTCCAATCCAATATTACCTTGACGGGTTGCGGGATTGAAGATCCAAATTCTCGAAAAGGCAGAGGATATAAATTATCGCGTGAGTTTTATTTTTCTTTTCTTAGCGAGTGTGTAGCTACTTATCAATGCATGACATGGGGATTTTACACATAAGGCGAATGACTTATTACTCCTAAGTTGGACTTATATTAACCATGGGCGGTTTTTCAAGTTGGATGAGATGACTACTTAGGATTAAAACCGTGCTTCCTTATTTTGAGATTTTACATTTCTTATATTTCACGCTTTAAAAATGAAAAATTTGCCTTCAATCAATTTGATCAAATAATAACCGGTTCCACATTTAATTGTTATGAATAAGTTGATGCACTTTTTACTTGTGAATGCAATGATCCGTGTTTAAAGCTTGGTATTGGGAAAGTGAAACTTGAGGGTGATAAAAATTTATGGTACAAAAGCCCAAATCAAAGTCATTGAGTCTTTATGAGTTATTTTCATCAAACCATTTATGAAAAATCCAAAAATATGTATATAAAAATTTCTTTCTTGCATTTGCATATATAAATATTCAAATCATGCATCATATAGTGTAAAGTAGTTTAGCATCATATCATATGGCCATTGTGGGTTAATTATAAGAAAAGTGTAATCTATCATTTTGAAAACTTATCATTGCATGTGGGCATGACAATGGCAAGTGTAGGGGATTTGATATGAGTGAAATCTCATATCAATTTAATCATATTTAACCCTAAAACACGAAGCAAAATACCAACTTTAATGTGTCAAAACAAAATTATGTGTTGTTTTTCTGTTTGTGTTCACTTGTGTAGGTAATTTGATACAAAATGAAGAAATCATGGAAATTAAGCTCATTTATGAAGAAAAGACAAAAAGGATGCTAGATGACAAGCCATTTGAAGATAAAGGACCTATCTTGACAACATTCAAAAGATGAAGGGCTAAAGTGCAATTTTGATAAAGTCAAGATCAAAGTCAAACCTGGTCAACCCTCAAGTAAACCAAGTCAAAGGGCTTCAAGTGTTCAAGAATACAAGTCAAAGGGCCATTTATGTCAAGACTATGAATATTGGAGATCAAACTATAAATCTACCAAAGTTCAGGGGCTTAAACTACCAAGTTTTATACTTATTTTGAGCTTGATCCAAGAATTAACACTTCAACCAATCAGAAGCAAGAATTGGCTTGACAAGGATCACCAAATCAGCTGCCACCTCACCCACTAGCGCCGACTTCATTTAAATAGCAAATCATAACAGTGGAGCGCACTCATATATTTTCAACCAATAAGAAGTAGCCAGCCCATAATTAATATATCCATATTGGATAACAATCCGTGTGAAGGCTTCTAAACAAATCACCAAGTGCCACGTGGCCTCTCCAGCAGCAGATCGAAGATTGAGATTTAGGCATTTTCAGAAGGAGATCAAAACATCAAATATGCTCTAAATCAAGTGACGAAGCTAATCATACTCATTAATTAGACTATAACTCATTAAAGAAAGAAAGCCCAGTTTAGTTCGTCGCTCAAGAATTTCAATTGGACAAATCAGTACACTTGGCAGCTTTTCATTGGTTTGAACACGTCATCTATCCCAACAAACTTCCATTTTCACTCTATAAATAGGACCTCACCCCTCTCATTTATACAGGTAGCTAGTAGGTGTAATTTCACACACCTAATAATTTCTCTCTCATTCTAGTTATCCTTTTCAGTTAGTCACTTCTCTCAGGTGATTGACAACCACCTGAGAGTTAGTTAGACAATTGTAACTGTCTTTGTAGTCAATTTTACTACATCAATACATTCCCAGTTCACTTACCTTCAAATCACTCTACATTCTACTACAATTGCCTACTGTTGTTGTGATTACTGTTTCTATTGATCTTACTTGATTAATGGAAGCTAATTGAGGTGTTTTGGAAGCTTGTTAACAATTCAGTTTAGTTCTAGCTCAATTCAAGTTCCATTCCTAGCAGAGTAGCAGTTTTGGTTTGATTAGTTCAGAGATGGCACATGGAGGTGATTAGGGGTGTGGATTAGTTGATAATTGGTGTGAAGGAAGTTGTTTAGTAGGCTCAACGCCTCACTACACCATCAAAGGAGGCGTCTAGTTAAAAGGTTTCACAATTTTGAGTTTTGTTCCCCTAATTTGTACATGCCATGCTCAATTCTTAGTTTTAGGATCTAAATGCTTGATTCAGTTATGATTGAGTTGATTGTGATGTGTTTGTGTTGATTTGATCAAGTAGTGTTAGTTTGATTAGTTTCTGTTTAGACTTAGTTAATTTTGAGTTTCTTAGTGTAAAACTATCATTTATTGCATAATCCTTTGTTAGTCTGTATAAGTGCTTGTTACTGCTCGACTTTTAGTGTAATTGTCGTTTCTATTGTGATCTAATCAGTTGTAGAAGGTTTCATAGCATTGTTATTTGATAAGCTTGGTAAAATTTTGATCAAAATTGCATTTAACTGTCACAATTGTCCAAGTTCTTCAAACTGTCATTAACCTGTGAATGTTAAGTATTTTGCTGGTGCATTTGGTAGTGGTAACTAGTTTCAATAGATTTCAGTCCATATTTTAGCCTAAATTTCATAACAGCTTTGTAAATTTTCTATAAGTTTAGTAAAGTAGTGTTTGGATCATATGAGTTTTAGTTCATCAGAGTTGAAACTTGTTGTTTTGAGTTTGCTTATACTTAGTAGTTCTAAGTAAGTCAGTTTACAAAGTTTTTGTAGTCAAAGAATCAATCAAAGAGTATTTGCACAAAAAAAATTATAGTCAGACATAGCCTTAAGTCTCTGGATTTTTCATGTGCCTTTAAAATCTTTGTTTCTCAGAGTTAGACTACAACTCTTAGCTTTTTGGAATCCTTGTTAATCCAACTTTTCATTTTGCTATTGCTCTCTGTCCAGTTTTAAGTTTAGCTTATCCAAATAAGCAATTCTCATTCTCTGCTGTGCACATACATCAAGTACTAGTCCAATTTCATTTCCAAACAATCTACTTCAATAATCTTACATTTTATTGCTCAGTTCTTCTTAAAAACACTTTACAAGCATTTCTTGAGATTTTCAGCTTTTTCTAAATTCTGGTCAACGAAAGTCAAATAAGCTCTCTTTTTGCTTATTTCAAGATTACTGCTTATTCATTCAATCATTTTCAAATCTTTTTGACATTTGATGCTTCTTGTTTTGATCAGTTTTAGTAAGATAATCAACTTGTGACTGTTTAGATAAGCTGGTAGCTTATTATGTGCTTATTAGAAAGTGCTTATTTGCGTTCTGGCTTGTTTCAGTCGATTTCCTTTAAGTTCCCTAGATAAAATCTGTTTTAAAACCATTTGCAAAAAGTTAGAGTC